>VXBB01019304.1:9773-22622 GCA_013399915.1 Illadopsis cleaveri
ATTCTTAGGGGCGTGTCCCCGAAGGCGTCCGGAGTTGCCTTGCTGCCTAGCAACTCATTCTCAGGGACGTGTTCTCTGAGGCGTCGGAGTGCCTGCTGCCTGGCAACGCGTCGAGGTGTTGCGAAATCCTGCTGGCCACCCTTCCTCGCCTGTTCCTGACTGCCGGTTGCTGCGATCTTCGGAGAAAAATCTGCAGACGACCCCCATAGCTGATTTTTTTTTAATAAAGAGCTGAAAATTAATAAAGGCCAAGGCCCGTTCTTTTCACTACCTGTACCCCAAATCCCAGTTTCTTACCCCTCGACTTGCATATTGTATGTACCCCAGACCCAGTTTCTTACCCCTTGAGTCGTATGTTGTATGCCCCTTTTGAAAAACCCCCGAGATCCCTTACCTTCCCTCAAGTTAGGCTGCTGCTGCTTCCCTGCTTGCTCCTCGCCTGCTCCTCTTCCTACTTCCTGTTGGATCCTCTTCCTACTTCCTGCTGGTAACTGGCCTGTCCGTCAAGCTGCTGCCACCACCTTTATGGAAATTATGAAGCCCAGCTACAAGCTGGGACCAGATTGACCCCAGAAGTTCCTAGTCGAGACGAGTCGACACAGAACACAGACCTAAAACAGACAGCATTGAACTGTCAACATCTGAAAGTATTTACTGACAGTTTCCTGTGTCTTGCCATGACCTAAAGGTACTCAGAGAGAGAGACACCCCTAGACTCAATAAGCCCAAGAGAATTCTTGTGACCGCCCGCAAGGGCGAACTTCTGGCTCTGCAGCGGCTCTGCAGCTACAGGACCAACACGGACCTTCTCTTTGGTGGAGCAGCAGCCGCGTAAGCCATCCCTTGAGCTTCCCCTTTCTAATAACAAAGGCATTTCAAGGAGTTAACATTGTCTCCTGCCCTGGTAATTTACAACAGAAAGGAAAAGGATCAGTCACCTGAGATTCTCTGATTTTAAGCCGGGGTTTTCCAGGGGCATAATTAACTCTTTAATTGGTCAACCAAGCTGTCAACATCTTCTATAACTTCCTTAGAGAAAAAAAAAAACAACTCACATCCATGCTAAACTACCACAGATGTAAACTAGAATCAACTGGCCATATGCCCCATTGATTGAATTTTCAGGTGGTGGAATGCAAGAGTGTGTGACGATGTAACAAATTAATCTCTTTTTTTCCTTATTATGACTATCATATGATTTAAAGCATTATTGAAGATATCTAATGATCTTGCATTTTTCTGAAACTGAGCTGGGAACAGACCTGTAATATAAACTCAAGTTCTGTGACATCCTGTGTTTGTTTTTAGTAAATAGACATGATGCGGTAGAATTTCCATAAAATAATTTATTTGACAACTTAAATTTTTGGATTTATGGCTCATGGTACTAGTGTTCTGATTTAACCAGAGTTACACAGAAAAATGAGAGTCTGATCTGAGACACTGTCAATGACAATTTTCCCATGGACTTAAACAGGATCACATCAAACTTAAAACATTTTTTTCAGGGAACTAGATTAGAAACTTTGAATAAGCAGTCTTCAGTGGTCAAAATACATACAAAACTGAACCAGTCTATGCAAATTTATCTTGCTTGTACAGTACTTTTCAGCTAACCCCCAGTAAAAATGTCAAGCTGACTACCCCATATTGTATTGAAATATTCTTTGTGTTTGATTTTTCCCTCTCGTCGTATTGTATGTTGTATGTGGGTTTTAAGTCTCTTTTATTTCTTCCGTACCTTCCGTGTGCTGTTTTTCTTCACTGCATTTCAGACCTAGTTATTCTGAAAATCAGGATCTGTGTTGGTCTGGTTGGAATTCAGTGATTTTTGTAAGAGTAGAGATAAACAACTAGATTCTTGCTTACCTTTTATTCTGACTAGTGAAATGTCACTGTGTATATGATAAATTATCCAGTGTATATATGTGGCAGAAATTTGGAAAATACCCATCCACATACAGGAAGGAGAACAAATGTAGGACTGAGAGACCTAAGCATTTCCATGATGTATGCCCAAAGATTTTCTATCCCAAGGGGGATGAGACTCCAAAGACCTTGCCATTGTGGCTGCCTTCGGCCTTCTGAGATTCTGAAATATGCTACAGCTCCAGCTGTGCTACACTTTGAAGTTTTTCCATGTGATCTTCATGTTATTTCTATCTTTTACCTTTTCATGCAAAAACAAAACTTTCAGTCTTACAAAGAAGAAATAAAGGAAAAAAAAAGCTTGCAGCTCATCAATCTTTGAAGCAGGGGAAAGCCCCAAATATAATCAAGGGTTGGATGGGAGCAAACATAGGTCCGATCAGTATGATTAATGCTATGTTCTCTGTTTATTTCACCTAAGATGGCAGGTTATATACCCTTCATATAGTTTACAGTTACAGGCATTCACTGATTGGTATATAGCATGAGAAGGAATGCAAACAAACATTGTTTAACTTATTCTTAAGGTGGTTAAAATGTGACCACTGCAAACCATACCTAAAGAATCCCTGTCCCACAGCAATCCCTTAACAGAATTTCTAACTGCGCCACAAGGCTTCACAGGCCTCAGGGTGAGGCCTCAGCTGGGGTAACTCAGGTCTGGGCAGCTCATCCCTAAGAAAACCTGCAACAAATCTTCAAAAATTTTTACTACTCTTCTAATCAGTGCAACCCAGAAAAATGGATAAGGCAGAAAAAAAGTCTGAAAAAGGGGTAGAATAATTTATGAAAGAATGCTGATTATTTACGTTTCAAAAAATTCTGAGGCTTCAATAATTTCTAGGCAATTTCAGCTGCTGAGAGTACAGGCTGACACGAAAACTTCACTTCTAAGGAAATTTTTTCTATATTTTAAGCTCTTCTTCAATTTATATAACTGCACTTTAACTTTCAATATAAAATCACTATTTTTTTTGGTGTTACTAAGCACTGAAAATAAACTTCTTGATAAAAGCTCTAGTCATATTGGTTTCTATTGTTGCTGTCCCATAAGAAGGATGTGGCCACTTGTCTCAGTTTTTGGCCTTTCCAATTTTAAAGTCCTGATGTGATCATCCAAGGACAATTTAATTCTTGAATGTTGTTTTCCTTTAAAAATAATCAAAATGTGCTAATAGGTAAAAAGCCGGCAATATACAAATAATGATAGCAAATTCCTCTTCAACAATCCTTTTACTGGGTTACTTGACTACAAGGGCATTTATTTTCTTTTCACAGATATGTTTTTATATTTTAGAACAAGAACTCAAATGCCTAAATGCAGTGGTTTTTATCCCTAATCAAAAAGGGTGAACAGTTTATTTGAGGGCAAGATCCTGCTTTAATTGCCTTAGAAAAAATTTTGCCAGTAGGCTTTTCAGATTGGAGTTTTCTTTATTATAATAACAATCATCTAACAAATAGAAAAAGATAGATAAGTACCATAACTTGTCTGTTTGCAGGATAAAAAACATACCAGAGATATATTTAGAAATAAGACATTGTTTTAACTCAAGACAGTTCAGCTTGTCAACTATAACCTAACTTCATATGTATATTAAAAAAAAAAGAATGTATGGAGACTTCTAAATGTTGCATGTCATGGTTTAACCCCAGAAGCATTTAAGTACCATGAAATGGCTTGCTTACTCCTTGCTCCCTGGTGGGGAGCAGACTTGGAAAAAAAAATTAGCCATCTTGGGTTGAGATAAGAACTGCTTAATAATTGAAGTAAAAGAAAATTCAGTAATGCAAATAATAAAAATGATAGCAGCAGGAACAATAACAACAATAATAATAATGAGAGACAAAGAAGGGAATAAAATCCAAGAGAAACAAGTGGTGCTCAATACCACAGCTCACCACCCACTGTCTGATGCTCAGCCCATCCGTGAGCAGCAACCAGTGCCTCCCAGACAATTCCCCCAGTTTATATACTGGACCATGTTCTATGGTATACACCATCCATTTGGCCAGTTCAGGTCAGCTGTCCTGGCCTTGCTCCATCTAAGCGTCTTGTGCACCTCTTCACTGGCAGAGCATGGGAAACTGGCAAGTCTTTGGCTCAGGGTAAGCACTACTTAGCAACAACTAAAATATCAGTGTGTTGTCAGCATTATTCACATGCTAAATCCAAACCAAGGCCACTAAGAAAAAAATTAACTCTATCCCAGCCAAAACCAGAACACTGCATGAACTAATTTTTCAATTATGACGAACAAAACCTACTCCTATGCTTATCCTTACCAAATTTATGCCACATAGATGAAGAAATGTATTTTAGTTTTTATGCTATTTTAAAATTATGAAGATTTAAAGAAAAGCTATTTGCCACAGAATCTACAGGATGATCCTCTCTACAAAAAACATCTATGACTTGATGGGTGCAGGACGTTAGGATTTTATTCCATGGCCTAAAAACTGTAAGGCATCTGGTACTGTCTGAGATGCCAAAAGATCCCATCCAATCCCTAGCCACCACTTGAGACTGCAGATCTCTCAAGGCTTTTGTGCCAGCTCCTTTGGAGATGGCTTGGATATCTGAGGAATTCCCTAATGACCATAGAACNGCGCCACAAGGCTTCACAGGCCTCAGGGTGAGGCCTCAGCTGGGGTAACTCAGGTCTGGGCAGCTCATCCCTAAGAAAACCTGCAACAAATCTTCAAAAATTTTTACTACTCTTCTAATCAGTGCAACCCAGAAAAATGGATAAGGCAGAAAAAAAGTCTGAAAAAGGGGTAGAATAATTTATGAAAGAATGCTGATTATTTACGTTTCAAAAAATTCTGAGGCTTCAATAATTTCTAGGCAATTTCAGCTGCTGAGAGTACAGGCTGACACGAAAACTTCACTTCTAAGGAAATTTTTTCTATATTTTAAGCTCTTCTTCAATTTATATAACTGCACTTTAACTTTCAATATAAAATCACTATTTTTTTTGGTGTTACTAAGCACTGAAAATAAACTTCTTGATAAAAGCTCTAGTCATATTGGTTTCTATTGTTGCTGTCCCATAAGAAGGATGTGGCCACTTGTCTCAGTTTTTGGCCTTTCCAATTTTAAAGTCCTGATGTGATCATCCAAGGACAATTTAATTCTTGAATGTTGTTTTCCTTTAAAAATAATCAAAATGTGCTAATAGGTAAAAAGCCGGCAATATACAAATAATGATAGCAAATTCCTCTTCAACAATCCTTTTACTGGGTTACTTGACTACAAGGGCATTTATTTTCTTTTCACAGATATGTTTTTATATTTTAGAACAAGAACTCAAATGCCTAAATGCAGTGGTTTTTATCCCTAATCAAAAAGGGTGAACAGTTTATTTGAGGGCAAGATCCTGCTTTAATTGCCTTAGAAAAAATTTTGCCAGTAGGCTTTTCAGATTGGAGTTTTCTTTATTATAATAACAATCATCTAACAAATAGAAAAAGATAGATAAGTACCATAACTTGTCTGTTTGCAGGATAAAAAACATACCAGAGATATATTTAGAAATAAGACATTGTTTTAACTCAAGACAGTTCAGCTTGTCAACTATAACCTAACTTCATATGTATATTAAAAAAAAAAGAATGTATGGAGACTTCTAAATGTTGCATGTCATGGTTTAACCCCAGAAGCATTTAAGTACCATGAAATGGCTTGCTTACTCCTTGCTCCCCGGTGGGGAGCAGACTTGGAAAAAAAAATTATCCATGTNAGCCATCTTGGGTTGAGATAAGAACTGCTTAATAATTGAAGTAAAAGAAAATTCAGTAATGCAAATAATAAAAATGATAGCAGCAGGAACAATAACAACAATAATAATAATGAGAGACAAAGAAGGGAATAAAATCCAAGAGAAACAAGTGGTGCTCAATACCACAGCTCACCACCCACTGTCTGATGCTCAGCCCATCCGTGAGCAGCAACCAGTGCCTCCCAGACAATTCCCCCAGTTTATATACTGGACCATGTTCTATGGTATACACCATCCATTTGGCCAGTTCAGGTCAGCTGTCCTGGCCTTGCTCCATCTAAGCGTCTTGTGCACCTCTTCACTGGCAGAGCATGGGAAACTGGCAAGTCTTTGGCTCAGGGTAAGCACTACTTAGCAACAACTAAAATATCAGTGTGTTGTCAGCATTATTCACATGCTAAATCCAAACCAAGGCCACTAAGAAAAAAATTAACTCTATCCCAGCCAAAACCAGAACACTGCATGAACTAATTTTTCAATTATGACGAACAAAACCTACTCCTATGCTTATCCTTACCAAATTTATGCCACATAGATGAAGAAATGTATTTTAGTTTTTATGCTATTTTAAAATTATGAAGATTTAAAGAAAAGCTATTTGCCACAGAATCTACAGGATGATCCTCTCTACAAAAAACATCTATGACTTGATGGGTGCAGGACGTTAGGATTTTATTCCATGGCCTAAAAACTGTAAGGCATCTGGTACTGTCTGAGATGCCAAAAGATCCCATCCAATCCCTAGCCACCACTTGAGACTGCAGATCTCTCAAGGCTTTTGTGCCAGCTCCTTTGGAGATGGCTTGGATATCTGAGGAATTCCCTAATGACCATAGAACATGAAGTTTCAGCAAACAAATTGAGCTTTTCAAGCTTCTGTTCCTTCAACTGTATTTTCAGAGCATATTTCAGCTGTAGAAAGTCGTGAGTGCCATTTAAGTTGCCTCTCAAGATTACCACTCAGGTTCCTGCCTTGGTAACTCTACTCTGAAAAAAAGATTTGCTCTTGTGCAAAGCGGAAGTCACAGTCCTTTCAAGTTGATGGAAAGACATCCTCCCCCAGGGTGATTAGAGCCAGGTTGTTACAAGTGTGGTTCCAAACATGCTGCATTATTTCAGAGTCCCACAGGTTTGGGCAGGTATACAATATTCTTTTTTGGTTTTATGCACTGTTTAAAATGCTCAGCTAAGACATGAATAAATAATAATACAAATAAATACAAGCCTGATCTGTATGTATGTATTTGCATTATTGTGTCTAACGATACAAAGTATTGCTGCCTCCCAACTATACTTCAAATATTTTTTCAGCCAATTTTTGAAAGCTGTGTTTTCCAAAACTGTAAACTGAAATTTGCCTAATCAGAAGAAAAATATTAAATTTATTAAAACAAAACAACCCCGCAAGAACTTGAAACTTAAATTGTTGATAAAATGAATATTTTGTAATAAATTACACTCTTACCTTCTGATCAATTTTTCATAAAAACAAAAATTTTCTAAAAAGGGTTTTTAACCATTCATTTTCAGTCAGGTCAGTACTCATTTTCTATTTCATCAAAAATTCTATATGGTACTTCAGACTAGAGGAAATAAAACTTAAAAGTGATGTTTTTCATTGAATGAAATGCTGTAGTTCAGTACATAGAGGTGGAGATTTGTGCTAGAATGGAAAAGTCTGACGGGGATAAGGCAGGATATGATGTACAAACTGTCTCCAAGCCAGAGGATGGCATCGGATTTGGGCTGGATATTGTTGACCCAACCAGAGATACTCACCAGAGATTTTCAGACATACATTTGTGTCATGGAAATTCAAGTTATCTAAAACTAACATGTAGCAGAAAACTTACTTTGCTGTTCCAAAGAAGTTTGTAACATTTTGATTTTAATTTGTAAACCTGGAAATATAGTTCTAATCTTTCTTGACTAGTGGGAATAAAAGAAACATATTGTCTGGAAAGAATCATGTTTATAAGATACACTTTAAAAGTTGATTTCAGTCACACTGGAAAGACACTAATGTATTGTCTCCAACAAATTCACTCATGCAGTTCACTGTCCATTTTAAAAAACATGGAAAAGTTTCCCTGGAAACAGATTTCTATAAAATACACTTTTTTTCCCTAATGGGAAATTGCTTTACCCATTTTTAGTTGAATTCAGAGCTGGTACAAGCAGATGCACTTCTGCATAAAACCTTTCCTACTTAGTAGGTCTCTAATATTTTTAGTCCAGAACAACACAAACACCTCTTGGAGCAAACAAGAAGTTGAGCAGCCAACCTCCAAAATTAAAGTTTTATGCCTTGATCGAAATATTCTTCTATATTATCATATCAAAGCAATTCCACTGAAACATTAATGTGAAGCCAAATCATGGCATACATCATGCTATTTACAGAAATGGCAAGAAAGAAAAGAAATCTTCTGTGAAACCTCCTTATTTCTGTACATAAGATATGAAGAGTTAAGTAACATGACGCACTCAGACAACTTCTTTCTTTGCTGTACCACAAGCACAGGAGGGAGAGAGGAACAGGTATTGGCTAACCCTCTGCTTCACAACGTACATTCTTTCCAATGCAATGATGTGTTCAAAACAATCAACCAACAGAACATGAGAGAACATCTATATGCTACACATAATCTTTTTCAGAACAATAGCCAAGCAATGTAGTAATGTGTTGCAGGCAGGTAGAGATAATATAAAAGAAAGGCCTTATAAAATATGGTTTAGGCCCTGATATGCTAGCTAAGCTAGAACTAGCTTGTGAGTTCCCATAAAGAACAATTATAAGAATGAACACAACCACCTATTCTTAGAGAGAAAAATAAGCTTGCATCAGCATAAGCAATGAATTTGTCCCATGAGAAGCAGTGAAGAAAATATGTAAGCATATCTAGAGAGAGAAAATTTGATAGACGCATACAATATCCTTACCAACCAATGAACTGAGTTTCACTGTATTGCTGACTGCTTAGGTTTAACACAGTGCCTTCTGATATTTCCTATAAATATGAGGGTTGTGAATAAAGAATTGGCTACATGAGAAAACTGAGTCCCATCTGCTTATTTATTACACCATCTGGTGAACCTCGAAACGTGATAGCAAAAGGAGATGGCCACGGGACTGGCTGGCGAGATAGGACTTAGAGACGGAGGTAACCTGAGAGATGTCAGACATAACATAGCCAGGTGAGGGTTGTCAGGGATAATGCAGCTAGGAGGTATGGAAGAACACAGCCCCTGAGCTGTGGGAGACGCAGCCATGAGTTGCGGGCAGATGCAGCCACAAGTTGCAGGATGACAGGACCAAAAAGAGTTGCAAGAAAAAACGCAGCCAGAATAAGAGCTGCAGAAGTTCAAACTTCAATTTTGAAAAGGTGAGATATTGGGAAAAAATGGGAGTGCGGATATCTGCCACAGAGAAGGCTATAGTAAATATATGGACACTTACATTGAGCAAACAAGAGATAAAATACAATAAGCAGACATTGCGAGCTTTGCTGCTGTGGTGTAGAAAAAATGGCATAAAAGTAGATGTACAAACTGCATTTTTGTTGAAAAGTGGGAGGAGGTAGGGCAAGTATTATGGGCATTAAAAGCCGATAGAGAAGCTGCAGCAGCTGCCACTGCTGCCACTTCCTGGCTTATAGAGACCCTTAGCTTAACACTGCTTGTTTCCCTAAAATCATTCCTTTTTCCTCTGCCTACAAACAATGAGAGATAAGACTATAAAGAGAAGAAAGACTACTCACAATCCGACAGAAAGCAAAATGCTGACATAGCTAAAAAAGTCAGGTTATTGGTGTTCGCCGGACAAAAAACCCATGAAACTGTATTGGTCCCCTGGGCTGGGAGGCCCCGTCAGCTCATCAGAGCTCTCTTGCTTCCTCCCAAGCCCTGGGCAATGGCTTCCTCCGCATGGCATAGCTCCCCCTGCACCTGCTGGAGAGCAGCCAACAGCTCTGCTAAAGCTATGACACACCATTATCAGAATGTCTAAAAGATGCATTGAAATAAGTTTGGTAAAGTTAACCTTGTGTTTTTCGTGAACTGTGATTTTTAATAGGAGTTACTGGAGAGAATTAAAGTTATCTGTGTGAATGTAACATGGCAAGATCTATCTTCATTAACAGAAATGCTGATAAAATTTACCATATAGAAGATACACTAAATTGACACTGGTTCTTTGCAGAATTATGATGATGTTACCTGTTACCACGAAAATTAGAAACTTGTATACGTAAAAATACTTTTTCCAAGCCAGTACCCTTTGTGGAGAGGAAAATTCATTTTTTATAAAATACTGTGATCCTTTAGAAATTAAAAAAAAATCCGTCTTTAGAAATGTTTAGAGTAAATAGTAACAGAATAAAATGTCACCCTGCCACAATTAACTTTAAAACTTAATGTCAAAACATGGAATGATTTATAGAGACCAATTCCTACAAACCATTGCTGAGACCAATTAGCTGAGTGAGGCCTGTAGTGAATTTAGCCACACAGTAATCAAAGCACTGACTTTCCCATTAATGTTATCTACAGAAAATATTTGCGGTTCAAAAATAATTAGCTCAGGAAAACTCCCCTACACAAGCAGACAAAGTTATGTTAACTACATTTTGCCCACTTATTTACTTTTAAACCCCAATTTTAATAAGGTGATTTCATTGTTAATCTTTTTGCATAAAAATACGTGACAGCATTTTAATTAACTATGTATACCTATGTAGGCTTCAAATTTTAATTTAAATTAGACTTAATATTAACACAGCTAAACATAGAAACAGAAAACAGTAACTTGCTCTTTTTAAAATAATCTCAAAGCCTGACTTTGTAACTGATTATGTGTGTCAAATTTCCACACCCACTAACCTGAGTTACTTGTGCAAAATTCATGACACTATTATATAAGTTTCTTCCTGTTTCATGCCTTAAATATTTATATTTCCTTACCTTTATTAAGGCAAGCTCGAGTCTATTGTACAGATATGTGCAAAATGCTGCAAAGTTGAATGGCAGTTTGCCAAACTCTAGGTTATTGTGATTTTTTTTTCTTTATTGAAGCTGCACTTTAAAAGGTCCTGATAAACTTGTGCTTGCACCAGGAATGCAAATGAGTATTTTCAATAATATCTGCAGTTACTATAAGTTATTCTCAAGGCTAAATGATGTAAAATCATAATATATTTATCACTTCTTTACAATATCTATATACAGTAAATATATAATTTATACCAGTAAATCCATGTTGCTGCTATATTATGTTCATCTGTTATATACCGAATTTTCGGTTGCCTTTTTTGTAATAGTAGAGTCAGAATAGGTTACATTTTGCTGTATCTAAAACTTTTAAAGACACATTCAAATTTTACTTTTCCTAAATTCAACTGATATTAATTTTCAGTTCTGTTATGTTTTCATTTGATACAAATTAAGTGTTGATAAAGTTAAGTACAGTTAAGCTTCACTATGTTTAGGACTGAGTAATGTTATGTTTTATTACTTTGGTATCCTGTTGATGGTAAGTTCGATGAAGTTAATGCTATTCAAGACTTCTTTCTGTCAAATTTTATCCATATGGAGTTTAAATGTTGTTTAATCTAAATTACCCTAGGTTTTGTTAAAAGATGTTTGTTTAAATTGCAAAGTATAGTTATTTTCTTTTAGAGAGAAGACGACTCCAACTGAAATAGCTGTGATGAAACACTGATAAACACCTGTTTGTGGATGGAAAAAGACGCTATTTGTTGCACCCTTGATTTCATGGAAGGTTCTATTATTCATTTCAATCTCTGCTGTTTTTGTCTTCTAGAGGTAACACTGAAGAATAACAGTTATTAATACAAAACTGTTTAAAATTTACTTTGTTTTATTTCTTGCCACTGATACAGGAATGTTTCGAAAATATTATCTTCATTTCCCCAGACACTTGCTACTGATATATTAATTGTATAATGTGAATTTACTGATTTTATGATGAGTATTATTTATAAGATATTATTAGTGTATTTATAGCTGGCTTCTCATATGCTTTAAAATCTCTTTGTGTGATTATCTACGGGACACGTGTTGTTTCAGAGTCTTTCCTTTTGTTTTCTAGCTGCAAATACATCTCTTTGAATGGGTTTTTTTTACTTGGGAGAAAAAATTCCATTTGTAATAAAGGTTAAAATTCTGCTTTGAATTTTAAGGAAAACAATTCTTGATTCAAAATAACTCCTGGTGTAAAGTTGCTATTTTGGTGATTTGTTAGTTGTTTTTTTCCCTGCATTATGAATGTAGCTAATAATAAAAAGTATTTAAAATCTCACCGCCGTATTGGAAATATTTTTTCTCAGGGCCAGAGTACACTCTATTTGATCAAAACTAGTGTTTGCAATTAAATTTTCAGTTTATTGAAAAAGGTGCATCAAGTTATTTTGTTCTAGAATGACCCAAAATAGTTACCTTATTTTATTTTTAATTATAGGTAAATCACAACACCTGAGTTCCTAGGGTGATGCCTAACCCTTAAGTGAAAGGTCTTGAGTGATAATCAAGGTAAAAAATCCTCATTGCAATTTTAATTTTAGGAAAAGGAAGTCAAACTCTTCTGAAGCTTATACTAATGCACTGAGATTAATTCCTGGAAATCAAATATAGATGTTACTAGTTAAGGTGTACTGCAAACATTCAGTTGTAAGGAAACATTATAGAAGTTAGGCACTTACAAAATCATATAATCACAGAATAACTAGGTTGGAAAAGATGATTGAGATCATCAAGTCCAACCTGTGACCAAACACCACCTTGCCAACTAGACCATGGCACTAAGTGTCTGTGATGGTTTGAGTTCTTAAGTGGGCAGAAACACCAAATCATGTAGTGGTTTTGATAGGATAAGGTTAATATGATTTCTAAAAAGCACCTAGCTTCGCTGTGACCAAACTGTAACTTCATGCTATTGTTTTAATCAAGCCAACTATAACTTGCCTAAACAATGAATCGAGAGGGGTGGAGGGGGGAATGGTATGATTTCTAAAACTAGATGTTCTTAGCAAAATGTTCTGTACCTAGATCACCATCTGTGTTTATATCATAATCACATGGTAAATTACCTCATGATTATTGCAAGCGTGATTATTATTTT
>VXBB01019304.1:31943-61236 GCA_013399915.1 Illadopsis cleaveri
ATTATATTATATTATATTATATACATTGTTTGTGACAATTTATAAGTAACTTGGAGTCTTCATGCTCATAATATTTATGATGTTAAACAACTGTAGGATTATTAGTACTCCCTAATCTGTTCGATGCACATCAATGAATTTACAGTATATCAGAATCTGCAGAAGAAACTTGGTATTTTTGTGAAAAGCTAGTGCTTTTATGGGAGATTGTGATAGTGGATAATAGGCAGGAGGCTGAAGTAACCTGCTTGGGAGTGATGAATGGGTTGCTAAACATTCTGCAGATGTAATTCCACATAGAAGTGAACAAAATACAGGACTAAAGAATCCAGCTGTATTTAACTGGTTGCTCCTGCTCCTACTATTTTTCTGCAGTATAAGGCTATAATTTAAGAAAAGTATGTGGTTTATTATTTTCTGGAAAACTGCCTATTCACTTCTCCAGCATGCATATACACAGTAACTCTAGTGTTTCCCAATCATATCAAATGTAGTTCATAGTGAGAAAGATGTAACTTCCACCTAAGTGAAATGGGGGCTACATGGCCATAACCATTGCATAGACATCTCTTGCACAAGTAAAGCTCTCTTCTACAAATATAAATCTATTTTGGTTTGTTTTTTTTTTNTACATGGAACAAACTCAACAGTGGAGGATAAACAATTTTGGTTTTGACTTGGGGGGGTTTTTTGTAGCTCTTATATGTGTATGAACAGTAATACCACCTTGAGTTGGTTTGGGGTTTTTGGCTTGGTTTGCTTTATATATTATATTATATTATATTATATTATATTATATTATANATGTAGTTCATAGTGAGAAAGATGTAACTTCCACCTAAGTGAAATGGGGGCTACATGGCCATAACCATTGCATAGACATCTCTTGCACAAGTAAAGCTCTCTTCTACAAATATAAATCTATTTTGGTTTGTTTTTTTTTTTTCATCCCAGGACATGTTCAGTGCAGTAGATCATCTCATATGCAATAAATCCACAACTTGTTGAACTGATGTACAAATAGACATTGACTGCAAAGTGACTGTCTATAAAATCAATGCACAGCAGGCCATTCCTGTTATACAGAAACACCACTGCCATATAATGCAGCTGTACTGATTATGTAGTCAGAGAAGTTCTTGCTTGGTTGACAGAATGGTCAAATTAGGTCTGTTAGGACAAATCACTGTTGTCCTACACAACTGAGAATCTGAAAGTACTCTTCCACATAAACTCACTGCAATGGATATGAGCTACATATAATGCAAATCCTTGAATAGCAATGGAATGGTTTAGAAAGCCAGAAAATAAATACCAGCCAATGTATTATCTTACATTTTTCTTCAACAGATTTTCAGAGGTATATGAATTCTGACTAAACTTTCTGAAGCAGCTACACTCTCTGGAGAATAGTGATGTAATTAGTAAAAGACTGCAACATGACAACACTTACAATGTAATTCCTGATTTTTAAATTAAATCTGAATCAAAGTGATTATTGAGTGTTTTGTGAACACTTATTTTCTCAATTCTGGTAATACTCATTTAATGGCTGTGTTATGGGTTTGTACTTTTCCCTGTATCAAGAAATAGAATACGTATTACAGCAAAGTACCATAAACCAAGCCCAGAAAATGTCCTAAGAAAAGGAAAGCTATGTCTAGCATTTTGCACAGATACAAAAGCTGTTATTTGTATGAAAATGCAATATTGCTAATTATGCACTTCTAAAATTATAGACAAGGATATTTTGTTTGCATGAAAAATCCATGAATGCACAAAGAGTTACAGAAAACTTCAAAATGCAAAATTATCTGAATAGGTCTCTATAAAAACTACTACTTTAAAATATTTTCAGCTCAGTTTATCCTGCTTGAGTTAAACTGAATGAAACATTACAATAAAATTAGAGCTTTTCAATTTCAACAGTTTCAGCTAACCAGAAATAATGTTATGCCTAAGGAACACTGAGAAATAAGTATTAGTTGCAAGAGAAAGAACAATTCTTCAGATAATTCTTCCAACTGTTCCATCTCTGGAAACTAATAACTGATTGGTACTAATTTGCGTGATCTCCAGTCCAGTTCCCCACTGGATACATGTTCAAATCAGAAAATTAACATCTTATCATAGCTAGTATTATTGTTCAAAGTTTCAGGAAAGTGTCCAAGATTTAACAGGTCCAGGAAATTCTCAATTCAAACCTGACTCTCTCAAACAGTTTTTGTACTGGAGCAGTTGGGTGTATTACAATGCTGCTGATGAGGTGTACCTGTTCTGCCTCAAAAATTATCTCTTTAGAAAAATCACTCTCAAATTTTACATGGCTGGTACATAATCCTGAAGAATCAGTATTCCTCACATTTTTTCAGACACAATATAAAAGCAACAGCAAAAGACTTTCTGCTGACGTTTTAGGTACAGTATCAGAATATCATGGGGTTTTTTCCCCACCCTGTCTTATGATAAAGAAATAAGCTTCAGTTCATCACACTCTTGTGGATGGCAAGAAAAAAATTACATATTGACATGAAGGACCTGTAGCAGCTGGAAGAAGATAGAGAATTTAGGTTAAAAAAATGGCATTCTAGTAACAGTATGGTGATACATTTTTGAGTCCTATTTTTTTTTTTTGTCAGTAGAAACTCTTGTCTGTGACATCTCCGGAAGCAGAACTTTAATCTCACGGGAGCTTTGACATCACTTTCTACAGTACATGGTTACCTCTTATGTTGTAATGTAGCTGTTCATATTAGCAAAATAAGAAAAGCATAGTTAGTTTGTATTTGGGGTTTTAATGCATTTTAGTTGCATACAGATCAATAAGTAGATGCCTTAAACCTCTTGATTAAGAGGAACTTTTAAAATTCTTTCTACTTAGAGTAATTTCTGTGAGCCTCAGGTGACCTTCTCTAAGAAGGCCTGACTTACAAACTAAGCCTAAACATCAATTTAGTTTAGGAAGGAAAGAAAAAAAATAGTGAGGACACCATCCACTTTAAAGTATATTGGCAGCTGTATGTAAAATAAAACAAATCTCCCTGTACAGGATGTTTCTTTAGGAATACATTGGGAACAGCTCAACTTCCCAGTCAACAACAGAACAGTCAGAAAAAAGCATACTTGAAAAGAAAGGAAGTATGCAGCATGGTACATGACGCAAGCCTGGGTGTAAATAAGAAACTATGAATAACTAGCACAATATGCCTTTACTGCTGCGGTAGTGACAGACCAATGCATAATTGCAGTGAAATTCCCCAACTCGTTCTAAACTTGCAGTGGCTCAAGTTTCATTATAAATTCAAAATGCAGAGGAAAGTTTTGGCTAAGCACCTCAGGTCTTTTACGTGTATGTTTTCTGAAATAATATTTCAGAAAAACATGTTTAGAAAACTCCCTATTTGTTAAGGCTGAAGACTTTCATCTATTCCTGAGTTTGCTATTCTGAACTAACGCTGCTGAAACAAGACAAAAAAATTTCAGCAATGCACAGTCTTCAGGTGGTCATTTCAATCCAGCAAATTTCTCACCCTTCTAGCACCTTTTACTACTCTCTTTAAAATGCAAATAAACACACACTTTGATGGCAAAAATGATACATTTATTCACATTTCTCATAGGAAATATTTTCTACTACATAGTACAAGACTGATATAGCAAGGCAACCCTATGATTCCTGGTATGATTCTTGTCTGAAGATATGTTCACAATAGTGAAACTCAAGAGATTTATCACTGACTTGTGTATTGCTTTTTTCTGCAATGCTCAAATGCCTTGAAGGAAAGTGCCTTGGGACACAGAATGTTGGATAAATTTTATTGTATTGCTAAAATTACACTAAATTAAAAATACATAGATTTTTATTTATTTATTTATGTACTTATGTATGTATGTATATGTGTGTGTATGTATGTATTTATTTATTTATTAATTTCAAGGGTGTTAATCCCAAAATATGTACAAATGAAGAACATTTCAATATTTCCCACAACAACCTCCTATATTAGAGTTTCTAGGTGCATATACAATCAGGTAACTTGTTGAATACATTATATTTCAAACAATGGATGGTATTTTAAAATACATCCAGATACATCAGGGATTATCTTATTTTTGTCAAAGTAGACAGTATTGTTAAGAATTTATTTACATTAAAATAAATTCCTCATTTTCTTTACCCTTGAATAATTTATCCACTGAATATTGGCCATTGTGTTTCTCATACAAGTACTCTTATAATCATTTATGTTTTTTCCCTTAAGACAGAGAAATCATGTATAGCTTTACTAGGCATTTTGAATGTTTCTTGTGGTCTGAACTTCTCATTAAGAAAGTGAAGGTTGGAAAACTACTCGCCTTGGTCATCAATTCTTCTAGAGAAATACTTGGTTAAAAAATGCTCACACACAGCTTCATAGATTTCGAACGCAATCCTAGTATTATGTGATTAATCGTATAGAATCAAGAAAACATATCTCAAAAATTCTGCTGAACTCCCATTCATGATGATTTTATATTCTGCTAACTCTTTACTGAATACTTCAAGCAATTTTTTTTTGCTATGAGAATCATAGTTAACAACTTTTCTGTCTTCCCACTACATGGTTAGTAACCAATGAATGTAAATTATAAGGTGTCTATATGGCAGTATCGATCTAATAAGCAAAACATCAAGCAGACCAAGTCTCTTGCCAGATCTTTAATGACAAGAGAATCATAATATTGTTGATACTTGACTGTGCCACACCATATGCCCAAAAGGCTGGGAAACATCACATTTAATGCATAAAGAAATCATCATAAATTAAGATATGTCAGTAAAAAGCTTGAAAGGATTTTTAGCTTTGGTATTTTTGCTCCCTACAAGGATGCCAACTGTGTCAGCAGAGGATTCAAGATGTGTAAATTCATGTGAATGGATAGAACTACCACTAGTTAATGTCTAGAAGCATGTCACAGAGTCAAATAGTTGATCAGAAAAGCATACTTGAAAAACTTTTACTATTGAATAAAAATGACATAATAGATGCTACAATATTTGGTTACAACCTAAACTCTAATTTTTCTAAAGCATAAAACACACCAGATAACTGATGAATTCTTCCAGGCGCTCTTTATTATAATACTGAATAACCTGCAGATGCATTTTTACTCACAAGCCTGGAAGATCGCTGTGCACCATTCATACCTACTGCCGCAGAAAGACTGAACAGAATTTTGAGCATTTATATATCTGATAATTTAAGAGCAGCAGAGTTACTATGTCTTCTGGTTTAAACTATATCTAAATGTAGTTGAGGGAATTATTACTCATTATGGATGTACATATACAACTTCAGAAAAAAGTATATAATTTTGACTCCTGCTTGCTTGTGTGTTGAGATTCTACTGTCTCATCTAAAAGGTTGCATCACTTGTCTAGAAGCAGAATTATTTCTAAACTACTGTTCCAGTTCTTATGCAACAAACATCATAAAAAGCCTTGCTGAAAAGTTTTTAATCACAGCAATAAGACTACATACTGGAGCAAGCAAAATTAGCTTGCTTCTGAATCAAAATATTGTGTTACAAATCTCAACCCAAGTAAATAAAATAACAATAAACAGGATACAAGTGATGCCAATAGTTATTCCTAAACAGAAATATTTTTCATAGGCATCTGTGTGTTAATTCCATCTATCCAAGTGATGTAAACAAACAAAATGCAACAGTTTCTGTTGGGCTGAAGAAATCAGTTAATTTATTAAACAATATACTACAGTACTTTCATCTAAAGATCTCAGTGTAGCCTGGAAGAATTAAACAAGTCTCATATTAGAACCATGTGGTTGTTTTTTCCTCACAGTATGAATTAAGCACTCAGCACTTAAGTCATAAGACTCAGTCAAGTCACTAAGTGCTTTGCATCTTTGGAAATTTTTCTCAGAAAAGTTAAATGATCAATTAATATGAGTTATTAACAACCTGCATTATACAAGTTTCCATTAGAAACTGAAATCTGAAAAATTCTGTCAGAAAGATTTCTTGATTTCCTCTGGCAAGAAGTATACAGTTAAGAACAGATACTAACAGACAGATTTTTAGAAATCTAAGTCTCTTCTAGGAATACAAATGAAAGTCTTTACATGTGTTCATTACTCTGAAGGTCACAATAAAAATGTGAATCTACTGTAGATTCTTTGCTAATTGAGAGATGAGAAAATTCAGCAAATTTAGGTGACTAAAGGGAAGCAGTTAGGTAGCAGATTCTTCAAAAACTTTATCTGTACTGTAAGTTTGAAAGCCTGTGCTATATGACTTGTACACAAAGAGCAAATTGGTACTGAGAAATACTGTAATATGTCCTCTATCCTCTAAATAAGTCAAATAATATAGGCAATTGAATGCTAATGTGCAATTTTAAATTTCTTTTTCTTTTTTGGCCTTGAGTTCATAAAGTAGTCTCCCTCCCCAAATCCACCTTGTCTTCAATTGACAAGTGAAGCAAATCGACAGGTTTTCCATGTCATCAAGGACTGAAATGTTTTCTGTATCAATACCAACTTTCCCAGGTAAAGAGGCTATTGGCCAAATCTAGGAGTTACAGATATCGTCACCCATAAACTCCTCCAAATTTTATTTGCTAGTTACATTGGGAAGAAAGGACAGCCAGTTCCTGCTGTGTGGCCTTTGCTAAGCACTTTTGTTCCACTTCTGGATGAATAACTTCTATGAGAGTAAGCAAGGAATCAGTTTTAATATTGTGCATAATGTCTTTGAAGCCTATCTTCAGCTCTGTATCACATTAATGAGCCAAACATTTACATGCCTTCTTGGCTTACACTTCATGATACTGGGTGCATGTATCTATGCCTGCTTATGAATCTGTACTGGACACTAGATTTGGAACTTGTCTTTGTTATTGTATCATAAAACTGTAGCTCATTACAACTACTTTTGCAGTAAAGTCTATGTCAGTATGAAGAAAGATTGTACTTATGGCACGTCTTACTTTCTTGTATTCCCTTAATACAATTTCTTGGTATAAACATCAGATTTCCCTAGTCTGGGTTATGCCAGAAAATTCTTTACAAACAACAGTTATGTTTGTAAAGACTGAAGACTGCAATTCATATACAAATGAATCCTGTAATGAAATAGAATGGAGAAAGAAGAGAAGCAGGGAAGTCTAGCTTATGTTCTAGACCAAGCATCCTGTATTAATGTGGCAGTCTGCAAAGAAAAGAAACAAAAAGAAACAAAGAACATGGGCACAATCATATGGGGTCCATTTTACACACAACACATATGCCAGATGTATATCTCATGCAACCATACAGATAAATAAAACAAACATGACAATCTCAGCTCCAAGTTACAGTTCAAGCGGGTGTCAAGGAGGAAACCCTAAAAGAACACGAACAGCATTCTATGAATGCTACTTATGGTACCACAGAAGATGTTGCAAGGATAAACACAGAAAAATATTCCCTTTCACACTAACTTTTTCTTTTTTTCAGATTCCTTTCCTAAGAATTGAAGAAGCTGTGTATCAATTTAGTTTTAACAAAATCCCCAAACAATAAAAAACAGGGAGGCTCAAAAAATAGTTCTGCTTGTTTGCCCAGGTGCAATCACACAATCTAACAGAAGATATTACCACTCCCCAAAAAGATTGACTTTATCATATCCTGAGACTATAACAGCCAAATACATAAACATTATTTTTAAAGATAAAGTACAGCACAAGCAGAAACTGTGGCACTCGTAACTCAAGTGAAAAGACACAGTCCAGGCAGCTACTGGCTGGAAGGCAGTTTGTGACACAGAAACAAATAAGAGTCTTTGCTTAACAAAGCAGGTTTTGATACTGCAGTTCTCATTAACTCCAAATGCTAGTTGATATAAGTGAAAATCTTAGTAGAACTTCAAATTTCTATTACAAATGTTACATTACAGTTATCACTTTATAGAAATTACTGCAGCTTTTTGATAAAACAGGCCTTGCATTTTATCAAATAGTTAATAAAAATGTGATGTAAATTGAATCATGTGAATAGCAAATTCTAACCATACAAATACCAGCATATGTCCACAACTTTTAGTGCCAGTAGTTGGTTTGCACTGGGGTAAAGTCAGCCATGACTGGCTTTTTCCAGCAGCAAGCAGCTGCTCAGATGCCAGGGAACTGAGTCCTTCCGTTCTTACCAGCAGACTGGTTCTGTACCTCTCTAATTTACTCCCCAGCTCCTAATCACCCAATACTTGGTTCCCTATAATAATGAAGTATTTTGGACAAGAAGAATGTTGTGATCTTGAACATAGACAAATAAAATCAAGATGTAGCTGTGGCACTTCAGGACAAGTGGTGAACTTGGCAGTCGTGGCTTAATGCATGGACTTGATGATCTTAAGAGGTCTTTCCCAACCTGAATTTTTTCATAATTCTATGATTCTAAGAAAAAAGAAAACAGCATGCAAATTTTTGGTCCCATTATTACCAAAAATTCAGAAAAATAAAAAAAACTCCTTAACACCAAGAAGTTGTTAAGAAGCAGGCATTCTTTTTTCAGCTGGATGCTCAGGAGGATAGCTCCTCTTAAAGCCCTGCATGCTGAGTGCGGGGAAGTTTGTTTATGTACTGTATTCTACATGCATATTCATTTATTGACCCAGACTAAACATATGATCATCATTTCCCCAAAATCATTAACTATAATTACCCTCCTCTTTATGCATGCATTCTTCTGTTCTGAGGGTCTCTCTTGTGGTCCATGGTGATCAGGGATCCCAGTGTTCCAGTCGATCTCGCTGAGATGCAGAGCACTGGGGCTAGTGGATTTCCAGTTCGCTTTCTTATACCATGGGCATTGTGCAGTTCCATAGGCCAGTGGTTTTGGTAGAACAAGCATTGTATCAGCTCACTAGGTATAGACAAATCTGGTGACACCATCATATAATTCTCATTCACATACTGCTTTATGAGTGGAGATTGCATATACCAGCATCACTTTAAAAGCAATGTCAGTATGGAAGAAACAGGCTCTGAATTTTTACATATAATTTAAACATATTTTTCACAGGCACAATAGTTTATGGGGGTCGTACAATAAATTAGAATCACCATAACTATAAACACATTCAGTTAATATGTAAAGAAAACAGACGTACTCACACAGCAATGAGAAAATTCTCAAATGGAACTGCATTGTTCTCAATGTTCATTGGGA
The DNA here is from genome assembly GCA_013399915.1 of Illadopsis cleaveri. Lineage (NCBI taxonomy): Eukaryota > Metazoa > Chordata > Aves > Passeriformes > Timaliidae > Illadopsis > Illadopsis cleaveri. The sequence goes on from VXBB01019304.1 coordinate 41,153, forward strand.
AGATTTCAGTTCAGGTAAAGTTTCTGATTTCTCTGTGATGATTTATTGAGGTGTAAAATTACCAGAGTGATTAACAAACACATTTAAATTCAGCTTGTAAAATCACTAGCAAAATCTAGACTTCAACAAGTTTTAAGTAGGTTATGTATGTTCATCTTATGTACAACTCAAAAATACATGCTTCTATGGTCCTTTTAGTTCAATTTTTACTTTTACTGGAAGAGAGTAATCAAGGATTTGCATGAAGTGAATTTTATAGCCCAAGATTTAATTTGGTAATTTTCATCATCCTTTTCTACACCTTTAAACCTGGTTAATAACAGTTTTCTATATTGACCCATGAGCCTGAAAATAATGATACAGCCTGAGATGGTGGAGTATTTGTGCAAATTCTTCATGTTCCATTTATCTGAAATCTAGCTATAAGCTGTAAAATAAAACCCAGTGGACTTCCGTGTTGGGATTGGCTCAATGTGAAAAGATAGGGTCTCAATGTCTTCTCAGACAATGCAGTTGACAGAAGCAACCCAGTAGCTCACACCAGTTTAAGACTGTTGCTTTTCATAGCATGTGAGAAGTTTTGGCATGACATTTAGATTTCACATTGTAAAAAATTTAAAAAAAAAAAATCCTCACACAACTGTTCATGCAACACATTTAAGTTTTTCATCACCAATAAAAGACATTTTTGTTATGACTGGTTCCTGCGTACCATTATGTGAAGCTAGATGATGAAAATTCTCTTTACCTGGCACCTGAATCACTTCCAGATTTTCAGCTGATTAGAGCCTACAAAATGTTCCTCACAACTTTACCACACAGTCATCCCTCATGTACATTTGAATGAAGCAACCAATTCATCAATATAGATTTGCTTTCTGAGGAGTGGCTACTTTATTTTGTTAAAGTGATTGACTCCTGTCACATTCCACTGTGGGGAACTGTAGGAAGGCATCCCCCATACCCAAGTGGGCGTTTCTGCATAAGGAAAAGAGTTTCAGTTTACCTCTAGACATTTTAGGAAGTTCAACTAGAACTTTCCATGCCCTTCTGATAGCAATTGGTTGGTGCCAGAACAGAAGCATCTGTTGGACCTTCTAAATGTTCTTCAAAACCTGTAGCTCTTTCTGTTGGCAGTTTGCCAATAGAACCCTCCTTGATCATTTTGTAGATAAGAGAGAGAACAAAGGTGCTCGAGGCATTTCCGAGGTGTTGTAGCAAGTGTATGGGACCTGCCTCTATACTATGCTCGGCTTTGTTCTTTGTTTTGCACTATTGTCTTCTTTTATTAAAACCTTTTTGCTTTTTCAAGACATACTTGACCATGCCATCTCACTAAATTCTTTAAGCCATTTTCTGTAAGGTGCTGGACACTCTCAGAGGTATTGGACCCTCGCAGAGCTAACTCTACTTGGCTCTTCAAGAAATTCAATAGGGAACTGGCAAATTTTTATTCTTTTAAAAATAAATGGTCTGGAACAAAACTAAGTCAACCAAGACAACTTTGTGTCTTGTATCAACCTTGTAGAGAACCATTAATTGATAACAAAAACAAAACAAAAGGAGTTGCCCTACTAAAGATAGCTAGAAAAAACAGTAAAGAAGGAAGGAAAATGGAAAAGGAATGGGGGGAGAGAAAGAGAGAGATAGGAGACAGAAAAAGCAGGCGTTACCACCAGAGAATCAAGGAGTGCCGTCAACATCTACACGATGGGGGGGTGTGTGCACTATGCCTGATGGGGAGCCTGCACAGCTCTCAGAAAGGCGCAGCTCCACAAGCACAGCTACTGCAGCGATGGGTGGCTAGACATGCAGTGAGCGAGGGGGTGCTCGGACAGGAGGTCCAGAATCCTAGACAAGGTTGCATCAGGGATTCTGGTGGCGGGCTGGCTCGGAGGCAGGAAGGGTTGGACACAGGTGGCTCAGGNCCAAAAGGCCCCCAGACTCAAAAAGCCCAAATTCAAAAAGCCCAAGCCCAAATGAAAAAGCAAGTTTCAAAAAATAAAACAAACCCCAAAGTCACCAAGCTGCAAAATGCACAAGACCCAAAAGCCCCCACAGCTTGTGATGCAGTTACTTTTATACTCCTGGCTCCCCCCAAAGTCTTCCTGCTGACAGTGGACCATTGGCCCAGTCCAACCTCCCACTGCAGTCCATTGGTGGAGACCTTTCACCATCTGATTGTAGAAGCCTCTCTGGAGGGTGCAGTGTCTTTGGTGCTCCCCTGCTGACTGTCCCATGTGAGACATGAAATGGTTGCCAGGCAAAGTCTCCCCAGAGAGAAGGCTTTCTCCCATTTTCTCCTACTTGACTTCTGCANGCATGAAGCGGCAGGGTGGCGGTCAGGGATACAGGGAGGCAGGACAGCTGGGAGGGCAAGAGTCAGTGAGGGCAGAAGAACCAAAAGCTAGACTAGACCCAGGGTGAAAAGCACAAAACAGGCTAGGGCCAGGGCAAGAAGCCAACCTTAGCAGGCAGGAGCTAAAGCAAAAAACACAAGACCCTGTTGCCAGGGTTGCCCTATTATAAAGAGAGAGTTGGGTCAAAGCAAACGCAGGTCCAACCAGTATGGTCACCACTACGTTCTTCCTTTATTTCACCTAAGATGGCAGGTTATATACATTTCTATATAGTTTATAAAGTCAGTAGCTTTTTCATTGGCACACAGCAGAGAGAAGAATGCAAACACACATTGATTAACTTGTCCTTAAGGTGGCTAACACATGCTTACTAACAACTCCACTCAGTGACCTTCAAAACCCCATTATTTTTCCCTGACACCTTAATATCTAATTTCAACTGCACCACAACTTTACCAAGTAATTTTAACTGCGTCACAGGCTTCAAGGCCTCAGGTCAGGCCTCAGCAAGGCCTCAGCTGGGGTAACTCAGGTCTGGGCAGATCATCCCTAAGAAAATCTGCTACAAGACCCAAAAGGCCCCCAGACTCAAAAAGCCCAAATTCAAAAAGCCCAAGCCCAAATGAAAAAGCAAGTTTCAAAAAATAAAACAAACCCCAAAGTCACCAAGCTGCAAAATGCACAAGACCCAAAAGCCCCCACAGCTTGTGATGCAGTTACTTTTATACTCCTGGCTCCCCCCAAAGTCTTCCTGCTGACAGTGGACCATTGGCCCAGTCCAACCTCCCACTGCAGTCCATTGGTGGAGACCTTTCACCATCTGATTGTAGAAGCCTCTCTGGAGGGTGCAGTGTCTTTGGTGCTCCCCTGCTGACTGTCCCATGTGAGACATGAAATGGTTGCCAGGCAAAGTCTCCCCAGAGAGAAGGCTTTCTCCCATTTTCTCCTACTTGACTTCTGCAAGTGGCATATGTGCAACTCCTCTTCTACATGCCTCTGACAGTGTTGAGGCAAATCAAAACTAAATTGTTTCTTCACACCTCCTCTAAAATTATGTAATACATAGTCTGTGAGAATGTCATTTTTATGGCCTCTGATAGTTCAGATAGTGTTGAGAGAGGTCTACTTTTTAGTTACACATTGAGAGTTGTGCAGCGTAACATTAAATAAGAGCTACAGGGTGATTCTAGTCTGTGACAGATATAGCTGGACTATATCTGCACAGATGATTTACCTTAACGAATACCAGCTTGACCAGCCTGGCTCAAAGTAAACAAGTCCTCAGACATGATAATGATAGGTTGGATTCAAATCCAGACAGAGGACCTCAGCCAACACCTTCGAAGCATAGATACACCCATATCATTGGATAGTGAGCTAAGTGGAGTTGAGACCCTTGACCAATCATGTCTGTAAGCAATGGAAATTTAAAAGCTCTATGAAAGGAGCTGCCAGACAATAAACATGAGTAGTCGCTGCATGAACTCAGTGTGTTAATGTCATGTCCCTGTCTCCCACTCCACATCAACACTAGTCTGTCACCCCATTCTTTACGAAGGTCTTTTACATGCTTAAACTCCAGTTCTTAGCTGATAAATTGATCCACCTCCTTCTAGTAAGTTATTTAATGGAACCACAACCCTGGTACTTGTATCTCTGCCTTCTATTAAGGATGATGACCTACAAGAAATGTAACAGCAACGAAACACTGCATGGCTTTTATTGATGGGTTGTAGAAACACACACATATACTTCGTTATAGCAATATAACTATATAAATGCTTTAGCTTTTTTTTTTTTTTTTTTTTTTTTTTTTTTTTTTTTTTTTTTTCTTTTTCTATCTCTTTAGGGGATAAAATACTTGTCTCTCTCTTTCTGCAGGGCTTTGAACTAGATGAATTGAGTCTTGGCCTCAATGCCTGTTCCATTCTGCATGTGTCACAGCTTGGATGAGGAACTAGGCTGTCCCTTCCTCCAAGTGTGGTGAGGTTATTGTTCTAGAGTGCATGCCTCTAACAGGTACAATCTGGTTCATCTCCAGCTGTTCCACAGGAGCTTTGGGCATTAACATTCATTCCATACCCTTTCCACACCCCTCTCATTTACTTATATTTCCCACACTATGAGACAATATGTGTACGTTTATGGCATTCCCAATTGGAAGTCAGACTTGGGTAATTGATTAAAGGGTAAGATCTGACAACTAAAAGTATATTCATAATGCAGAGCAGAGAGTCCTTCAAAGAGATAAAGAACACACACAAATATAGAAATAGCTAGTACCATATTTGATAAAATTAGTGTATTCCTCATTCATGAACAAAATACAAAGTCATGAGAAATATAAATGTAGCGAGATAAAAACCAAGAAACTGGGCTAAAGCCAGAGTAAATGAAATGTAACCTACATGTTTGGAACTTACAAGAAAATCCAGGAGCTAATATTTCCTAAAATGCCTAGGCTATAAATTAAAACATAGGCTAAATAATCTTTAACTGCTCATCTGTATTACTAAAGCACATGCTTAACTACACTGGTAAATCAGCTGCATTTTAGAGGATTGAGTCCTTAACATGTAATAATAAACACAAATACACAATTATTTCAGTGTCCTGTCAGTCATCCATTCTGATGATTGCATCACCGTCTTTATCTCCCATTTTTCCTCAGCCTCTCTGTGTCTCTGTTGGTATACTGGTGCATCAGCTTACTTGAATTTCTGGCTTACAAAATCTCTCATTTTTTCATTCAAATATCTCCTACCACTCCCTTCTTAAACTAATGTGCAAGATGACTCAGGAATAAACACCCCAACAATCTAAAATTAAGTCATTGTGTCTCTAAATATCAAAATCAAATCATTGCCTAAGCATATTGCTGCAAGCCTTGTTATTTTCATGTTCGACATCTCTGAACAGTTTATTATCCTCATTCATTGAGTCATATCTAAACTAAAAAGGTAAACTCTTTGAGATACGGGCAATATCATAGAGTCATAATATTACCTGGGTGGGAGGGGACCTTAAAGATCACCTAGTTCCTGTGGGAGTCCAGGGCATTCCTCTGGGTGCCCTGGATGGTCACAGACCTCAGCAAAGGGGTCTGGAACCTGAGAAAGAGGGTTTGAATTCTGTCCAGNTGCCTGAGCTGCTGTGAACATCTTGGCAGGGCACAGAGAAATTTGTAAGATAAGAAATAATAAACAACGCGAGAAACCAAGAAAACAAGACCTTGCGACTCCGTTTCATTCTTGCGCCAGACTCAAAACCTTCAGAGGGCTGAGGGCAAGAAAGCATCACTCGAACAGCCCACCACGAACCACCACCTGAATCTCGGGTGAGGAGAGAGAAACCCTAAAAACCCCGAGAAGTTCCAACCCCCCTGCCATGAGCAAGGACACCTTTCACTAGGACAAGTTGCTCAGAGATCTTGTTCCATGAAGGCACTACAACAGTTTTAAGATGCGTTGATAATTTCATTATTACAAAAATGCCTTAAAACAGTGAAGGATAAACAGCTCTAGTAACTACCTTTCTAATTAAGTTTTGAATTAAATTTGAAACTCAAGAATTTCCTTATTCTTCAACCTAAATTCTGTGAGCCTCTCAAATAAAAAAAATCCCACCTTCCATGTATTAACTAGTTTTAAGCTTAGTCTGTTTGTGTTATTATCACCATCCCCTCTGAAATAGTCTCTTCCAGTTGTCTTATATACATGGAAAATATTGCTTCATTTGTTGTTAAAAAAAATTTGTCAGTATAGGCAGCTGTTAGGACTGAAAGATACTGAATATATGTGATTCTAACTGCAGCTATTACAGTCCAAGAATCTTCACTGTACCAAACAAAACTCAATGATGTCAGGCTTTTAGTCCAATGACACTTTGAAGAGTACAATCAAATCAAACAAATACCAACCTTCAGACTTTTTTTTGAGCCTGAGTTTCGATTTCAAATACTCCAGCTTTCCTAATCACTGTTTTAAAATTAATACATACATTAATAAACACACAAATAAGTGAAGATATAGTTTATGGAGGTAACTTTAACATGGAATAATCTAAAATCAAGGCAATCACTTCACTATGAAACATTCTGCTCTGTTAAGGACACATTTTCAAACTACATTACCTATGGCATATTAATTACTCTAATCCGGTTAAGAGTAGGAGTTACCAGAATGTTATTAGTACATCGAAGGTAATGCAGTACAGTTGGGTGAACTGGAACTAATCAGCATAACTCACATTATAGAATATCACCAGAACAGGTTTATTTTGAATACTTTAATATTTTTTGCAAATATTTCCTCATGCAATATTGGTTTTGTACTTGAGCCCAAAAATTTCACATCAATCAGTTAAGGATTTTTTTTTGTTTCTGACAGATTTGAGTTTTGCTTGTTAAAAGCATATTTCTTTTCATTGCTACAATTGGAATTTACCTTTCATCTTTTAAAAGAATTGTCCGTAGGAGATGACCTCACAGTTTCTGAATAAATAAGTGAATAAGAAACCTGTTTTGTATGGGAACAGTGACTCAACCTTTAAATAGAGAGGTGTGAACTGTTACCTCTGTAATTACCAGTCAACCTCCATCTTTCCTTATTGAATTTTTCCTCCACTGGCATGTACTTAAGGTTAACTCTTACTGTTTGTTCTACAGTATATAATTAAAATTAAACCAAAATAAGTTAAATGAGATAATTTTGTCTGAATACATTCGACAAGTTCATAGAACTTGGTAAATAACCAATCCAGCCTCTCCCCAAAACCCATGCAGGAACTTCGTATTTCCTCATTTCCAGAATGATATCATAGCATAAAAATACATTCAACATTCATGAAACTATGAATTCATCAAAATAGCAAGGAAAATATGTCGCTCACTTAAACAAGACTGTCCTGAATCTTAGCCCAATTCCAAAGTATTCTTCTTTTTGTGTAAGAAATTTCAGAAGTCTATTATCTAAAAGAATTGCATTAAAATCAGTTAATAACATAAACAACATGAAACAAACTTCCCCACACCTCACATTTAAGGATGAAATTCTTTGCGTATGAGAATGTATTAAATAAAATTCTTCAGACAAGCATTATCTAATATTTACCCATAATTAAAAATAGCAACATCTATTATCATTGCTCCCAAAATTCAGTCATTAATCACTCAGGTTTGAGTTATTTGTGACTATGCCAAATATTTATCACCTAAATTGAAATTTCCCTGCCTCAGGACAAACATTTCAACTAGATTGACTCAGTCATTTAAAAGAACACAGACTTGCATAGTTTAACTTGTTCTTGGTTGTGCATAAGCTGAAAGATTACTTGTATGATCACATATGATTTACCACTAAGAACTCTTTCAGGGTGCAAGGATTGCCAGTTCTTCTAAGAAGACACCATGTTTTAAGTCCATCTGGAAGTGAAGCCCCCCCTTGCTGCTCTCCTCCCCCAACCCCCTCTGACAAAAGAGAGAGACAAAAGGCAGAGATTACAGGTTGAGATAACAATTTACTGGAAACAGCAAGAAAATGAGACAAGAAAATGAACAGTAATAGCAATACTAATAATAACAGTGTATAAAAGAGGGTGATTACATGTAAAATGCTCACCAAGTCTGATGAGACATGACTTCAGCTGTAACTACCCCATTGCTCCGTCCACCATGCTTTTCCCCCCAAGCCTGAAACAATGATAAAACATGGCAGACAAATGCCCCAGTCAGGATCAGCACCACTCCACCACTCTCACTGTTGTCTGCTCTCATGGCAAAGGACAAAATCATTGCAGAATTTCTCTATGAGACCTTTTTTCTTCCACCCAAATCCACTCTGGCTTCTTCTCAGAAGTGAGAAGCCCTTACTTCTGTCAGCCAGCAATAACATGAGTGGTGTAGAATAAAAACGTAGCCATGCCCACAGGCTCCAGGCTCCACCCCTCTCAACTACCACAAAAAGGTTAACCCTGTCCGTGCCTTATTCTATGCCATTTATGTCTTGCCCAGGTCCTACACTTTCCAAATATATACATATATCCATCCTAGATGTCTTCCAGGGCAGAAGGGCTGGTGTGCTGTTGGGTGGTTGCAAGCTGCATCAGGAGTTCACACCTGGTGTATCTCGAGCCGTCCATGCTCACTGTCCATGGCAGTTACGGTATACAGTGGCAATGTCATTCAGCAACCAAAATTATATAATATACAATTCAACATTACAGACTCTTCTCATCCAAATATCAAATCCCCTTGAGGTACGCATTGTGCTTCCACATCCCTCTGCTTTACCCACCAAGTGCACACAGGTCCTTGAGCAAAAAAAAATCCCACAGATGGGTTTACTTTTGCTTGAGGCAGGACTAACCCAAACTGTCTTCCCTAGCACAGTCCTCATAGGCACCATAGGGACTTAATCCCCTTCTACGGTGTGTGGAGACCTTGGCTGGATAGGGCCAGCTTGATAGAACCTCTAGTGTTAATAAACCTGGTGGCCTTCGTGAAATCTTGACCCCAATGTTTGAAAGTCCCACCACCCATTGCTCTCAATCTGTTTTTTACAGCCCATTGTACCATTCAATTGTCCCAGAGGCTGGTGCATGAGAGGGAGTATGAGGCACCCACTCAATACTGTGCTCTCTGGCCCAACTGTCTATGAGGCTGTTTTTGAAATGAGTCTGATTTTTTGACCCACTTCTTTCTGGGGTGTCATTTCTCCATAGGACTTGCTTCTCAAAGCACAAGATGGTGCTCCTGGCAGTGGTGTGAGACACAGGGTACATCTCCAGCCATCCAGTGGTTGCTTCCACCACTGTAAAAACATAGAACTTGCCTCTGTGGGTTTGCACAATCAATCTGCCAGACCTTCCCATATTTATATTTCAACCATTATCCCCCATACTGCAGAGGTTTTACCCACCTGGCCTGCTTGATTGCAGCACATTTCACAGTTATGGATAACCTGAGAGACAGAGCTCATGGTTAAATCCACCTCTCAATCACAAGCCCATCTGTATGTTTCATCTCTTCCCTCACAATCTGAGGTGTCATGGGCCCACCAAGCCAGAAATAATTCACCCTTATGTTGCCAGTCCAGATCCACCTGAGACACTTTATTCTTGGCAGCTTGATCCACCTGTTGTTGCAATGTTCTTCAATAGCCTGACTCTTCAGTATATGTGCTTCTACATGAGGTACTTTTGCAGCCAACTTCTCTATCCAGGTAGCAATGTCTTGCTATAATTCAAGAGCCCAGATACGTTTACCTCTGTACTACCAATTAATCTTTTTCCACCAGTACAGACACTCCCACAGAGCACTTGCCACCGTCCATGAGTCAGTGTACAGGTAGAGTGCTGGCCATTTCTCTCATTCAGTGATACCTAAAGCTAACTGGATGCCTTTCAGGTCTGTGACCTAACTTGAACTATCTCGTCCCTCAATAGCTTCTGTGACTTGTTGCATATGACTCCATACAGCAGATTTCACAATATGGCATGAACCATCAAAGAAGAGAGAGTAAAACTTTTCATTTTCAGGTAGCTGATTATAGGTGAGGCCTCTTCAGCATGTGCCACCTGCTCCTCTTCCTCTTCTGGGGATAATCTGAAATTCTCATCTTTGGGCTAGGTCATGGTGACTTCCAAGATCCCTGGGNCTGTAAAAACATAGAACTTGCCTCTGTGGGTTTGCACAATCAATCTGCCAGACCTTCCCATATTTATATTTCAACCATTATCCCCCATACTGCAGAGGTTTTACCCACCTGGCCTGCTTGATTGCAGCACATTTCACAGTTATGGATAACCTGAGAGACAGAGCTCATGGTTAAATCCACCTCTCAATCACAAGCCCATCTGTATGTTTCATCTCTTCCCTCACAATCTGAGGTGTCATGGGCCCACCAAGCCAGAAATAATTCACCCTTATGTTGCCAGTCCAGATCCACCTGAGACACTTTATTCTTGGCAGCTTGATCCACCTGTTGTTGCAATGTTCTTCAATAGCCTGACTCTTCAGTATATGTGCTTCTACATGAGGTACTTTTGCAGCCAACTTCTCTATCCAGGTAGCAATGTCTTGCTATAATTCAAGAGCCCAGATACGTTTACCTCTGTACTACCAATTAATCTTTTTCCACCAGTACAGACACTCCCACAGAGCACTTGCCACCGTCCATGAGTCAGTGTACAGGTAGAGTGCTGGCCATTTCTCTCATTCAGTGATACCTAAAGCTAACTGGATGCCTTTCAGGTCTGTGACCTAACTTGAACTATCTCGTCCCTCAATAGCTTCTGTGACTTGTTGCATATGACTCCATACAGCAGATTTCACAATATGGCATGAACCATCAAAGAAGAGAGAGTAAAACTTTTCATTTTCAGGTAGCTGATTATAGGTGAGGCCTCTTCAGCATGTGCCACCTGCTCCTCTTCCTCTTCTGGGGATAATCTGAAATTCTCATCTTTGGGCTAGGTCATGGTGACTTCCAAGATCCCTGGGCAATTGCAGTTTCCTATTCAAGATCACTGTGTGATCACCATGACCCACATATTCCATGTAGCATCAGTGGCATGATGTGTGGAAGGAACTTTCCCTTTGAACATCCAACCCAGCACTGGCAGTTTGAGTGCCAGAAGAAATGGTGCTTTGGTGCTAATCATTACTGAAGCCACTCGAACCCCTTCATAAGCTGCCAGTATCTCCTTTTCAGTAGGGGTATAACAGGCTTCAGATCCTATGTATCCCTGATTCCAGAACCCCAGGGATTGTCCTTGAGTGTCTCTGGGTACTCTTTGCCAGAGACTCCAGGAAGGACCATTCTTTCTGGTAGCAGTGTAGAGCACATTTTTACATTTTGTCCCATCCTGATTGACTCATGGGCTACTGCATGAACAATCTGCTGTCTGATTTGTTTAAAAGCTTGTTGTTGCTCAGGAGCACACTTGAAATCATTCTTCTTCAATGTCACATGATAGAGACAGTTTACAGTCTGACCATAATCTGGAATATGTACATTCCAAAAATTTACAGCACCTAGGAAAGCCTGTGTTTCCTTCTTGCTTGTTGGAGGGGGTATAGCTGCTATTTTGTTGACCACATCCATTGGAATCTGATGACATCCATCTTGCTGTTTTCCTCCTTAAATCTGAATTTCCTGGGCAGATCTCTTGACCTCACTTTTTTTTATGGCAAAACTGACCTTCAGGATTATCTGGATTATGTCCTCCCCTTTCTTAAAAATATCCTCAGCTGAGTTGTCTCATATGATGATGTCAGCAATGTATTGCAAGTGTTCTGGAGCTTCACCCTTCTCCAGATTAGTCTGGATCAGTCCATGGCAAATAGTAGGGCTGTGTTTCCACTCCTGGGGCAGTTTGTTCCAGGTGTACTTTTTCTTCAGGTGAAAGCAAGCTATGGCTGTGGTTTCTTACTAAAGGAATGGAGAAAAATATATTAGTCATGTTGAAGGTGACACCATTTTGCTGTCTTGGACTCCAGTTCATGCTGAAGTTCCAGCATGTCCAGCACAGCAGCACTCAGAGGTGGTGTGACTTGTTTAGGCCACTATAGTCCACTTTAGTCTCCACTCTCCAGTGGACTTATGCACTGGCCATACAGAACTAGTAAAGGGTGAGTGAGTCTTGCTGACCATTCCCTGGCTCTCCAGAGGATGAGTCATCTCATGCATGGGGATCATGGTGTCCCGGTTTGTTGTTATACTGTCAAGGGTACATTGCTGTGTATTGCTACCTATTGTTTCTCAGTCCTCAGAAGTACCACAGCAGAAGGCTCTGAGTTGTTAAAACTGATATGATCACAGACAAAGACCCTCTAACTAATTAAATTTAGAAAGTGGTATGTTTATTCACTGGTGGGCAGCATGGGAGTCATCTTCAAAAGGTGTGACCGCCCCGAACAAGGTTCTTTGTCCTCTATTTATTTTCTGAGATCTTACATATAATACATATGCATAACCCCAGCATCTCCCATCCCCATTCAGTATTAAAATGAGGCTATTAGCCTCATTCACACATGCACAATTCTTCTCTTGAATTGGGTCAGTGGTCTCGAATTGGGTCAGTGGTCTCAAGAGATGAAGTCAGGAGAGTCTTACTCAGGTCTCTGTGACCCTCTGATCCATGATCCAAGGTCCTCTCCTTCGTGATTGATTGATATAAACTCCAGGTGCTGGCCATTGTTCTTACTGGTTTCAATCTGTTCTTAAAACGGTTCACTTACTCCACTTTCTTCTATAAACATGCTCATAATATAACAATTAGCTCTAGCTTAAGAATTTAATAATAATTAACCTACCATTTACTTATCTAACTTACACCCTGATCAACATAAATTGCTTCTGATTCTTAGCAAAAATCTTAACTCTTTAAAATCATGATTCAGCTCCACTGAGAGACCAGGCAAGGTTTTCAGCTGTCTAATTTCCTCTGTCTCCACAGCAGCTATCCCAAAAGCCCAATGATGACCTTTTGGGTCCTTGAAATGTCCTCTCCTGAAATAATCCGTGCCAAGGATGCACAGGGTCTCTGGACCAGTCACTGCTGAGTGTTTTTGCCATTCATTCCCAGTCAGGCTCACTACAGCTTCCAGTACAGTCAGCTGCTGGGATCTCCCTGTCACCCCTGGATTCTACTCCTATATATCTTGATGGCATCAGGGTACATTGTGCACTGGTGTCAACTAAAGCCTCATACTTTTGGGGGTCTGATGTTCCAGGACATTGGATCCAGACCGTCCAATGAATCCAACTGTCCTTTTCCCACACCTGGCTGGAGGCAGGGCCCTTCTAGTTCTGGTCATGGTAGTCATTGCTCACTTCTTGTACATATGAACTGGAGGTCCCTTCAAGAGCATTGGAAGTAACATCAGTCCTCCTATTCTGTCTGAGGACTTACCCACTGGAACCTGGAGTGGCATTTATCCTTGAAGAATTTCCTGCAGTAGTTGTGCTTCCTCTCAACTCACACACCAGTGCTGCTAGGACAGAGGTAGGTTTTTCATCCCACCTCCATATGTCCTCTTCATGGTAATGCGAGTAAAACCACAGGTTACCTCATGGTGTGTACTTTATCACTCATGCAGGGCACTTGGTCCCAATAGCAGAGACTCTGGTCCATATTGGTGGACCATGAGACATTTCCTCTCTAGTCTGCTCAAATCCTTGAAAACAGTCTGCAGTCTTAGACAGTCTGTCCTCGTTCAGATGCAGGTCAGTAGAGAGGAAAAAAGATGGTCTTCATATTGCTGGAGTTGAGTAGTCTAAGGCTACCCAACTGTTCTGCTTTCATTGGCATCAGTGTTAATGATTTGGTGTACAACAATTGCACACTCCATATAAACTTCTACCAAATGGCTTATGCATGGTACACTGGACCTCATTTGGATCTACAGGGGACTGCTCATTATTTGACTCCCTATAGACTACCTGCAGCAGAACTATTTCTCTCAGGTACCAGACAGCTTTCTCCATAGCATTCTACCTTCTTGGGTGCACTACTAGATCATCCTTGAGAAAATACCTTTCCTTCACACTTGATAGAAGTCGACTCCAGAGGCTGAGAGTTTCTGTTCTCTTCCCAATCCCCTTGTCAATGTTCACATTCTGAGACAGCAATCCCAGTTGCTTGACTTCACTCTCATCTATTTTCATAACGTGGGCCACAATATCCCAGCATCAGAGCAGTCAGGTCAGTAGTGGCTCATTCAACTGGCAGCTGAAATCTTTTCACATATCTCACAGCTCACCCAGGAATAAGTGATGCCTTGAGTTTCAGCTTTTATATTTTCCAGATTCTGTACTGCATTGGTATATAACTCTGAACTTCATTTTAAGTGTTAGTAAGTTCTCTTCACAGTGAACAAAGGATTGTTTTGTAGTTAGACAAAACAATCCTTTTCCAGCCTGAGAACCAAGGTCACTGTTGCAGCTTCAGGCCCAAAAAGTATAAACAACAGCGAATTGAGGGGAGCAAACTGGGAGAATGGGACTTCATACATGAAGCTGTAATTGGACAATTAACCCCAATATGCAAATAAACCAAAACTTATAAAAGTGTGAAAACACGTGACCCAGTGTCCGTCTTGGATGGAGCCATGGCCAGGCTCTTGCACTGCCCAAGGTGTATCCTTTGAAGGCCTTTAAATAAATACCTACTTTATTCCTCTAACACTGTCTAGCCTCTGTTCCAGATAGACTCTCAAGGCATCCTAGGGATTGGACAATTTTCTCTGTCCCCATCCTTTCCTGTTCTAAGTGCCCTGCTTCCTCTTAATCCCTCACTGAGCAAAGTGATTCATCTTGGATTTCTTCTTCTGTAAAGGGCCATCTCCTACTGGCACAGTTTGTTCCTCTGGTTCAGCCTGCAGTTTGAGTGGCCACAGTGCCACTCAAAGTGTTGGCCTGTTTTCCTCCTCTTTCCCCTAAGGGTGCTGTCCAATACTGAGCTGTGTCCAGTAAGGAGTAGCCAGGGCCCAGCACAGTGCAGTAAGTTGCTCCTCTGTGGAACTGCTACAGCATTCTCCTTGCAAATATTCTTCTCCTTGTTATATATTATGGATCGTGTAGAAAAATTCGTGTGTTATAAAATATGTTTTGTGCAAAATGAATCGAGAAACCAGTAACTTGACTATGATTGAGCACAGGTGTGTCCAGCAGCGAAACTTGCTTATCAGACCCATTGCCCGTGGAACAATAAGCTTGCCCAAGGAACATTTACAACAGAAAGGGATGGCTGGACTGGAGATGGCCCATAATCACCGCCTCCTACCGGTCATCAACACCTGATATGGATCGGGAGCTGAAAGACACAGCAATCAGGAGTTCCAGGAAATCTATTCAGCAGCCCGAGCCTGGCAAAGAAATCCTTTCAGAACTTGAATTATTGGACTTACATATGAACACTATGCCCAACCACACAATAAACCTTGCCTGAGGATACAAAAAAACCTATAAAAACTGGACCCTGGAGACTGTACGATGTGGATAGGGCGGACCAGTCTCTCAGAGGCTGTCTCCCTACCACCCTGCACTGGTGTTGTTATTTTATTGTGGCTTTTCCGTATTGGTGATGGGATGGTTTTAATAAATTGTTGTTCGATAATCTCTGATTTTGCTTTTCATTTATAACATCCTGCTGTATTACGGTCCTGCAGTTGGTTCAGGCCTGAACTCCCAAACCATTGGTGCAGAGACTTTCCCTTCATACTGGCTCATTTTCTCCCACATTTCAGACCATTCATGACTGTACACCCTTAGAACAGATCTCTGAATGACCTTCCCAGAAATCTCTTTCTTGACTCTAAACATGGTGTAGACTAAGGAGACCTGGCAGACATAGCAACAAGAACATGCTTTTCATGACATCCAAAAGAACTGAAAACTCTCAAAAGCTGTTGTAACAGGACTGAAGGAGGAAAAGGGGTTGAAAAGCTGGGGAAAATCATCCTTCCCTGTTCCCCCCACTGGCTGGGTATGATTATTAATGAATTTCCAGAAGCAGAATCTGAGCACAAAGCAGGAGAACAACACTGAATATACATCCAAAATTACCTTCATTGCCCCTGATGTTATAATGTCATAAACAAATATCACACACTGTACTGTCCCTGAGCTATTTTCCTGGCTAGCTCTGCTTAGGGACAATGCACAACGAATGTTCTGTGGGTTTGCTCTGATCTCAGCCTGACAGCGTGGTCTGAGGCCTTGGAAGAACAGGCAGACTCCGGCGTGGGGTCAGCAGATGTTTATTCCTTGAGGGCCCACGGCCGGAGCCGAAGGGAGGCAGGCAAGGAGGGAACAGGAGCAGCAGGAGGGGTCCAGGAGCAGCAAGAGGCAGGCAGCAAGCGTGCCAAGAGCAGCAAGAGGGAGACTGGCCCTCTGTTACCCTCTTAAGTACCCTTTCAGAGTACCCTGGGCAGGGAGTAACTTTTGGACCAATCTCTGGGGTGGGGGGTTTAGCTTTAGACTTGGGTGCTTAACAGTACAATGGGAGTGGGTGGGCACCTTGGGCTACCTGGGCAGATGGGCCAGGGAGACACCACGAGGGTAGGGAGAAAGGGGACATACCATTACAAGAAACAAGAAACAAGAAACATATACAAAATTGAAAAACCCTAATCATGCACTGCAACAACACACCACATCAACAAAGCAACCCTTATCCCTCTCCCTGCTCTGAAAAAGAACACTGGGAGGAGCACGTGGGAGAATATATACAGGTTCAAGTACCACACCCACATGAATAGACCAAGCAACATTGTGATCAGGGAGCTCCACACCCATTACACAAATGCTTAGATAAAAATTTTTTCCAACTCCCCCTGAGCAGACCTTTTGTTACCTCAACCCTTTGTGGCCCCATATGGCCTGTCAATTAAATGTTGTCGCAGTTTAAGCCCAGCTGGAAGTTAAGCCCTACCCACACAGCAGCTCCCCTTCCCCACCACCTCCAGTGAGAGAGAGAGAGAGAAAGAGAGAGAGAAAAGGCAGAGATTACAGGTTTAGATAATAAACAACAAAATGGTGATGGAACATCCATGCATCACCCTTTTCTTCCAACCAAAGACACGGCATCTTCTTTTTGGAGGGGAGAACCCCTTAATTCCCATCCCCTCAAGCAATGATGTGCACCATGCCTGTTAGAATTCAAGGAGCATTTGAACAATGCTCTTATTCAAATGGTTTAGTTTTAAGTAGTGCTGCAGGGAGCAAGGTGTTGGACTCAAAGATCATTCCAACCTGAAATATTCTATAAATCCCTGATTCTATGATTTGCAATGAATCTATCATAGACAAACTGAGAGAAGGTCTGATTTGCACTTTCTTTCTTTCTTTCTTTCTTTTCTGACACACAGTTGTTTGCATTGCTTTGCTTGAGGGAATGATACAAATATCGTCATGTCAGTTACATGCCCTCCTCCCCTCATCCCCTTCATCCAGAAAAATGACACCATTTAAAAAGCAAGTATCCATATGTAAAATTGCATGTCACTAGAAACTCTTACCAGATAAAAAAGATCTCAGGCACATGGTATGATTCTTGGGGTGTCCTGCACATGGCCAGGAGTTGAACTAGATAATCCTTATGTGTTGTATTCCTCTGGGGGAATGGTTTCCCCCCCACCCCGCCAGAACCCCTGCAACATGTAGCCATATAGTTTGGTCCTTCCCTTCCTAGACCTGGGTTGGCTAATAGCCAACTTATCTATCCCAGGCAGGGGTTAAAAGCTTCCCTGCTCTTCCTGTTCTTTCTCTTGCCCCTCTCACCCCCAAGGAGAACATAAGAATAAACTCTGGAAAGCACCTCTGGGTAAGAGCCTCTTTTGATATCTTTTCTCTGTCCATTGTAAATGTCTCCCCAATGTCCCCCTAATATCTGAGTTAGCCAAAGATCCCTGGAGGGCTGTGGGGGGATATTTACACTTATGGGTTCCTTTACACTGAAGATATTTTGTGATTCTATGATCATGCCTAATATAAAACTGAAAGGCATGTTGCTGAAAGAAATTCCTTCTGAGATGAAAGCTGATGGCAGTTGCTTTGAGAAATTAAAATGAGGTAATACAGTTTTAAAAATTTATATATCTAAACTTTGCTGCATCTGAGCCTCAAGATGGGACTAGGAAAAAAACCTGAAAAAGACAGAACAAACATGGGAAATCTAAATTTTTAATTTTGTAAAACTTCCACTTCTGAAAGTTAATGTTCTTTTTCTGCCTGATAAAATATGTCCAGTTCTGCACTGTAGTACAACAAAAGTGTCACCTGGTGGTTAAACGTACTAATAGTGGTCAATCAAATCCATATAGAAAAAGGCTATTAAACACTGCAAAATCTCTGATCTAAACTGCTGAGTGAATTATTTAAATTCATGAGCAATTTAATGCTAATAACCAAGCTGTGATGTCATAAATTATAGTAAGTATCATGGCGCTAGTATCATGGTAGTGGGTCAGGAAACAAGTAACTTAACTTTAAAGTACTTACTTTGTTATGTAAAGTAGACAGTTGGCCTTACATGATTCTTCCAGTTATTGATTCTGCTGCTTTTGCTTTGAACTAATCTTTCTATTGAACTAAAAAAGGTATTTGAGAGGTAAGAAAATATAGAGGGTAAGAAAACATAGATACACAGAGTATAGATATACAGAGCATTTTTAGTGTAAATATGGCAGATTTTGGCTTCCAATAGCTAAACAAACTGAGGATAAAGAAAAAGTAGAAATTAAACGTTATCAGGGTTTTAGCTGGTACTAAACCATACTACACATACATGTTGCTATTTTAATTATAGAAAACAAACTCAAAGAAAGATAACTTCATTTTGGAACGTATTTAGATGTAATAATCCTTAAACCTTTCATAACATGATGTTGATCCTTAAATTTCAGCATTTTCCTCAGATGAGTTGTGTCATTGCAGCAGAAGTATAATGTGTTTACTATAACTTTCAACTGCTTCATTTTTATAAAATCCATTTAAGACATGTAAGAACATGTCTTAAAAAGTGGAGTCATGAATTAGATTTTATCACCTCTGGGAAACTGATACATTCACAGCCATTTCCCTGACAAGGAAAGGATTGGTTTCACTCATGTAGCCATGAGTATGCTTTGTCTCTTGCTTCTCATCCTTCCTTTGAGCATAATATGAAGTACTTGATGATTATACTGTTTATGACTCCACTCTATTCACTTGTCCAAAGAAAAGTCACGTGCATCCAAAGAGTTCTCTAATAATGGAAAACCCTGAAGTAGTGATGACATAAAATTATCTGCTACTTAGAAACAAGAACTAAGAAGGCTGTAATTAATTCCCATAAATTCTTCCCTGATATGGCATTTCTCCTAACGTTAGAAAAATACCACTTGATTCTGCCATATAGAAATTTCAGTCTTCTGAACATCAGTCAGAAACATAAGATGGGCTACAGTTTGAGCTGATCAACTATCAACATGGGCCTCTTGTTATGAAAACAACATTAGATCTTTTAAATCCCTTCATTTACCACACAACTGCAGTTTTCTCTTGCTGGAAGCAATTTTTAGGCAGTGGTTCTGTGAACTCAAAGTGCACATTGATGTCTGACTAATTCCAAGTTGCTGCAAATAGATGAAAAAATGCATCAGCAGGAAAACTGATTTTTAGGGGTTTCCATGTTAAAAAAGCAGATAAGGTGCTATGGACACCCAGGTTCCTCTAACCCCTTGAATTTCTCAATCCGAGATAGATTCAATAATTTTTATGTTTCAGTTCTCTAAAATGAGGAAAGTTTACACATGCGGCAGAATGGCTATTTTGAGGTCTTTGTGTTCAAAGTTCTTTGAGGCTATATTTTATCATTTTAGTGCTGTTCTTCTGCCCTGCAACACAGCTTCAGAATAGACTAGGAGACATTTGTTACCCTTCTCCTTGGATCGTCAGCTACCTAAGAACCTAAATACTTGGAGAGAAATATGAACTGTGAAGAAGATAAACACTTACATGTTACTTAGCCATAAGCTGCAGCCAACAATAAATTTCAATTACATGTTTTTCACTTGCTTGTGCTCTCTACAATGTATGCAATCAAATGAGTACAAGTTCTCTTCATGGAAATTATTCCTTTATGGGCTGTGATTTTTCACAGACAGAAGGCTGACTAAGCAGCTTATTGTGGTTTAACAAAGTAGGGTTTCAGTTTGGGGGGAGGGGGGGGGGGGGTATT
>VXBB01019305.1:0-47761 GCA_013399915.1 Illadopsis cleaveri
CAGATGTGGGGCCGGCAGGACCCTCCTGGGGTGTGTGCACTGACCCCCGCGGGTTCGTGAGCTGCCAACTAATGCATGTTCTCCCTCCGCAGAACCCGGACATCACCATCACCGACAATGTCCTGCACTTCAGAGGTAGGGGCTCCATCGGGGGGTCTCAGCCTGGCTCCCACCCCGGGGCTGCCGCTGTCACAGTTGTCCCCATCGTGGCGTGCCTGGCTGCCATCAGTGGCAGGAGCCACAGTGCTGGGCATGTTCAGATCCGCCACACTCCCACCCACAGCCCTCTGTTCCAGCCCTGGTAACCACAACAGGCCCTATCTTATCTAACGAGAAAACCCCGACCTCCCCATATTTAAATACCCGTGGAATTTCCATATATCCTTCCCATCCCGAGCCAGCCAAACCCTGGAGATAACTCACAGCAATTTTTCCTTTCACAAAGACCTTGTGTACAATTCTTATCGAGCCTCCACATCAGGAACTAGTGCTCCATTTGGAAACTAAAGCAGATCTCGCCCTGAAAGATGGGTTTTTTGCAGCTGGACAGCTGCACATTCCAGCACCACGGAATTTTTTAAGATGTCTCATTAGGAGCTGCTGCCTCCTTGGTGAGCTGCAGCCAGGCCATTTGATAGGAGGATGTTGCACATCGTGTTCTCTTTGGGATCAGTTTACAGAGTGGAAGGGTGGGAATTAAACACAGTGTGCAGAGTTTTGGAGCCCTTCTGGGGATAGGATCAATGTGGGAGATGACAAATGAACCCTGCTAAGTGCCTTTGTTCTGTTGGGAGGGACTCCTCACATCACCTTCCTACACACCCAGCAGCACCCATCTTCCTGGGTCTTCCATTGTGCAGAGGCTGGATCCCTCAAAGGTAGGAGATTTTCAGCTGGATTTGAGTTATCCATGAGTAGCCTTTTGATCCTCTCTTTTGGGAATTTGACATGTTGCTTTCCTGCAGGAGGGACCCTCTTCCAGCATGGTGCAGACTTGCAGCAGTTTTAGCTGACTCCTGCATCTGCCCCTCCAGGCAATGTTTTGGCGTCTTCCCTGTTATTGTATGGTTTCCTCTTGCCTCTCAGGAAGGCAGGAAGAAAGTGCTGTGAATAAGTGCTGGATATTTCTGTGTACAAAGCATCCTTTGCAGGTGGAGTGCGTGGAACCTCACACTCACTGTCAATTCTTGTCTTTTAGCCCAGGGTCATGGTGCCAAAGGAGACAACATCTATGAATTTGAGATTGAATTCCTCGAGCCAGTTGAGCCTAAAGTAGGTATTTTTACTTCTCTAATTCTTGCAAAGAAGAAGTAAATTTTGAAGAACTTGAAAATGGCTGTGCATAAACTTCTCAATATACTGTTTAAATTTTTCTGATAACTCTGTAACAGCCAGCCCTGTGGCAGTCCTGTGTGCCATTGTGTTGTCTTAATGCAAATCACCTCTCTGGAGCTGGTGCTTGCATGGACCAGCTTTAGTAGACGCTTGTCACTTGTTACACATCATTTGTAAGTTTTTAAAATGATTTAAAGCAGAAAAATTATGGGAGAATCTGGCAATGTGTTGTCTGATGCAACCTTGACGGGAGATCAGAGGAACATTGTGCAGTCAGTGTGATGCTTCATGGCTTCTTTTGTAGCTGGACAAAAGAGGAGATTCAGGAGAATTCGTGTTGCTGGCTTGAGCAGATTTCTTAGGTTGTGATATGTTGTGGCTCCTGTTGCAGAAATCTTTCCTTAATTCCTGTTGCAGTCTGAGTGGAAAGAGCTTGGCTCGAAGAGCCATCCCTCTGTGTTACTCACAGGTGGCTGTGAGGTCTGTCTCTACCTCTCAGAGCTGTTAGGGGCACAGGAGAACTTGGGCTTTGCTCCTGGGGTATTTGTGCTGCTTATTCCTGGCTGAGTTTGGGATAACTCCAATCAGACCAGGAGCCACCATTCACCTCTGCTCTTTGGCAGGGAAGGAGACCATTGGAGGGTGAATTTCCAGGCTCTGTCAGCAGGCACGTTTCTGGTGTGGCTCCTGCCAGGTATGGAGTGGCAGACAGTGCCTTGTCATCTGCCTGACACACAGTGTAGGAGAGGTGCGTGTCTCTGCCTGTGCCTGTCTCCTGTGCTGGCAGACACGGGCTCTGCTGTGAGCCAGGCCTAGAAGGCAAGTCCTTGTCTCTGCAGAGCAGCTTCCTTCCAAAAGTCATCACTCTGAGTCACTGTGGAGGACTGGAGAACAGACTGAACTCAGTGTAACTACAGATGGTCAGGATCTGGAAGTATCACAGTCCAGGGTTTTCTCCTTTAGTTTTGATGTGCACTGTGAGTGCCTCTTGCTGGTGCTAGGCTGGCCAGCAATGAGAAATGGAGCTTGTGGCAGGCAAGGATGAGGTGTAGTTGTTGTAAATTACAGCTGCAGCCTTCAGATCCCTAGGGAGCATCCAGCCAGCCTTGACAGAGCAGAGCTGGTGTAACATGCTCAGTTTGGAGTGCAGCTCGTGCAGCATTTTCAGCTGGTCTGAGAGGCAGTGCCATGTGGAGCAGCCTCAGTGGTCAGAAGGATGGGCTCCAAGGTGACAGTGCTGTGGGCTTCAAGGTGACAATGCTGTGGACAGTGCCGTGGGCTCCAAGGTGACAATGCTGTGAGCTGTAAGGATGGAGAGGTTCTGGGCTACCACTATGCAGGTGGAGAGGCCTTGTGGGGTGGCAGTGACCACACTGCCTGGTCTGTCAGCTCACCTTGTCTCCAGGTGTTCCCTAAGGCTCTTAGCTCCTTGTCTCACTGCAGCAGGTGTCACATGGGGTCTTCTGTTTAGACATGTACCTGTGGCTGCTGACAGTGTTATTTTTACTGCTGGCTAGAGGAGGTGGGTGGCTCACAGTACTAAGTGCAAGAAGGTGTAAAGCCAAGATCAGGGGTTCTGGATAAGAAGGCTGGCACTGGGGTCTCTGCTAGCTCTGTGGTGGGATGCAGTGGTGCTGTGATATGGGCAGGCTGCTCATCAAGCCCTGCAACCATTACAGCTGCCATCTTCAAGTGGGCTGCCCTTTGCTTCTGTGCCTTGGGTGGCAGAGAGATGTTTATGCCGCAGCAGTTGTCATCCCTCCTCCTTGATAAGGGGAGTTTGGATATCAACTCAGTCTCAGAGCTTATTTCTTCAGACTTTTGCTGATGTGTCTGCCCCCAGCCTGTGTGCAGGATGACCCAAAGGCAGCTGAACATCACTGTGCAGAAGAAAGAGAGTAACTGGTGGGAGAGGCTGACCAAGCAAGAGAAGCGCCCGCTCTTCCTGGCGCCCGATTTCGACCGCTGGTTGGACGAGTCGGATGCTGAAATGGAGCTGAAGGAGAAGGTCAGTCCTGTGGGCACCTTGTGCTGCCAGTTACAAAGCAAGGACAGCTGTTCTGTGCCTGAACCTGCATTCTTCATGTACCAGGAGTTGCCTGGCATGCTGATTGTTATAGCTATGCTATATAGAGTTGGTTAAATGGTTCAGATTGTAAGCAGGAATTTGGAAATAGGCACATTTCTGGTTAGAACTAGAGGCTGTGTGCTGGCTCCTTGAATGTGTCCCTTGCCCTGTGTCCTGATCCATAGAGGATAATGTCACTCTGCCATGTGGAGCCCAAAGGAGTGAGTCCTGGGCATTGTTTGGGAAGCTGGGATTGCTAAGGCTTTCCTGAGCCCCTGGGCTGGCCCTGCTGGTGCATTTCCACCATCTGGTGAGCTGGAACAGCTTACTGCAGTGGGGAGGTGCAAGATGGACTTGGAAAGACTACATTTCTGCAAATCCCTTTAACAGCAAACACTGCCCTGTTCCCCTCTGCAGCCATGAGAGCACAGAGCAGAGACAGGCACTGCAGTGCCTGGACCCAGGAGCATTGGGAAAGGCAGGCAGAGAACCTGGGCTGGATGTTCTCTGTTCTCTTCAGGTTCCTGGTGGGTCTTGTAAGAAACAGCATAGTCATAACTGAGAATTAACACAGAAAGCAGAGGCTTTTTCAGCAAAAGCATCTAATTACTAGATCAAACCACATGGTGAGGGCAGGATAACTGGTTAACACCCTCTGGCTTTTACTGTACTATAATTTCTGGATGATGAATGTGCTGGTTTATGCTGGTGAAAATTTAAACCTTCTAGCTGCTGGCTGCTTGGCTGAGTTTTCTGAACACTAGCTTTGCAGTAGTATAGTTAACAAATCACTTGCTAATTACAGTAAGTCTTTAAAACCTTATCCTTCATCTTAAGGAAGAAGAAAAGATTAACAAAATGAAAATAGAATCCAGAGTCCCAAAGGACCGTAAGTAACTGCATCTTTTTAGTGGGTAAAGTGGGATTTAGAAAGTTTGTTCACACTTTGTGAACCTCGACTGTTAAGGAGCAGTTTTGAGTGGCTTGGTTTATCTTGGAGGGGGATCTTTGTATTAGAAATTTAACAAAAATGGACTGAAGTTTCCAAGGAATGTCAAAAATCTGACTACCAAGAAGTGAGTTCTGGCAGCTTCTAAGGAATGTCAAAGATCTGACTACCAAGAATTGAGTTCTGAGATGATGGCAAAAGCAGAACCCCCCATGCACCCAACAATGCTTTTATCACAATCAATAGCTTCCCTTCTCCTTGTAAGCTTTATTCTCAGAAAGCCTGGTTTGCAGCTCTGTTACCATTGTACTCTGCTCACCTGATGTGTTTATTATTGATTTTAGCTTTCAAACACCTGAAGAAGGGATACCTAATCATGTATAATCTTGTACAGTTTTTGGGATTCTCTTGGATTTTTGTGAACATGACAGTACGACTGTTCATCTTAGGAAAAGGCAAGTGATGAGCACTATTTTATTTATATTGGAGGGTTTGAGTTGGTTTTCAGTGTTGTTTTTATGACTTTTTAAATAGCAAAATCTTAAAGGGAGACATATTTAGGAACAAAACCATGAATACATTGCCAAAGAGCACAACGAAAGCCTTTCAAAGGTCATCAAAGTGTCAAGGGCAGGAAAATACAGTCCCCTTGTAAATCACAGCTGTGTACTCTGTGAATGATACTTGTGCTCTGCCAGGATCACTTCTAACAAAATCAGCTGAAGCAAAATGTCTCTGTCCCTGCAATGTTAATGTTTTTGAAAATGATCTGGACAGAAGATTTTGTTTTTGAAGCAAGAACAATCCATTCTGTTGAGGTACAGCACTATTGCCTTTTTTGTAAAGCAATTACTGAAATAGCTCTTGATCCTTCTGTGTGTGAAATGGAGCGGTGTTTCTGGCCCAACTGCTGTGAGTTCAAGATAAGGCCTATAAAGAACTTATGTAATTATGCATCATGTTTTTCTCAAATACAACTAGAATCCTGTTATCACAAGCTGCTGCACCAGCTTCCTGAGCATGGAAATTCCTTTGTTCTCTAAAATGATTGGTTTCTTGTGTCTTACAGATTCCTTCTATGACACATTTCACACTATTTCTGACATGATGTATTTCTGTCAGACCCTGGCATTAATGGAGATCATGAATTCACTAATAGGACTGGTCAGATCACCGCTGATACCTACTGTAGTGCAGGTAATATTTTGAAATTCTTCTCCTTGCTCTTATGTTTAAAGTAAATGTTTATTTTACACAAGTGTTGAGACTCTCCTAAAACAAGTGATGCAACCTCACTGGCACTGGACTAGAGGATTTCTTAGTCACGAGGCAGGAATCCATGCTTCCCAGTCTTGGCTGTGACAGGCTGTCTCTCTCCTTTCATCACCTGGGCAAGGGAGTGCAGGGCAGCAAAAGCAAGAAGCTGATAAAAGTACATGATTTTGATTTGGTGCCAGTGCCCTTTTTTATCCTGGTTGTGGTTGTTGTGCATAAAAATGAGGATGGGTGATTTAAGACTGGATCCCTTGGATTGTACCTAAATACAGAGCAAGATGTAAGAAGCAGGTCGCAGCTCAGCTGTGAGTTAGTTGTGTGCTCAGATGTGTGAGGATTAGATATCTTGTGTTTCTGACAGCAAGGACGGGCCCTTTGTTTTGATGAAGAGTGAATGTTCCTTACTATGTTTTTCTTTAATAGGTGTTTGGAAGAAACTTCGTTTTGTTTGTTATCCTTGGAACCTTGGAGGAAATGCAGAGCAAACCTGTGGTGTTCTTCATATTTTATTTCTGGAGTATCACTGAGCTGTTCAGGTTGGTGGGATTTTCCTCCTACCAAGTGTGCACAGAACAAAGTGCTTGTTCCCAAGAACTCTGTAAAGAAGATTTTGATCTTTGTATTTTTTGGAAGACTTGGGCCCAGAGGGTAAAAGCTCCTTGAGTCATGGACTGTTCAAAGCCTTCCTTCATCTGCCAAAAGCTGAGGCAGTGCTGGAGTCTGAAAGTGATACTGCCCTGTTGCTTTATTTCTTTATTTCTTTGTTGCTTTGAATTTCCATTGTTAAATGAGGCCTTTATCTTTGAAAAGAAGTTATTTTGAAAGGTTTATTAGGCAGCCAGGCAGTTGCCTTCATCCCTGTGTTCAGAATGGCCTGAGCTCTGTAAACTGCCCAATAACCATGTGTCCATCATCATCCACAGGGACAATGCCTTGAATAGTCTTGTGTCATTTGGGAATTGTGTTGAGCACACAGTGTATATACACAAGACTAATTTTAGTTGCAGTTTCCATTTTAAAGTGTTTGTTTCTCCTCACACTGTAGGTATCCCTATTACATGCTTTCCTGCATTGGAATTGAATGGAAACCACTCACCTGGCTCCGTTACACAGTCTGGATCCCTCTCTACCCCTTAGGGGGCTTGGCAGAAGGTATCTCCTTAAAACAGTTTACTAAATAATAAATTCGAGGCTGGGAAAATACTTCAATCTCTTTTTTGGCAGCTGGACTTAAAACAGTAAAACAGAACAACAGAAATAGATTTGCTTTGAGGTGAACCAAATATAAGCACTTTGTCTTTCATACTGAATCAAATATTATTTCCAATTTGATGTGAAAAGAAGTCTTCCTTTTGGAGGAAAGACTCCCTTTCTGGAGGGGGAAGTAAAGGCAATGAAAGGTTGCATGAACAACAAATGGAAAAAGAACAGGCTGCACAGGATGCCAGTGCTCACTTCCCTGTGCTGACCCAAAACTTTGTTTGCTGGGCCTGACTTGCTGAGCCTAGCCTGGGTTCACACCAGCTCCCAGGTCTTATCTGGGAAATCCCTGCAGAGGACAGGCAGGGGCTTATTCCTGTGTTGCAAACCTGTGTCTGTGAGCCAGCAGGAGCTTTGGGCATTGCCCAACACGAAGCAGGGGGAGGAGTGTGCCTGTTTCATTGCTGGGGGTATTTATGGATGGCAAATCGTGCTGGCACAGGCCCTGGGGCTGCAGCTGTGTGTGAGAACAGTCTCACCAAGAAGGTTCACTGCTGCACCCCCTCACAAAGGTGCTTCCCACCCTACTGCATGTTCAACACCTTCAAAATTGCTGTCATTAATCAGCGCTGGCAAATAAGAAGGGACTATGCTGAAATAGTTGGTGTGGGCTGGGTAATTACATATTTTATCTGTACTTGGTAATGATGGTGGCCTTCTGCTTTCAGCTGTCTCTATTGTTCAATCCATTCCAATCTTCAGTGAAACAGGGAAATTTAGCCTGGGATTGCCAAATCCACTGAACGTCACAATCCAGTTTCCATTTGTGCTTCAAATATATCTTATAGCCTTGTTTTTAGGTAAGTTTTTAATTCTATTTCTCAATATTAAAATTAAAAGGCCAGTTTCCCCTGAATAACTTGATTTTTCAAAGGGAATGAAATTCCTGCATCTTGGGGACCATGGCAACACAAAATTGCATTATCCTTGTGGATTGTTCATGTAAATTTGTCAGTGATGGACGGGAACACACCACCAATGAGCTCTGATTAGCCCTCCAAAAAAGTGATCTTGGTAACAAATTAGCAGCATAAACTTGGGTTAAAGGAGTAATTTTTACATGTATTTGAAACCATAGTATACTTAGTTTCACCTTTTATGGGCTATTTGAGCTCTGGAATGATGGCAATTGAAACATAATTTCAAATTAATTTAGTTAAATGTTGCAGTATAATCACAAATGCAATGTGAAGTCACCTTCCTCCAGGAAGCAATATAGAACTCTCTTTAAATAGTATATTAAAGAAGAAAACCTGCTTGAGACATACTTTGGTTTCTGGTGTTACATTTGTAAACACAATTTAACTTCCTTGTACCCACGCCCACGCTGGGAAAGCTGGTGTGTCACCACAGTCTAACCGAGAATTTCAAACTGAACTTTGACTAGATTTCTCCTGCTCACAGACATTGCTTAAAGCCACCTTTCAGTTGAGTTTCACCCTGAAATACCTGGTTCATCCTCCTTAGCTCTGCACAGCTGGTGTTAAAACTTCTTAAAGGTGACAAACCACCCTTCTAAATAGCCCTTTACCAAATAGCCTGTGCAGCAACTCCTGCCTCAGGCAGCAAGAAAACACTTGCATTAGCTTTCACTGCTATACACACCCCTAAATAATTTATTTGGTTGGGTTCTGTTATTTTTTTTTTTTAAGATTTAGTACAGCCATTTAGCATAAAAAGATGCAATGATGTCCTACCTAAACACTTCATTAATTTCCAGGGGTATTTGTAAACTTCCGTCACCTCTACAAGCAAAGGAAACAGCACCTTGGACCAAAGAAGAGAAAGATGAAGTGAAGCAGGACTGCAACGGTTTCTTATCTCACTTGGGGACAAGATAAGCCTCTAATTCTTATGGTTTTACCCACTGTAGTGCAAAGAATTTTGTAAAATGAAATGACCACGCTAGATTTCATGATTTCATAGTGAATTCAGGTAACATTCCCTTATACTGGATTTTGTTCCCTTTCCATCATCTATGCATGGCATTTACCATTGAACATTTAAACTTGTATCCTGTCAACCAGCATATTAGAAAGAAATCCTATTATCTGCATATGATATGCTTATAATCAGTGGAGCAGCACTAACTAGAAAATAGTGTTTATCTTTTAATTGGAGATTTGCTCTCTCAATATTGCATGCAGATAGGGCTTCTGATGTGGGATATGCTCTTAGCTGGCCTGTGCTGTTCCTGGGAGGCATCTTGATGGCAGGAGGAGGCACAGTCTGAGGCCACTGTGCAGCGCTGGGGTGTTTATCAACCACAGGGATAAACCTGCTCAGCACACACCCCCCCTTTTCTTCTGCAGCATTATTGATGGTGCAGAATTAAAACTGGAAGTTGCTAATGCTGATTTAAGTGCTTCCAACTTAGCCTGTTTCTAGTTGAGCCTTAACAGAATAGGAGCTCTGTGTGGACCATAGCAATGTGTATTCCTATAGCAACATATCCTATCCAGTCATTAGGGAAAGGAAGCCGCCACTGAGGGCAGAAATGCTTTCCTGGTTGGTAGAGCAAGCACTGAAATGTAATAAAACAAGGGAACATAGGTACCAGCTTTCCCCTGGCATGTGAACCCCAACAGAACTCCATCCAACCCATGCAAATGGAGAATGTGGAATTCTCCTGGGAGAGGAGGCCCCTCTGATCCATCCTGGCAGGGCTGTGGCTCCTGTATCTACAGCCTTCAGCAAGGCAGCAAAGTCACTTTTCTGCCTGCATTTAGGGCAGCAGAGAAGTTGGTGTGTATGGTTTGACTGGTCCCTGGTGGGATGGAACAGGGGGTCAAATAAACTGTATTATTTAGATAGCACATATCAAATCTTAGTAAGGAAGATCCACACAGGGTTTGAAGGACCCTCTTCTCTTGCCTTGTTTTAACCACCACCACCACGACCAAGAACAAAATGAAGCTCCTCCCACATTTTAGGTCATCTGCTGTCTCACCTGGAAACCTGTGGCTCAACTGACTTTATTTCAGCATGTTCTTCTTCACACCTAGCCTCCTGTAGCTCATCCCAGATTCCTCTGGCCTCCTTAAGCCAGATTAGAAATGTACAGAAAGTTTACTCTAAACTGTGCTGTGGTTATGAACAGGTTGTTTCCCAACTGCCACTGCCCCAGAGCACTGCAGAGCAATGCCAGCAATCCAGAACAGACACTGAAGCTGAGATTAGCTTAGTGCCATGTTATTCTTTATCTTTTTCTACTGTAAAACAATATGAACCCTCCAGAAAATTATTTTATATATATTAAAAGTAACAAACAGCAGAAGGTTTGTGATAATGGACCCAGTGCTTGTTACTGTAAATGAAATAGTGTTATAAGGAGACTTTAACAAAGAAGCAGTACAAGTTCCACGCTGCATTTCACAAATTGTGTTCTGTCAACAAGAGGCGTGACACAACTTCTCTTTGGGAGAAGCACAGCCTACTTTACTCAGGAGAGTTGAGCATTATTTACACAATATTTCGCTTAGCACACACTGTACCTATGTTTGAAGTATGTGAAAGGGTTGAATTAGCTGAGTTTCAGAACAGCAAGGATCACTTTCATACTTTAATTTCTCCGCTGGGCATTTAAACCTCTGTTATGAAATCTGTATGTATTCATCAGTGAAATTGTGGTACCTAGTGCAAGCTGTCATGGATCTTACACTACTGAATTTTAGTCCTTCAGAAAGAATGTGTTTCTATTAATAAAGATTTACAACCAAATTTTGCTTTAGTTCTGTTGTTTGTTCTTTCTGAGAAGTTGCATAATTTGATTTTTATCTTAAGATAAACAGCTGGGACCTGAGCCTTCACCAAGTCAGTGTTTTGGGCCACACAGCCTGGTTGCTATGAAAATGGAACAAATCCAACTTAAATTTTCATGAAGAATTACTCTTTATTTGTATTATGCAAATAAAAAACCATGTGTCCCAAGATCAAGTTACTTTCAGAAGCATAAGCACTGCAATGCAAGTGATAATGCTCAGTACAGACTGTCTGTCAAGTTGGGCATACAGTCAGGGCCAACACCCCCAAATCAGCTCTGTATCTGATCTTGCAGGGTGCTTCTCATACCTTTCTTTGGACTAATCAAGTTGATGTTTAAAGTGTAGTAGCTGCCTATTAGGATACTTTCATCAGTGAGTTCAGTTACATAGTAACTGTGTTTTGGGGAGGCCAAAACCCAAAAGCTGCCTCCAATGGCATTTTTTTCTCTCCCCTCATGTACCAAATAATTTCCACCCATCATCCAACACCATCACTGGGTTTGGGATATTTCCCACAGTTTCCAGGTCTGACTAAAAGCCACCACAAACGAGTTACATTTGTTTAGAGAGCACTGATGCAAAACTTCCCCGTTTGGATAGGAAGTTCTTCAAACAGTGATTGAACAGGCCCTACAAAGTAAACCGAATAAAATTTGAACCACTTGAGCCTTAATCTAGAGAAGCTCCCGAAATGGAGACTTCACATTCTCTCAGTGCTGCTACTGGAAAAGTCTGTCTGCAGAGGAGCAATGTTGTGATCATAGGCAGCGTATTCCGAGGCTCCCGTACTTGCCACTTTGAGCTGCTGGGCCGCGTGTGTGAGCTGGAAGGCGGCGTCGGGGTGGGCGGTGTCGGGGAGCAGCGTGCACTCCCTCTCCAGCATGTCTGCCACGCCCTTCAGCAGCTCCAGGAAGCCGAAGGCCAGCGCTGCCTTCCGCAAACGGTTCAGCTCCTGCAAAGACACAAAATCCCTTTCAAAGCCACTCCAAGCCTTGACATCAAACGTGGGTTTCTTGTAGCTGTCTTTAAAAGGTGATGTTACTCACAGTGCAGCTGCTGGAAACTGCCCAGCTGCTCATGGATAGAAAATCAGGACTGAAGATGGTAACAGTGGTCTGTCTTCCCTTGATCCTTTCCTATAAACCACCACTTCTTCCTTTTGTGCATTCAGCTATTGTACCTGCCTGCTTTGTCTGTGTCCCAGCAGGGCTCCAGCTTAGGCTTCACTGACTGCTGCCTTTAACCACAGTGTCCACTAAAAGGTAGATACATTGATTTTTTTCCCTATAAACTCAACAGTGCTTATGTGCACTTAGGCAGGATATTCATTCATTCATCAAGTCTCTGGAGGCTGCAATACCAAACTGCTTCAGCACTAAGCTTGCAAGAGGAGTAATTACCTCCAGGCACAGCCTGGTTATGGATCATTATGGTGTGGCCAAATGTGCCTGGAACTTTGTCTTTTTCTGCTTCAGTTCTAGATAAAATGGAGACCTTTTCAAGACCCAGAATGACATCTGTGTTCCTATTCCTCTCTGATCCCTCACTTAATTTCTGCCTGGACAACAGCATAAAAGCTCACCATGGAAGTAGCAGAGGTCATGAGGGGCACTTGTAGACATGACACATCTATGCCAAAAAATGTAGTGCCAGACCATTGAAATGAGACCCCCTTGTCTCACCTAACCAGCCTGTAAGTTTCTGCAGAGCACTGCAAGCCTGAACTGAACACAGTGTGGTTCCTCTGTCAAATGCACCACCATCACTACGGATCAAACTTAGGCCAGCCTGGAATATTACTCACTTTATAAAAGGTTTGTGTTTTTTCTGGGAGTTTCCTTGCATTTCTCAAGATCTTCTGTACATCTGTCTGCAGAAAAACAAACAAACAAACAAACAAACAAACAAACTTAAAAATCTTGGCAGCTTCTGGGGGAAGCTGAAGAAAAACCCCCAACTCTTTATGGATAAATTATCCTGACCATTGACAAGACTGCATCTCACAAAGGCTGAAACATAACTGGTAATTATACTAAATCCAATAAACCAAGCCAGATGCTCCACTGGAGACACAGCTCTCATTAAACAAGCTATGCTCTCTGATTGCATTTTAATCATGACATTGTAAAGAGGCAGTGTTTATAAAAATGAAAGAAAAGCAATAAAGCAATTACATTAAATGGGCAAGACATGCACAGACTGCAGTTCCTGCTGAGAACTCCAGGTAAGGCAGCACAACCTGGATCATTACCTGGAGGCCACTGGGCTTAATCCAGACAGTGACATTCTGAGCGTAGCTGCGCTTGTTCTTGGGCTGCAAAGGGAAAGGGCTCTTATTGTCATCCTCCCCGTAAGGATTTTCTTTTGCATCTGGGAAAAAAAAGAAATTATAAACTTAGCAACTAAGAATTGTCAAGATCGTTCACACAACACTGAATGTGTAAGAGTTACTCAGAGGAGTGTGACCAGTACCTGAAATGGGGCCAAGCTGTGCCATCTTCCCCAGCCATGGGAGGGGCTCAGGACCAGGTTCAAAGAGTGACATCATGAGGTTTGATTTCTTCTTGCTATCAGCTTGTGAATAAAGCATTCCATACCACTCTGGCCTATGGAAAAGAGCAAACCCTCAAAGGCTGAAAATCTTCCAGCCCTCTGCCTAGAATGTGCCTCCCTCTCACTGTGTGGAGGCTCAATGTTTGCAATTTGTACTGACAGAAACAAATCTGCAATTAAAAATCCACAGCTTAGTCTAGCAGTGCAGGGTTCTGCACAGAATACAGATATAAATAAGCATAATTTATAAATAAAGCCTAAATGAGCAAAGGAAGAGATTTTTCAGGCAGACATCCAGCTCCATACCCCAACTGGACGAGAGCCACCATGCCTTCCACTTTCAGGCTGCCATGTAATAAAACACAGAAGTTGGGGATTTTCCCAGCAATCTGATTAGCTGAATTCTCATCTTCAGTGTCATCTGTGATCCCAGGTCCCACCTCATCGCCCTCTGGGGAAGAATTAAAGCAAACAAAGAGAAAACATGAGAATGGATTCAAACACACAAGTCCTGTTTCCATGACACTGCCCTTTACTGTCTGCCTGCAAGAGTTAATTAATACTTTTGTAGAACAAACAGCTGCAGAACGAACTGCTTTGCCACTGGGCAAAGTGGCACAATAATGATACATAAATATTCCACTGCATTGTACTCAAGGGCATTAAATATTCATCTTGCACCACATATTTCATGGCTCATTATTATTCTGAACTGTAAGTTTCGCATGTTTTATTAATAATGATGTTGTAAGGACCCTGGTCCCCCTGTGAACTTCCCAGAGAACACAATACGCAAAATAAGTCAGCTTGTGGCCAAGGTTTTAATTTTAATGCAGTCACACAAATATGACATCTGGTATTTTGATAAAGCAGAAAACCTGTGCTTGCAGTCTAAACCACACTACAAGGGAAGCTTAAAGTAGTTTTTGCTGAAATAAACCCAACTCGCTCACCTCTGTTAAGTGCAATGGGCAGTACCAAGTGTCTGGACAAGACAGGTGGGCTGGAAATGTCTGCAATATCTACAAACCCAACAATTTCTAGATCTGCAGGGAGACAACAGATGTAAATCAGATTTAACACAGTTGAAGTCATTTTGGAAATGCATTCAGAGGCAATTTAACATCCCACTTCTTACACCACCAGGTTTTCTGAAGCAATGACTAAAGGCAGCACAAGAGAACCCAAACTCAACTGGGAGTGTAAAGGTGTTAATAAGTTAGAAATGTATGAAACACAACTTTGGAAGATGACTTTCAGCACACACAGCTGCCCACGAGCTGTGCTGCTGGACAGTTACAGAACTGGGCACCTTGATATTTATACTGAACACAATCCATTGCTGTCTTATAAATTCCAAAAGAGAAAAACCAAATACCTGCTGCTCATGGGAGCTGTGTCCACTAATGAGAGGGCTGGGAAGGTTTTTCTTTGCATAGTTGTTTTTAAAAATAATTTCTCCTCCCTGAAGCTTATGAGGGTGTTCATGGAAAGCAGCCTGTGGCTGTCTTCCAGTCACTACCCCTAGAAATTGGCACCCTGAGCTCTGAAAGTGCCTCTACCCTACTCCAGCCCTTTAACCAGGTACACATGGATGAAGTAGGATGGTGTTTTTGTCCCTGGTGTCACACATACACCAAAAAATTACACAGAGACTGATCCTTGCAGAGACAAAGTGGATGAAGCAGTAACTACACAGGATGAGAGGTGGTAGTGAAAGGGCAGAAATCAAATGGATTTTAGTAAAAAAGCAATCAAAGATTTGTTACCTGTATTAATTGCTTTAGGAATGGGGTCTATTTCCTCATCTATAATGAAAGGCTCTGGTCTGGGAAATACTTGCACATCAGATGTTAAGTGGCCACACTTGAGGACAGCATGGAATGGTGTATAAGCCAGGTCTATTAACTTTCTAGAACACAGTTATTAAGGAAAACATAATACATATCAAATGAAAATAGTTTGTCTAAAGCACACTAATTTAGCTCCCAAACCTTTTTTAACTACAGTTAATTCAATACTTCTAGTGTTGCTAAATTATGAAACAAAGCAGCATTATCCCACTCATGGCAAATGAACAGTAATTATGGAAATTACTGTCTTCTATCTGCCAAGCATAAACAGATGCTATGGTTTGGTTACAATGACTAAAATAAATATTGACCATAACCAGTGAAGGCCAAGATGAAATTACAGTTAACAAGATCATAACATTAAAAAAGAGCTTAATTAGAATATCTCATATCACCAGATTTCTTACTGTATTTGTTTTCCTTTTGAGTTACCAACTGGGGACCTTCCCAAAGGTCTGTCATCTACAAGTGTGCTCACCCAAACATGGACTGCACATTCTTCAGGCACAGGGGGCCATCGATGGTGAAAATCTGCCCTTCCCCATTGTTTAAATCAATGAGCCGTTCCAGGCAGTCTAAGGAATCTGTGCTTTGAAGCTGCAGAAAAAGAAAGGGAAATATTTTTGTTGAGTGCTCTTTTTATTCTCTTTTGTACCACCCAGTATTTTTAAAGAAAATATACACAACACTGCAAAAAGCATCTGATTGGATGCTCCCATGGTTTTTTGTTCTCTCTCTCCTTTCCAAATAAACCAACATTCTTTGTCTCTATTAAGAGAAATAACATTCTCTTATTACTTATCAGAAATAGATTATTTATTTCAAATACTTTCCCAGTTATTTTGAGATGCAAACAGTGCTTCAATTCACCAGCTTAATCAAAAGGATCATCCTTGACAGATACCATGAAGTTGAGATATCTAATTGATGCCTGAGCAGAAAACCCTTCTGTGAAGGACACAAGAATATAGGTATCAAACCAAAAGCAATGCTATTAATACAACTTAATCTAAGGAATATTAGTCAAATAGGCTTCTTTTTAAACAGTGTTTATGCAGCAGAATTCTAACTCCTGTGAAGATTTTTAAAGCTGGGACTGAAATTTCCAAGAGAAGGAGAAAGGAGGAAGAAAATTGACACCTTTCCTTCAACACTAAAGGAAGCTGGTTTGAACACTGGCTTGGAGACTTCAGTTTTCCCCTCTCACATTTCTGCATAAAGCTACTGTATTTCAAGTGTTGAGCATCTTTGCAATGCAAGTCATTTATTCAAGGATTTAAATGTAGATTAAGAAGAGCCCCAAAAGCATTCAATGTAATTAATGCAGCACTAATATAAACAGAGAAATTAAAATTCCATAGTATTCCCCAGGGACAAACTGACATGGTTCATAAAGATCATGGTAATAATGCAGTAGCAGTAGATAACAACAATGCAACAAAAAACCTTAAATTCTCTTTCACCCAATAACTAAACACCAGAACATCAACTAAACCTCAAGCACAAGAACATCACCGCAATGTTTTGTGCTGACCTG
Organism: Illadopsis cleaveri; assembly: GCA_013399915.1. NCBI lineage: Eukaryota > Metazoa > Chordata > Aves > Passeriformes > Timaliidae > Illadopsis > Illadopsis cleaveri. The sequence goes on from VXBB01019305.1 coordinate 16,595, forward strand.
GTCGTTAGTTCAGAGAAGACCAACAATTACCCGACAATGCAACAAAGAATAAGACATCACCTCTTCCAGGTTGGCCATGCACATGACGTAGAGCTTGGACGGGAACGGGAAGGGCAGAGGGAACCTGTTGCTCTCGCTGCGCTGGCTGTGAGTGGCCAGGGAGTGGCGCAGGGAGCCTCTGCCGATGCCCAGGCAGCCGTCGGTGACCAGGACAACCTGCAGGGACCGGGGACACTGAGACACTTCCCGCTGCACCTGGCACCCCCACACCCACACACAGCAGGAGCCTTCCTGCTCCCACCGAAAATCCCACCGAATTTCCTCCACCCAGCTGGGCAAAGAGCTGCGAGCAAAATCTCCAGAAAAAAACCCACATAAAGGAGAAATGGAGATTGAACCCTCGTGATTTACACGGTGTGCATGGCAAACAAATGTTTTCTTGGCATCAGGTAATTGCACTAAAATTTGGATCTTATAGATTTCATTTTTAAGTGCACACTAGAAGCACAGTGACTACACAGCCAAAAAACAGCCTCTTGTTTGACTCAAGGATTCCAGGTTTATTTTCAGTTGGATGATAAAGCTCATTTCTTCTGCAGAATCTGGAGAGCAACTCAACTTCTACTACAAGCCACAGAAACCTCAAAAAAGGGCAGTATTAGTGATCTCAATTCTCTGTAAATACAGCTGCAGTACATTCACATTTTGCAGCAGAACTACTACAGCAAAACCACACACTTTTCCATTCAATTGCACATCCAGAGTCAATTCTTGAGGAAATATGCACTAATTACACTGAATAATGGGATTATTTACACTCAGCTGTGACCCAGTCACTTCCAGAGGGGTAAAAAGCTGCTCCTTCAATGCTGCATGGCAACAGCATGCATGATTTCTGGCTGGTAGGGAAGGAAAATCCAATCCAGTTGAAACTCCATGTGTAATTGCTACATCCAGATTTGTATTCTCCCTTCATCCTCAGTCCCTCTCGCAGCCTCCTCAGAACTGGTGCCCACCAGTGATATTTTACACTACTCCAAGGCTGCACAGTCCATTCCCCAGAGCCCTCCATCACCCCAACACCTGAAGTGACAGTAAAAAGAGCTACGACACAAATGAGAGACAAAATAGTTGAGGTCTAATCTCTGCTTGGTTTTCACATCTTTCTTGTTCTTTGCTTTGAATGCTTTTTGCTGTTCCAAGGTGCCTTTTGTCCGTGTTGGATGATGAAGCACTGCCTAACCAATAAACTTCTATCCTTTTTCTCCTTACGGAATATTGCTTCAGGCATCTTCCCAGCTCACTGAGCTGCAAAATTATTGAACTTAAATCAAGTATCTGAGAAAATCAACGGTTAAGTCAAACTCTGCCATAAGAGGCAGCAGATTTGGAAGGCTGAGAGAGCTTGGAGGGCTGAATGGGGTGTGTGAGCAGCTGCATGGCAAATGACTCATTTGGGAGAGAAGTCACATCAAAACACACACAGCAGCAGCCCCACGCTGTTGGTTGAGAGCTGGAATTGTTACAAGCCCTGGAAACCATCAAGGACTGGAGGGGAGAGGCTCCTGCATGTAGGACTACACCCTTTCCAAATGGAGTGAGGCTCCTGGGACAGCAGATTGCATCCACATCAAACACCAGGCCTGCACACTAGTGCTCCTGAGCCACATTTTACAATCCACTGCACTACAATAACACATTGGGCAGGAAACAGTCTATTTTTTTTTTTTTGCCGCTGAATATTTGTGCAAAGATCACCTTCTGTTCACATTGCAGGTTTAGCCAAAATACGAATTCTTTGTGTTTTTGCAGCACCAGCATGCCTGAGAGCATTCCAAACTTTCAAATTACATTTACATTTCTCTGTGCAACTCACAGGAATAGAATCAATCACAGAATCACAGGATGGCTTGGGTTGGAAGGGATCTTAAAGATCACCAAGTTCTAATCTCCCTGCCAGGGATAACTAAACATGCAGTGAACTCAAACCAGTAAAATCACCCATACCTGGCAAGGAATTGCTGCCCCCCATTCCTGCTGCACAATATTGCAAACCCCCAGCAGTGCCGACTCCAGACAGGTTTTGTCATAATCATCCATGTTACTCAGGGCTTCCTGCAAAGACAAACAGCACAGTCACTGCTGGGGGAATATCCCTGCCAGGAGACAGCCAGCAGTCACTCATGGCTTTGAAGGAACTGTAATATTATCAACACAGCTCTTTACGAGTGAAAAAACTCCTTTGCATGTCTAAGAAAAAGTGAAAACCTGAGGCAACATCTAATGGGAAACATTTAGCTGAGAAAATCCTCGCAGGTGTCAGAGCAGCTCAAACTTCTCAGAGACTCACAGAGCCCACAAGGAGTTTGTCTCACAAAAACTCTTTGACAGTGGGAGAGTAACAAATCCAAAATTTGCACCTGCATCCAAAAATCAGCTTTTCTCCTAAAAGTGAAAACCTCACACTTAACACAACATCACCAGGGTGCAGCTGTGAGATGAACTTGCTAAAAGAGCCTGGTTGGGCTCCTGGCTTGCAAAATTCCTCAAAACAACTCTTAGGGAAGTGAATATAAATTGGAGAGGATGCACTGGCACTCTCCTGCTAAACATAACAGAGAACAGCTTTTAAAATCTCTTTGCCCAATGGATAAACCTAAACCATAGTGCCCTGTGACTGCAATGTGTCATTTCCTCCTTCCTGTGAGGGTCAGATATAAATGCACAATTTTTACTGGATTCAGAGGCTCCGGTGCCTTACTGCACTCATGTGAAATTTCCCTCTTGGACTTTCTCCTTTCTATTTCCTCCTCCCAACTTCCCACCACATCTGTGAGGCCTAAAATCACTTATTCTCACTCTTGTACTGTTTAGACTTCCACACACTCTCAACAGCAGCTTCTCTCTACCAAATCACTCAAAGCTTTTCTAAATGGTCCTGTCAGCTGCATTGTTTATCAAGAGCAAACCAACAACTACACATGAAGACAGGAACATCACAGCACCACCTGGAGAACTTTATCAGGCAGCCCTTCCCTCCATCCCATTTTTAACTCCATCCCATTTTAGAGTCCATCAGCCACACCCCAGTGCTCACGTGAAAGGTGCAACTGGCAAAGTTCAATGTTCCAAACACATTGATTTCAGCTACCCTTAAAATAAGGCCAAACCCACTCAATTCAAGATGTTGTGCACAGAATGATACCAAACCACACAATTTCACTGTGCTCTGGTGGTGCAGTTGGCTGATTTTTTTTAAAATGTCGATGGTTTATTGCTTTAAGTGTTCACACCCCTACCTGGAGCGTGTTGTAGTCTCTCGTGAAGGGCACCATCAGCTCCCAGAGGGATGAAAACACCACCAAGGCCGTGAACTCCAGCTTGTAGTTGGTGGCCATGTGCTCGAAGAGCATGGTGAGCCCGTGGGCAGCCAGGTGCTTGCGCTGGTACTCCTCGGAGCCCTCCACCGACACCGGCCGCGTCATGGACAGCGACACGTCCATCACCACCACCGTGGGCATGGCGAGCCGCTCCTCCGCCGCCCTCACGGACGGGATCAGCCGGGATCACCTGCCTGCAGCGGGAGGGAAAGGCACAAACTATTATCAAAGCTGCACTTGCGGTGCCACGCGTCTCGGCCCCTCACGCTGACCCCGGGGAGAAGCGACAATTACCCTTTTCCCCCTCAAAACGTGGGACTGAGCACAGATTAAGTGAATGCACGCTGAACCCCGCACAGCATTTCCAGCCGGGCGCAGCGCAAGGCCTGGAGACGGCAGGAGCTGAGCCTCGCTGGGGAAGGGGCGCAGGCCTCCCGCCCCGAGCGCGGTCGGGCAGGGATCCAGCCCTCCCTACGAGCCTTCACCCTCAGCGGGGCTGTCCCCGGAGCGCTCCCGGGACGGCCCGGGCCCAGCGGCGGCGGCGGGCACGGAGAAAGGAGGCGGACGGGAAATGCTGCTGCACACCGCGATCCGCCGCGCCACCATGCATCCGTCACGGAAAGCGTCCCCTCGGATGGCGCAGCCCGGGCGGGAAGGGCCGCGCCTCACGCAGCCCGTGAGGGCTGGCACCGTGTGGGATGCGGGAACGTGGGATGTCCGTGCTGGGGGAATGTGGTGCCCACATAAAATATGACCACAAATGACCGCTATGTGTGGAGAAGGGCTTATGGATAAGCATCCCGGCTGGGCAGTGCGCCTCCTTCTCCCTGTTCTGTACGTGAGTGGAGGGCAGGAGGCAACAAACTTCAGTGTAAAACTGGGATGTGCTCCTGAAACTGTGTGTTCAGACAACAGTTTGCTTTAAAATTAACAGAGTCACAGAATAGTTTAGCTATTCCGTTTAGCTGATCTTAGAAGAGCCCTCTAAGACCATCAAGTCCCACTATTCCCTCAGCACTGCCAAGGCCACCATAAGCCATGTCCTCAGGTGCCACATCCATACAGGTTTTAAATCCCTCCAGGGATGAGGGCTCCACCACTGCCCTGGGCAGCCTGTTCCAATGCTAAACAAGACTTTCAGTAGAGAAGTTTTCCCTAATATCCAATCTAAACCGCCCCCGGTGCAACTTGAGGCCATCCCCTCTCCTCCTGTCCCTGTTCCCTGGGAGCAGAGCTCGACCCCCCCAGCTGTCCCCTCCTGTCAGGGAGTTGTGCAGAGCCAGAAATTCCCCCTGAGCCTCCTTTTCTCCAGACTGAGCCCCTTTCCCAGCCCCCTCAGCTGCTCCTGGGGCTCCAGACCTTTCCCCAGCTCTGTTCCCTTCCCTGGACATGCTCCAGCACCTCGATGTCCTTCTCAGCATAAGGGACCCAAAAATCAAATCAAAATTTTCTAATTCCCCTCTGGTGAATCTGACAATTAGATTGTTGTGGCTGTTAAATCCTCAGTAAGGGATGTTGTTATTACTTCTCCTGTGGAGCTGCACCATATCAGTGCCACAGAACAGTCACAGGCACAATCCCCAGGTCCCTGCTCCCTCCCTGCTCCTGGCACAGGCCCTGAGGGATTTTTCCAGGAGTCAACGAGTTTTAAACCTCCCTCTGTCATTACGAAGTAAACACATACTGTGGCAAAGACCAGCAGAAGTACCTGTCTGGCATCTGGCCTTTCAGCCATAGGGGAAGCCTCAAAATGCAGCTCCATGTGCCTTGTTTAAAAATGTTTATAGATGTGATTTACCCACCGCCAGTGGCGTGAGGGTGATCCGTGTCCATGGCTGGCATTTCAGTCCAGGAGCTTGTGAAGGGGATAATCACCTGCCCTCACTCTGAGAATAACCTGTAGTAGCAGACAAAGGTATTGGCTTCAGAGATAGACCCAAATCTATACAATACTATTTAATCTTCTTAGGGGCTGTGGGTATTAAACTGGATTGGGAATTCCTCCACTAACATGTCCTTCACACCTGACCTGCTCTTGTTTTAGGACTCTGCCAGCAGAGGAGACACCCTGAAAATGGGATCATTTTCACCTGCCTCTCTCTGCAACAGCAACTCTCATCTGGCTGTTAAGTTCCAAAGAAGCTTCCAGCACTACACCCAACCCCTGGAACTCCTCTTCCTCCTGGACAGACCTTTGGAAGGTAGGCTGGGGAGCTTTGTTTGATTGCTCTGGATCTCGTGTTACTGAGACAGGAGGAGAGAAAAGGAGTTTATCAGGAGTTGACCGAAACTCACAAGACTAGAGAAAAAATTCCTCTGATCAGGAATTGCGAAAGGCTGGAGAGCTCTTAGAACTGATTCTAGCTTTGGATGCCTTTCTGCCTGCAAAAAGCCTTTTAAGCAGTTTTGGAGAGGAGAAGTAAAATCAGTGTTTAAATAGGAGTGTGTGCATAACTGTGTTCTCTCTGTGCCATCATTTTAACTCTCCTGTCTTTTTTAGGGGGTTATTTTCTCAAAACATGCAATTTGTTATAGCTCTTGTGCAGTTCTGCCACATGTATGTTTATTTTCTTTTTATGTATGAAAAGCAAAGCTTGTATCATCTATTTCTCTAGGTACTCCCATGACCCTCTCTTACTGTTGCCTTAGTGATCCTCCTAACTATTTAAATTAACATTGCCTGTTTTGCAAGAAATTTAGGCTGATAACTTCCCTGGGTGTTATGCAAGAGGGTAAATGTGTGATAACTTGCATGAAGAGCTTATCTGAGAATGGTTTAGAAAACTATGATTCACCATCTAAAGAATAATTCACAGCTAAAGAATAAAGTAACATGCCCACTCTGGGGAAAAAAATAATCCATGAAGAGTGTCATTGTAAGGTAAAACATTCAAGCAGTGCTGAAGGGTAAATTCTGTCCAGCCCCAAATCTCTGTCCCCGTGCTGTCACAGCTGCAGGCACTGTCACTCTGGCATTTACAATTTCTCTCCCTTTCTAAATGCTGTTCACATGATTATCCAAGATATGCTAATTACCCCTAATAAAAGGTATGATTACAATTCCGCTTTGCCAGTTCTGATTTCTACAGAAAGCCCTGAAAAGATGTAGTCATAGAAACAAATGGCTGCTCAGCACCCCCAGTTTTACTAGAACCACATCTTCCTCACACCCTGCTCAAACTGAAGGAAAAAGTCACCCTTGTTTGGATGGTTTCTTGGGGAGTGAAAGGCTGGAAAGCCACAGAGCAACATCAGTGGGAACTCTCAAGCAGTTTCCATTCTCCTGCTGAGGTTATTTTGGTGAATAACTGGTTTAGGAGGGAGGTTTGAACAGCTTGGTCTTGTCTTCAGAGCATCATTTTTAGCAATTTAATGTTGGTTCCTTGACAGAAGCTGTATCCACTCCTCATGCACAATGCTGACCCAATAATATTACAGAATAACAACTGCACTCCAGTAAATACAGTCCTTAACAGTTCCTGGATGTGGGCATTTGGTGGAATCAGAATTCAGCTTGGATTGGACTGCCTCAGCCAACTCTTTTCTATTAAGCCAAACTTTTGATTATTAATCAGCATAGCCTACAGTCATAGTAAAAAAAAAAAAAAAAAAAAAAAAGCCTAAAACCTGGATCTAGATCTCTCTTTACTCATTTAAGTCCATTTCTTTTTATTGAAAAATAGACAAGCAGTCAGTGAAGTGTTGCTGCCCAAATGGTGGAAAGTTGCAGTACTTTGTTCTTCACACCAGATTTTCTTTTGCAGGATTCCCCATTTTGTGCTGTGTAGTTCCACGCCTGATGTTCCAGATCAGCAAACTGCTGACCAAGTGAGGTCTTCAGTGGCTTCTGGACACAGCTCTGAGTTTTGGACCTTTAGGAAATGCATCTACCACGGAGGAGGCGGCTACGGAGGAACCGAATCCTTTTCTTGCTTGCCATAGTGTTGGTCCTCTCTTTCTACCAGCTCCAGTTCAGCCCCTCTGTCCTTCCAGCGTCACACAGAGCCCCCCAACCCACAGACCCTGCCAGAGTGACCTCCAGGGACCTCCTCAGCAACAAGACTGCTCTAAGAGGCAATGCCACAGCACCCAAAATAAGGCACTGTATCTATGTGGATCCTGAGCCAGCCGTGCCCGTCACCACGTCAGTGGGTACAACACCACAGCAAGAAAATGCCAGTGAAAGCCCCCCAGGTGAAAAACCACCCTATGAGTCCAAAGGAGAATATCCCCAGGACCTGTTCAGTGTGGAAGAACGCAGGCAAGGGTGGGTTGTACTTCACATCTTTGGCATGATGTATGTATTTGTGGCCTTGGCCATAGTGTGTGATGAGTATTTTGTCCCAGCTTTGGGAGTGATCACTGAGAAGTTGCAGATCTCTGAAGATGTGGCTGGAGCCACCTTCATGGCAGCAGGTGGATCAGCACCAGAACTCTTCACGTCCCTCATAGGTGTCTTCATCTCACACAGCAATGTTGGCATCGGGACCATTGTGGGCTCAGCAGTGTTTAATATCCTCTTTGTCATTGGCACCTGTGCCCTCTTCTCAAGGCAGATACTGCACCTGACATGGTGGCCCTTATTTAGAGACATCTCATTCTACATTGTTGACTTACTGATGCTCATCCTGTTTTTCCTAGACAGTGTCATTGATTGGTGGGAAAGTCTCCTTTTACTGACTGCCTATGCTACATACGTGTTCACCATGAAACAGAACGTGTTCCTAGAGCAATGGGTGAAGCAGGAGCTGAAAAAGAAGCTAAATGCTGTGCAGGCAGCATCAGCAGAGCATATGCAGAAGGTTGGTGTCCTTAGAGTTCAGAGGGCAAGTTGGAAATAACTTTCTAGTGTAAACCACAAAGAAAAACTGCACCTCCTTCACAAAGCACATATTTGAACCTCAGAATACAGGTACTGGTGAATAATTGTGGTTTTAGAATGAGGGAAATGCAAACTAGAGAGATTCTAAGAAATTAGAGAATATCACTAAAAGGGAATTCTACCTGTGCAATTACTAAATGTCTCTTAGCTGCTTTCCAAAATGTGTGTGGGATTTTGCTTACTTGGTTGTTGTAAAGAAGTTTTAGAAAGAACACTTGCAGGAATACATTCTTAGTCTGGGAATAAGCTTAGACAAATCTGGTAAACAGGGGGGAAAGGCTTCTGTCCCAGCCTAAGTAATGCTAATCACTGTAAAAAAACCCCAAAAAACCCTTTGCACCTTCATTTTGTTGGTGAATGAGTAGGGATACAGATGTTTGGGGATGAAGTCTGGGTCTGTCTGTAGCTACAGGAATCAGTTGTGAGCCTGCCCCCAGGTGCCTGCATCCTCACTGGGAGGCTGTAGGTAGAATCCTGTTTTTCTTAGAAGCCAATGGTTTTAAGGAGGCTTGTGGCTTTGGCTCTTTCCGTGGACATTTGTGTCAGCTGTGCCACTTCCCCATGGGCAGCAGCCTGAAGGATCATTAGACCCTGAAGCAGCAGAGGTGATTGGCCATTTCTGTTCATTGCTTGCAGACAAGTACCAGGGCAGTTGTAGATGATGGAACAATGAAGCCACCAGATGTGAGGAAGCTGCAGGTAGGACTAAGCAAATTTACAGGGATCTAAAGTCATGGTATTTTGAATCTCTCCCCATGTCAGGTCATAAATAAAGGTGACATCTCCTGTGTCAAGAAACCTGCACCGAAGCCTGTATCATATCTGGCACAATGGCCACAGATTGCTTAAGTGGACACTTGGCTGAGTCCTGTCCTTTAAGGAATTTTTATAAAATTTAAGAGACAGCTCACGCTTCCCAGGTGGATTTAACTAGAAGAGTGCTGCTTGTTCTCTGCTATAAAACAGGCATAGAGAAATTAAAAATGTGGCTCTTCTTACCTGGTGTCATGGCCAGATTTCCTCCTGGGCTCTCATAGGAGAGGCTGGAGGGGTCTGTCCTTCCCCCGTAGCAAACACTGAACAGCTGATTTCTCTGCTGCTGTTGAATTGCTGCCCTATGGCCTGGAGAGGCCCTGTCTGTTGGACAAAGAAGCTGGAACTGACTGGCTTTGTGCCTTCCCACAGCCTGGGCCAGCCCTGCAGCGGGGCAGCAGCTCGGCCTCCCTGCACAACTCCCAGATGCGCGGCACCATTGTCCAGCTCACGATCCGCACCCTGGACCCCCTGGCAGAAGGTGAGTGGATGCTCCACACCAGAGGCCCTTGGGTTCACAGCCCTTAGTGGTTTCACTGGGAATACAATCAGTATTTTAGGGTCAGCAACTCACCTGAGTATCACAGATGGTGTCAGGTGAGGGGAACTCTGTGACAGTAGGATGTGCCCCTTCTGATCACGTGGCTGGCAAGGACAAACACCTCATGTTTTGGTCCTGCCATATCTACTTTACCTGTACCAGGCTGGTTACTGCTGTGTTGGCAGCTGCTGGGGTTCCCTGGAAGTAGTGACATTTCCCATCTCTGCTCTCTCTCTGACTGTAGGGGCAGAAAACGTGAGTTTCCAGCTTCCTCTGTCCCATAGCACATCCCATCTTCCTCTTCTTAGCTCAAACCTCAGCCCTCAAAACAGCAGCACAAAAAGAGGTTAAAACCCTTGAAGAATTATCTTTTTGACAGTGGTTAAAATCCCAGCTGAGATTCTAGTCATGATGGTGACGCCAATTCTATGTGATTCATACTGACACCTCTAAAAGCCAGCCTGCACCATGGTATCATCACTGCCATGGCAAAGTGTGCCCACAGCCTTGTGCAGGCAGTGGGGGCTCTCCAGGGCCAGGGAAGGACCAGCTCAGGTCAAAAACCTCTTTTAAACTGCCCAGGGTGCAGAGAAACCTCATCTCCAGACAGACCAGGGTCTTTGTACACAGTCTTTTTAACATGTTGCTTTATATTAACTTTAATCCAATTGCACTGTGGAGGTTTATTTTCGAAGACATAGTGAAGCATATTTAAAAAAACCCATTTTTAAGATTTTCTTTCCTAGCTCAGCGCATGCCCCACCCTGCCACTGCCCTACTTGTTCTAAAGAGATTATCTGCTGCTCATTCAAAGAGAGACTGAAGCTAAGCAGATCAACACCTCCTGTGTCCCTCACAGAGGTTACAAAGAGGACTCTCCAGATCAGAATCCCAGCTGCACAAACTGATTGAGGGAACAAAGGAGGTTGGAGGAAGACAGCAAGGCAGATCAGTGTCTGCTTTGACAGATTCCAGTGAAGGCACCCAATATATTATGAGCAGTAGCCTAACAAGAAGCAGACTCATCAGGGTTTGCTCCTTGCCTCCTGTGCCTCCAAAAGGTTCTATCAACAGCACCAGGACAGACCCAAAACCTTATAAGAGGATGTGCCATTGCCTTGAGCATCAGAAAGTGCCAGAATTGAGGAGTTGCTGCCACTTAGAGGCCTCCCAGCACCTTCTCATCCTTCCCACACCTCTAAAAGTCTCTGTGCAATATCTGCCCACCCCAGGCCACCACAAACTTGGCTTTCTGGTCCAGGCTGGTGACCTGGTGAAACTCTGGGACCCCTCAGCAGGAGAGGTGTGGGGGGCTGAGATTGGTAGCCCAGGCCAAGGAGAGCCCCAGCCAGTTCAGCCCAGAATAGGCTGCTGGGAGCTTTCCATGCAGTTGCAAGTCACTGTCCTTGCTGAAGAGGCTGCTGTTCCCAGGCCTTGTGAATATGGAATAAACAGGACCGGGGGGACAAGTTTGGATCTTCTCTCAAAGAGTATTTCCCTACTCATTACACAGAATCACAGAATCATTTAGGTTGAAAAAAACCTTTAAGATCATCAAGTCCGACTGTTCCCCCAGCAGTGCCAAGGCCACATGTCCCTAAAAGCCCCTTCTAAACATCCTTTAAATCCCTCGGGGATGGTGACTCCCTGTGCCAGGGCTTGAGAACTCTTAGGGTGCAGAAATTTTTCCTGGTATCCAACCCAAGCCTCTGCCGGCGGCCCGGCAGGGTGCGAGTTCTGTGCGGCAGCCACTAGATGGGAGTGTGACCGTGTGTATCTGGGGCTGATACCGCAGGGACGGTGCGGGCATGGGCTGCAACAGAAGGTTTTTATTTCCCAGACCCTTTGCTAATGCCACTGAGTTAATGGCAAAACCTCTGCCCCAGGTACGTGCCCGTGCCACTCAACACTGTGAGAACGGAGACAGCGCCTTAAAAAATATAACAGTAAAATTACTGATATTACAACAGCTCAGCAGTCAAAATCAAGGGGCCCATGTTCCAAATCCTGTGTGCCTTGTAAGAGATACTCCTTAATCTGATAAATTCCTATCTGAAGGCAAAGGGAGTCTGGAGAAAAGGAATTTATAAACTGAGAAACCTAAGTGCCATGAGCAGCTTGGCCAAAGAGATGGAATGACATCCCAAGAAAGGATCTGGATAAGGATTTGAACCTGCCAAGGCATATGAGGACTTGTGTTCTGATATGTTAATAGTTCCTAGTCCTGTGTTAACAGCCCTGCAGCCCTGTGGGACCCTGAGGACAGCTGTGCCTGCTTCCCATGGATCACCAACACCATCCCTCCCTTTGCTGTGTGTGCAGCACTGTCTGTACCAGGCACATTTCTGTAATTAGGCTGCCACATAAAAGATGATTCCAAAGCAATTTATCTTTCCTCAAGGGCCCTTGTTCCTTCTTGCCAAGACCTGTAGCACCAGCACTTACAGGCTATGGAAATGAACACTCAACAGAAGGAAAAGGTTGCCAACAGTTGCTCAGCAGTTCCTCACTGAACCTGCTGCAATCAAGATTCTGTAGGGTTTCCTTCTTTCAGCTGCCCTGGTTTTTATTTGGGCAGCACAGGAGTGGTTTCAGGGCAGCAAGATCCAAAACATAGAAAGGCGGCCAGCACTGGGCCTCCAACCTCAAATTTCAGGGGAAGAGGTCTTGGAAATGCAGAATAAGTGTGAAACACAAAGTTGCAACACCCCTTGTGTGAAACAAAATTTCTTTTTGAAGAGTGGTTAAGTTCAGAATGTGGGTTTTTTTCTTTTTGTATTAGGAAGGTATCAGTACTTAAGTCTTTGTCTCAGGGAGACAATGTATTTACCTTTGAAGTTCTGATATTTACATAGCATCCTGAATTATATTTTTGATGGAACTTTTTACTTTCAATGTGCCTTTTTTCAAACATTATTAATTTCTTGCATATTTGTTCTTTTCTCCATTTCTCCACTCCCTGTGAAAGTGAGTAGAAGAAGAGCATGAGATCTTTTCCAGATCATCCCATTAGACACCAGAGGGAACTGTTGGGGAATTAAAGGAAGCGAGGATTTTGGAAATATTCAGGAACCCTCTCCTTTCTGAACCTCTAGCCTTACCACCAGACTCTTTAAACTCTAGTCACACAGGGAACAAGGCAGAAGCCTACATTTATTTTTGAATGAAGCAAAAGGCCCCAGCAGAGAGGTTGTCAGAGCTGCCTGCCCTCACTATGCTCCAGTTAACAAGGTAATGATTTTGGAAATTAGACCAGAGGAATGGGCAGTGTTGCAGGCTAGAGAAGGCTGAAGACAGCTACAGCTTCTCCTTGCTTCAGTAGCATTCTTTCATTTGTTGTAAAAGGATCTTGATACAGAGGGGCAAAATGAACCACAAGACTTTTTTTATACTTCCACTTTTATACAGCAGAATCTCCAAATCCTTCAGGTTCATGCCAAATTGTAAATAAAAAATCCTCCCTGCTTGTTGTGTTGTCAATCCTGTTAGACTGAATATTAGAGCCAAAGAGTGAATTAAATGTAAGAGCCAAATTCAAGGTAGAAGCTCAGCTGTTACCTGAAGTCCATCCTGGATGCTGTCAATTCATAGGACAAGAATTCTCCTGGAGAGCATCTCAGGGCCACTGCACACAGACATGTCCTGTGTGATGGGCTCTCAGCCCTGGGGACAAAGTTGCCAGCAGTGAGTGCTCCAGGGGACAGAGAGGGACAGTGCCCTGCACAGCTGATCCAGCACAGCCCACACTGAGCCCATGGACATCCTTCCTGCCCGTGCTGACCTGCAGATCTGGCCAGCTTAGAGCCAGCTCTGCCTCCAGGCTCAGTCCCTCCTGCAGGAATTGTGTGTCAGAGGAATTAACACCCCTTTAAACGAGGCTGATCTCATGAGAACTGGACAGTGGCCTGGGCCTAATCTGTTTATCCTGACAGAGATGCTCCCGGGCTCCACTGGGCACTCCCAGCCCATGGCCTGGCTGAGGGCAGTGAGCCAGGAGCTGGAATTTCCATAATCTCAGGCTGAGCCTGACCTCCCTGACCCTGCTGACAGGAGCTTTTGCAGCAGCTTCAGGGAAAAGCCAAACAGAAGGATGCACTGCCCAGTGCTTAGAGGAGACTGGGAGCAAAGGGTCACCCCTGCATTGAGGGATGTGCTTGTGCACAAGCACAGGGCCAAGGAAGACAACAGTTCACACCCCCTCCAGTGAACTGCAGTATTGACAAGGAGCATGGAACAGTCAGGCTCTTGAGTCCCAGTCAGCTTTTCAAAGGAGAAGAAATTATCATTTAGATTAGAAATTCTTACCTGTAATGGTGGTGAGGCCCTGGCACAGGGTGCCCAGAGAGGCTGTGGCTGCCCCTGGATCCCTAGAAGTGTCCAAGACCAGGCTGGACAGGGCTTGGAGCAGTCTGGGATAGTGGAAGGTGTCCCTGCCCAAGGCAGGGAGGTGGAACAAGCTGGCCTTTAAGGTCCCTTCCAACCCAAACCGTTCTGGTACTCCATGATCAATTCATCTCAGTCCAGCCATTCCAGTGCTCAGTGGAAATCCCAGCTGGTGAAAGATGTTTCTGTCAGACAGTAGCAGGAATCTCTCCAGAGCAGGACTTGTCCCCTGAAGCCTTCCTGTCTGATCTGGGCCCAGTTATTGGACATACACCAGAATTTACTGATTTTCACAAGGTTCAGCTCAGAACAATAGTTCTGCCCACATGGCTGGACCTGCTATTTCTATTATCTCAATGTCACTGTGATTAATAAAGTGGCAGGGCCCTGCCCTTGAGGCACATGACAACAGCACCCTCTGGGTGTGTAGTCAACAACACAGTAGATTAAATCAGTGTGATAAAACTTTCAGAGGAAATTGATTTACAGCCCTCACACAAGCCAAACACAGCATTGGCCAATTCCTTGTGGCTACTGCCCATGTGCAAGCCCAGTGACCTGACCCTCAGTCATTGGGCTCAATGACTGTCCTCAACAGAGGACACAGAGCAAAATGGGGCTTTCCTTTGAGCCCATTCTATACACTTTCACTGAGAGTCGGCAGTAAGGTATTTGAGCAAAAAACAACTATATAGAAACAGTTTCACAGGTCACTGTAAACCAGTAAAAAAGCAGCTCAGATGAGTAAAGCAGAGCTTGGTTTACAGTTGAAGAAGCCCTCAGGAACCCCAGAAAGAACACCAGACCTGTGCTGGTGAAGATCATCTCTCAGACAGCCTGGACCATGCTGAACTTGGATACCAGGAATTTAGATCCAGGAGACACTTGTGTATCCTTGGAAAGATCAGTCATTTTCCAGGGAACTGGAACATAAAAGATGTTTATTTTCCATTCCCATCAGGTCCCCAGGCTGTAAGAAGCACCCTAAAGCCTCTTCAACAGCCACATGGCAGGAGGAAGGTGTCACTTTTAGTTTGCTCATAATCTAGCCTGGAAAAAATCAATAGTCCATAGGGAACAAGATGATATTGCACCGAAACTCCCAGTCTGTTCTTTTCTGCCTATGAAGTACAGATATCCACTGTATTACTGACCTGGACAGGATTTCTCATTCCTTTAGATTCTCTTTAAATAGTTCCATGTCAAATTGCTGGTGTAATTGCTGTAGCACTAAGCAGTTAAATACAACAGCCAAAACCAGGGGTCACAGCCAGAACAACTCCTGGGGCAGCACTGGCTGCAGCACCTGCAGGAGGAAGGGAGCAAGAGCATGTGTGTGTTGGGGGAGGCAGGTCCAGGGGGGCTTTGCAGTGACAGCCCCTGATGATCGTGTCCTTCTCACCCACAGCAAAATTTAAAGACAGGGTTGACATCCTGAGCAACATGGCCAAGGCTGAGACCCTGGAAGGACAAGGCTCCCAGCCAGGTGAGTGCAGGAAGAGCCAGTACTGTTTGCCTTGTTTTGCACTGCAAGCTCTCACCTTCCCAGCAGCAAAGCCCAAGGGCTGGCAAAGAAACCCTGGGGTCTAACACAGATTTTGTGCTGTTGCTGGGCACAGGTGGCTGCTGTAACAATGCAGCAGAAATCAATCAATGCACACAGGCAGGAGCAACCATCCCCAGAGGAGCTGTTAGTGAGTCAGGGCAGGGAGAGCTACAAGGATGGACTGGAAATGGCCACGGAACAGTGCAGGAGGGAAATCAGGGCATTGCAGACAGCACTGGTCTTTGGTAGACCCTGCAAATGAGGTGTTTGTTAAAACAAAGTACCTTCACACACTTGCAGAAGGGCACAGAAGGTTCCTCCAGAGGGAATCATCTACACTGTGTCTATAAAGGACCTGTGCACCCTTCCTTTAATAGAATCACAGAATCATATAATGGTTTGTGTTGGAAGGGACCTTAGAGACCATCCCATTCCACCCCCTGCCGTGGGCAGGGCCACCTTCCACTATCCCAGGGTGCTCCAAGCCCTATCCAGCCTGGCCTTGGTCACTACCAGGGATGGAGCAGCCACAGCTTCTCTGGGCACCCTGTGCCAGGGCCTCACCACCCTCACAGATAAGAATTTCTAATCTAACATTTAACCTAGATCTGCCCTCTGTCAGTTTAATGTTTTTTTAGGTTTTCTCCTGACACAAAGGGCTGCCTCAGAGCCAGAGCTGACCTGTGCTATAACACAGATTTGTGCTGCCAGCAAGGCTGGAGATTTTGAACACCAAGAAACTTCCGTGTGGAAGGTCCCAACTCCACATGACACAGGCACTTGAGCACTTCCCAACGCTGGGCCTCACAGAGG
The DNA here is from genome assembly GCA_013399915.1 of Illadopsis cleaveri. Taxonomy (NCBI): domain Eukaryota; kingdom Metazoa; phylum Chordata; class Aves; order Passeriformes; family Timaliidae; genus Illadopsis; species Illadopsis cleaveri. The sequence continues at coordinate 32,953 of VXBB01019305.1, forward strand.
TGACTGAGCCCAAACTTGAGAAAAATACTGTTTAAAACCCAAGTAAATTCTTGGTGCATGCTACAAACACCACACTGAATTCACACCCTTATCTCTGCTCCGTGTTATACATATTTCTGCTCTGTTCCCACAGAGATTTCAGTGTTCCTCTTGCTATGCAGGTTAATGCAGGAACAGCAGGACATTGCAGTTATTTCCTTGTATGTGTCAGCACTTTCCTACTTGCTTTTGAATACCCACCAAATGATCAGGGATTAAAGTCTGGCAGGACATCCTGGTCATTTCTCAGAAGCCTTGAAGAGTATCAGATCCCTGGAGAATGCCATGCTCTACAGAGGGAGGGGGGAGCTGGGGGGGAAACCCAAGAAGCAAAGCTTTACATTCTTTCTGGGTTTTAAGGATGGTTTTAATACCATCTTCAGAATCCAGAAAGAAACCAAGAAATGCTCATCAGCTGTCGATGAGGTAATTAGCATTTCCCTGTTACACCTGTGCCCCTTAGAGCAGTTCTGCATGGAAGGTCAGAGGAACACCAAGGTCTCATTCTACTGCAGGTGGGCCAAATTCTGCCCAGATTTACCAAACACAGTCACAGCAGCCAGGGAGGACACACAACAAACCTAAGCAATCTGAGGGTATTTAATCTAAAATGCCAGCAATGTGGTAGGGAGTTCAGAGCTCCTGCTGGTTGTAGGGAAGGCGATGCCTTGATATGGTGGCCACCCATCCAGGGTGACTGAAACCAGCATTCCTTCTTATTGCTTTTGCAGAAGAGGAAAAGAAAGCACCAAGCAGTGTCCAGGTAACTCCTGCCCGTGACTCTGAGCCCAGCAAAGACACACAGAAGGCAGATGTGGCACAGGATGGACAGGTACCAAAATCAGGAGCACAGGCACTACGTGCCATCCAGGCTGACCTTCACGTGTACTTTCCTTCTTCCCTCCCCAGAGCTGTTGGGACAGGACCCAACCCATGTCACTGGCATCTATAAATAGGCTCTGGGTGTAGTGATTTAAGATGGTGGCTGAAACACTTTGGCTTACAAACACAAATTGGGTCCAAATTATGACACCAAGTGACACTGGATGGTACTGTCCCCTCAAATAACTCTTCTGAGGTCAGAGGGTACTCCAGGGTAATGGGAGATAAAAGCACATGCCTGTCCTGTGCTCGCCAGCAGACTGTTCTCTTTTGCTCCCCAAATCCCCTTCAGGTGATGTTATTTGGCAGTTCCAATGAAAAAAGGTTTTTCAAGGACATAAAATATTTGATTTTTGTCTAGAAGGTGGTTCTAGTTAATGGATGCCCCTTAGTTAGCAAAACATAGGTGCTGCCAGGGGTGTTTCTGGGTCTTGCCTCACAAGAGCTGAGGCTGCCCTGAGCAGCTTACAAATGTGAGCTCTGCTCAGGTGAGGCCACACTGAATAACTGCAGCTCCTTGTTAGTGTGAAAATATATTGGCTTTTTGATTTTTTATCCTGAGGTACAGCCCCCATCAAGCAGTGACACCTCAGACGACAGCAGCTCTGAGAGCCAGGAGGACAGTGATGGAGACAGCACAGAGGGTGATGAAAACGATGAGCCCTTATCTCTGGAATGGCCAGAATCAAGGACAAAACAAGCAATTTACCTTTTCCTCTTTCCCATTGTCTTTCCTCTCTGGAGCACTCTACCTGACGTCAGAAACCCAGTAAGAATCTATCTTCCTTCTGCTACTGGAGTCATTAACTGAGCTATAGACTTCCTCTGGGCAAGAGTCCCTGGGTCCATTTTTCCATGTCTGGAGTCCTTGCATAGTTGAAGGGCTGTTAGTGCTGCAGGGAGTGGGACAGGAGCCCCAGCTGCAGTGTAATGTCATTCCAGAGACTTAATTTAATAAACCACAAATTCTAGCAACTGCAGGTCACCTAATCAAGCTGAAAAACAGCAAACAGAGACCAGGGGCCAAGTTAAAGCAATCAATTGCAGTGAAGTGTTTCAGGTGAACAGTTTTCAATGGGGACTATTAATTTCCCTGAAACTTCTCTTTTTTCTTTTCAAACTTGATTTCAACAGGAGTCAAAAAAATTCTTTGTCATCACATTTTTTGGATCCATCCTCTGGATTGCTGTGTTCTCTTATCTCATGGTGTGGTGGGCTCACCAGGTGAGAGGTTTTGCTCTTTCTGCAAATCCCCATTTCAAAACAACTATTATGGAGAAAGGGGACAGTGTTACAGTGGCATTTTATCTGATGAGTTACAGCTGCAGTCATCCATCACAACATTAGAAACTTTGTTTTGTTAGAACCCAAAAGGGAATTTTTGATTATCTTTTTTTTGATTTGACAAAGATTCATTTTTTTCTGAGAGCTTCCAAGGGAGTTTGTGCATCAGTTAAAGGAAAAGCACCATCAAGATTTATCTTAATTCTGACTTTTCACTGATGAATGTTTCTGTGCAGAACATAATTATCCATTACCTAATTAAAATTCTAGGAAAATATAGGTTCTGATTCTGGAAGCTGTTAAATGATCTTCACTCCCCCATCTTAATGTTCACCTGGTATTCTGGGAAATAATACTTCCAGCTTGTAGGATCAGCCCTCCAGTCTGTATTGAGTGATATATTGCACATGCACAGTAGAGCTGATCATGCCATAAATCCAAGGACTGTCCTCTCCAAAGGCCCTTAGATCTTGCACAGCTGATGTTAAATTTGCAAAGGTACACAACATCCAGAAGAGGAGGACTGAGGACAGGAAAATTGTGCTGTAGCCGACTTGACCTTGGCTCAGTGCTGTCATCACTGTAGTCGGATTTCCTACACTACAGAGCAAATCCAGAATCAACAGACAGTAAAATGGAACTCTTAAATCCTATAAAGCATGAAAATGCTGCCACGTTTATGGGACTTTGAATATTTTAACTCAACTATGGCACAAACCCTAACACTGCACAGAGGAATTATACTCCATGCTCCATTGCTAACAGCCCTACCTAATGTTGTGTTGATTAGGTTGGTGAAACAATTGGGATATCAGAGGAAATTATGGGGTTAACCATACTGGCAGCAGGCACATCCATCCCTGACCTCATTACCAGTGTCATCGTGGCCCGGAAGGGCTTAGGGGACATGGCTGTGTCCAGTTCTGTGGGCAGCAACATCTTCGACATCACTGTTGGGTGAGTACCAGGTCCATTTCTCCTGAAACACAAAGTTACCTGGTTTGAAACCAAACATGCCTCATTTTAGCTGTAGTTAAGTGAAGGGCAGCTGAGCAACCAGTTCTTTTTGAAGAAACCCAACCAGGAAAGAAAAACTGTTATAACTCAGCCCACTATCTTCACCCAATTCTGAATCAACACAAAATTACCAATTTTTCAAGACAAAAATGCAAGAGACCTTTGGCTAATGTCCAAGCTACACAGGCAGGAACCTTATCTGGTCACTCAGACATTCAGCTCCTGGGGAAGGTCAGTATCAGTGCCTGGATCTCTCATCCTAAACCATCAGGACATTCTTTCTTCTAGCACATCAAGGCACTTAATTCTTAGGTAGTATTTTCAAACCATTTTACTCTTAGATTGCATTATGATAGTGCAAGCATTATAAAAATGCAGATTTGACAGGAACAACATCCAGTTTTTATATTGAATACAATCATGCATTTTTTTCCCCTGCAACAATTTGGAAAAATTGCTTAGTTATGATGCAGAAAATGAACTGCCTTAAAACATTTATTTCAATTACTTTTCCTTCCCTTGCAGCCTACCAGTTCCCTGGTTCCTTTTTTCTATCTTCAATGGCTTCAGCCCCGTGGCAGTCAGCAGCAATGGTTTATTTTGTGCAATTGTTCTCCTTTTCCTCATGCTCCTGTTTGTGATTCTCTCTATTGCTGTCTGTAGATGGAAAATGAACAAACTACTGGGGCTCACCATGTTTGCTCTATACTTTGTGTTTCTGATCATCAGTGTGATGTTAGAGGACAAGACAATTTCCTGCCCAGTATCTGTATGACATGTGGACATTTCAAAATGTGTGAGGATCCAGCAACATCAAAAGGGGGTTGAGGTAGCAGTTCTACTGAAAAAAAAGCAATCAGCACTGTAACAAACTGACTGAAAATAAGGTATCTTTAACATGCTAAAAAATAAATCAGTATTAAATGGTGTATCAGCCTCTACTGTTTTTTCTTTAGGATCAGAATAAGTACTGTAATGACCAATATTAAATAACACATTTAGGCACTTATGGAAAGGCTGATACAATTTAGGTTCATCAAACTTGCACTATGGCTGATCCCCTCAAGTTAAAGGAGCTGATTTTCACAACAGAATATTTACTCATTATAGGAAATTTTCAGGAACGTGCTCTAAATTAGTCAGTGAACTGCTCAAACTCCCTGAAATCAATGAATTTTACCTCAGTGGGAAGAGAATCAGACTGATGGGCCTTTATGGAACTGGTCTGCTTAAAATCCCTGTGTGAACATGGCTGCAGCTCAGCAGAGAACTCCCTCAAACTGCACTGAGCTCCTTTCAGATCTGTACGTGGTTTTGCAATGCAGTGCCTAAAATTCCTGTGAAGTGCCACCAGTACAAGTGCGATGTCACCTGCAACAAGACTAAAAGGCTCAGGGATTAGAACAGCAAATTAATCAAAACTAAAGCCAGGAATCAAATACAACAAGGAGTTGAACTGGTGAAGGTTTGTTTTCATCCTGACACTAATCTCTGACGGTTACAGATTATTTAACCAGCACTAATTCCTCTTGTTAGCACTGACTTCAACATAGACAAGATGAAAAAATGCCACTGAGATCACCAAACCTGAGAGGTTTATTGTTAACACCTCATGGGAGCACACAATGTGGTTAAGAATTGCAGACATTTCTGTCACTCTAATCAGTTTACCAGAAAGATTTTAAGCTTTTTATTGACTCACTGTAAAACTTCTCTTTTTTTTTGGATGAGACAGAAAAAAACCCTTAACATTGTGAACATTGACTTTGCATATTTTAAAGGAACTACAAACGAAAGCAAACATCCAACATACTGGTTTTTGGTAAATAAAAATTTAAACATTACATATTTACAAATCTACAACCATTCATTTAAAAAGTGCTGCTTGCAGACTAACAAAGTACCATTTTTAAATCCCAGTGAGATAATATCCAGAAATACCCCTCTCTATTATTTTTATTATTTGCATCTCCCATTTGTTACACTAAGATTCTACATGCAGGAATTTTCTCTTCTTGGGATACAAATCATTTATTTTGCCAGTGGAAGTCAAAATCATCAGGCTGTAACTGTACCAACAGCAAACTTTCTCAAATGGGACACAGCAGTGTCAGAGAAACAGCACAATTTCTATTCACATTTCAGTATTTCATCTCCAATAATTATTCCAGTGGAACCATAAGTAAAGCAAAATATATATTGCACTGCAAATGTAAAACCTTTGTCTAAGGTATTGGACATAAGCATTATTTAGTACACAAAAGGAGAAAATTCAGTTCATACAAAAATTTAAATTGAAAATATGTCTCAAATATTTTATTTATTCATCTTTGTGATACTGGAAAATATAGTCAAATTGCTTTTCTAATAAAGGACAGTGAGATTTGAAAACTGTTTCAACACTGAATTCTATGATGCTTAAAAATTACCAACCTCAGGATACGTTTGGAACATTATGACTTGAATGAGAAAATTTCCCACTTATAGTATGTTGTTATTCCAACTCTATTTTTATATATTTCTACAGTGGACTGACTTGCAACAGACTTTATAAAACAATTCATTAAGTATAATGATTTCACTTGATGAGCTACTAGGTGATAGAGTAATTTAAAAGCACACCCAAATTAACATTGGCAACGCTTCAGGAGAGCCACGCCGGGGATGCAGGACAGAGGGATTGTGTGAAGGCTGCACGGACAACCCCGGTCCCAGTGCAGTCTCCACTCCTGATAGTGCTGGGGGATGTTGGAATGAAGTCAGACTGGTTGGGTTTAGAAGTCTGGAGGCAGTTGTAAGTCCTTACAAGGAGGCTGGACTAGGATGGAGGAAGGGCCACGTGTGACAGTGTTCCCCCCACACCTGCGCCGTGTCCTGGGGATGGGGACTGGGCTCGGCTCTTCGGCCACCCCGCAATGGGAGTGGGAAGCTGGGTCATAGCTCAGCCCCTCTAACACCCCATGGCAGCTCTGGAAAAAGCACTTGCTCTCTCTCCTTTCATGGCTTGAAGGTCCTATAGAACAGTGGCTGCCCCAGTGGCATATGGGATGCAGAACTGCAGGGAGCTGGGAACATGACCTTCCCCACGGCACACCCAGCTATGAGCTTAAGTACAGCAACTACTGGAGGCAAGATTTCCATGGCAATGCAACATTCCTACTGTACAGAGCAGAGCAGCCATGCACACTAAGGGGTACTTACAGGGAATGTGTTCAAAAAATAGCCTGGTTATTTCACAATAGTTCAGAGGAATGAAGAGGGTATCTCTACTATGTACCTGGGTGAAAAAAGGAGTTCCATTTCATGCACAAGGATACTGTACAAGCGTGGCAGTACAAAAGAGCATCACAAATTGTTAAAATAAATTAAATGTGAAAGATGTTGTAAGTGTAGCATTGCTAGCTCCACCTCAGGTGGGGGGATACTTTCCAAAAGGTCAGCTACATAATTAGCAGCATGTTAGAGAAGAGGCATTACCCAATGGGAGCTGTATCCAAGACTACGTCCTGCAATTATCATCAGCACACACCTGCAGCTCTACACATTTTAAATCCTTTCTTCTCAGGCCAGCTTCTTCTTACAGCTTTACAGAGGTCTGGGAGGAAGTTACAGAGCTTCATAGCAGCATTACTTTTCATTAAGCCTCAAAGGCTCGCTCTATTTCACTTAATAAAGTAAATGTGAGCTTTAAAGTTTATCACCTTTCTGCCTAACTAAATATTGCTGATTTATTATACTTGCAAACTAAAGATTTTTTAAAAACACCTACTGGTAGGCAGACTGCAATATAAAATAGAATGTAACAGTTGAATATTTGGAAGTATTATAACAGCAGTAACTAAAAGAAATTAGAAGTGGAAAATCATTAGGATTACTTAAAATAAAGCTATTAGTTAAAGCATCATTTAAATTTGTTTAGGGTGTTTTATACAGTTCAATGTCTGTTTTCCCACCTCCACGCAAGACTTCTGATATTTTCCCTGTAGCCTACCTTCTGGTGAGGAGTTGCTATGTGACTGAGAGCACAGAACATTTTTTAAATGCCTAGAACAAGAAAACATGAAGCAAAAGCCATGACTCCACCAGGACTGATATAGCAGTTTTCTTCAGAGAAAAAAAGAAGTTGTTTCGCCTGTGAAATAGAGACCAAATATTGCAAGTATGTTTAACGAAGCACAATATGCCCCAATAAGTTACATTCCCTATAATTCCCTGTAGCAAGTTTGTTGGATGTACTTGAGTTAGAAGCTTTGGATGGGCACTATGTGGTGTTGAACTGTTTCAAACACAACCACCAAGACTCCGAGCGCTGTGTGTTCACAGAGAACTCACTGCAGGCTGGCATTTGCTCCACGTCACATCTGGAATGAGGCCACACTAACAAATGCCAACAGCTGAGATGGGCTGATTCCATAACAAAATCCATAGGACTCTTCAATGTGCCTTCCCTTTCCTAGGGAGTGGGGAGGGAAGGGAACACGAGAGGAAGAGGAGATTTCTACACAAGTGTTTCTCAGAGACATCAGTGTATTCGTTAAGAGTTTTGCAAAATTTACCATACCTTCCTTCTGATTGCTGTGGTAACATGTTTTCCAAGTGTGCATGAGAGAAATCCTGGATCTCCAGTACTGCCTAGGTGAAGGTTAACATTTTCTATTCTGCTTTAAAAACAAATCACTCTTCAAAAAGTAACTGGACAAGTTACTATAAATAGCAGTGTACTGCAAAAAAAATAAGCACTGTATTGCTTCTGCAGCAAGTCCATTTAAAATTCACTCCAGTAATTTAAAAAAATTAAAAAAATATCAACTTACTATAAACAATTTAAAATATGTATAATACAACTTTTGTATGCTCTTCATAACATCATGAATATTCTATGTAAACAATAGATTCTGAAGAATTTCCTTCGCTCACATTAGTTTCAGTGCATTGTTTCTGTCCACCTGTTACTCAATTTTTTTTAAGGGAGCTGTAATATGTTGTCCCAAGTCAGAGAACTGATTTTGTTTAGAACCTGCCCCTCCACACACCGATTTGCAGAAAGGATGAGGGACAGGGAAATGATATTTGGCCCATTTTGCTCTCTGTCCATCTCCACAACCGCAGCCAGGCAGAGTTTCCCGAGGCCTCCTGCCACAGTCCATCGCCCACACGTTCCTGAACACTGAAGACTGAGATGTTCCTTGTGACTGAAGTGGTTATTTTACACAGGGATACGTCAGAGATATCACCTCTTTAGCCAGGTATATTTAAAGATATGGTTCTCCAAAAATCTTTCTGCATTCCATCACTCCAGTGCTTGGTGGTCTATCGCAGTTATGAGTGCTCTTCACTTGATTAGCGGTGAGACGATCGTAGGCCATTTTGTACTCTCTGTCAAAAGCATCTGCAGGAAGGGAAAAACAACTTTAGATACCAAGCTCCACCCAAATGCCACGACAGCTGCATTTATCAGCACAAAATATCTTTAAAGTCCTTTTTATTTGGCACCTACCACAGACATGCACACATCTAATCTACAGAATATTTTTTTCTGGAAGCTGAACAACTAAGTTTGCATAAATTCATCATCTGTGCTCATTTGAATAGTTGGCAGAACTCACCTATATCAATGTTATCTCTTCCCAGGGCAACAAGTGAAAGAAACAGTATTTCTCTGTAAAGGCTCCTGAAATGGTAAAAAACCCAATTTATACACTGCACTGATACAGCACAAAACAATCCCTATTAAAATAGATTGAAACATTTAAAGATAACTTATTAAAAAGACGCCTTTTGAACATAATTCCTGGTTGTGCCTCCAAAATATTGTCATTTCTGAGCTCTGGAGAATGCCCTGGATTCCCCACATATGGACATCAACCACGGTAGGTTCCCTGGAAGTTGCACTGAGTGCATGCAGAGAGAAACATGCACTTAAATACTCAACCAAATTCCACAAAATTTCACCAGGCAAGGACTTTGCTTTTCTGCATTTTCACATTAGCTTGAAAAAGCAGGCAGACAAGCAAATAAACACCTTGTCAATGCTCCAGCTGTTGACAAGCCTGTTGTATATCCTAGTATAAATCAGTAAATCCAGGCAAGAAATGAAAGTTCACAGGAATTAATGCTCACCAATTCCATTGCTAATGGAAGAAAACCCTGCCTAAATATGAGACATAACCTCTCTCAGCTCCGTTTCTTTCCTCTACTAAAGACTTAAAAACAAATCCCAAATCTACCCATACACCCCCAAAACAAGTGTAGGGTTTTTATTTTAAAACACTAATTTATAAATAACATTCAATAACAAAATATTCACATATATACACAATCCCTAGTTCCCATTGTTCAGAGGTAAGAGAAAGAGGTGGCTCTAAAGGGGAAGGGGGAGAGGAAAAAGTAAAAAGAGAAAAAATGGAGAAACTAAGTTTGTGAAAGTTACCATAAAAAACATTTACCAGAGTGATAAATTTGACAACACTGGTGAAAAACAATGTTTTTTTTCTTCAAAAAACACACTAGGAAAATATAATCCACATCAATAAGCTGATTGTTGCCCAACTCTGCTCCAGCTAGGCATGTTGGTGGTCTTACCTCTGTCTTTTAATATGTGGCCACTTGTTGAGCCTCTCCAGTATCTGACTCATTGGTCCATACACATCATTCATCTTAATGCTTTTCACCATACTCCTCAAGAGCTCCTGGTTAAAGGAGTCATCATCCTTTTGCAATAACTGGACCATTGGGTACTTCTGGGCTGAAAAACATTAGAAAGGCTGTAAGAATAAATAGATTCTTTGTGTAGCAAGTACAGAGTTAAAAAAAACCAATCTGTGAAAATATTGACATCTATGGAGTGAACAAAACATCAAGTCAAAAAATTATCGATGTAGAACACAAAAAGCACATAAGAAAACTCAGATGCAACAGGCCATGAGCTATTTTCAGGCGTGTGATCCAACATCAGCAACAAAACTGAGTAAGCAAATTCTAAAAATAAGAACATGAGCTAAGTGGATGAAGGGCATCAATGAAACGTATTCCCTCTCATTCCTCCCACCCCAGTGAAGAAAACGCCACTGGCAATACCAGTCAATGATTCGAAACAGAAATGCTGGAAAACTAAAATTTGTTCAAGCAGTTTACTGCTAAGCACAGAACCAATCTCCCTCCCAAAACAAGTCACCCAAACTGAGAACAGCAACACCAAACTTAACACTCACTCTCAAACAAAAGAGTGCGATTTTGACCTGCAAGACAAAAAGCAGTATGATCAAAAATTGGTATTGTAGCTCGTGTGAACTATCCACAAAGACATCTTAACACACATGCTTCAGTTGCTCAAAATGAGAACTGTTCTTAAAAAATACCATCAAAATCCACAAGAAAGAAAACTTACTCTGAGCATTCCACAGAATATACAGAGGTTGCCTCGGATCTTGATGCAATTTCATATTGTCCCAGAGCATCTGAATAAGAACATATTTACTGTCCTCTGACATACAGTTCCGTGGAATCTGAACAGGAGAATGCACAAAGGCATTTTATTACAAAGTCATGACAAAGGAGTTCTATATTTAACATGCATCTTCACATCTCTAGGTCTCATGGTAAAAAGCTTTGCTATTAAAACTACATACAGAAAGCTAAATCTGAATGAGATCATCAGTGACATGGCCAATGAGTGTTTTGCTTATTTTCTACAGTCCTAAAATCTAAACTTCTTCGTTCTACTGCTCAGCTATTCAAATAGCAACAAAACTGACTAGCAACTTTATCCTCCTTGAAAGTGAGGATCACAAATTGCAGTGGGATGAGTAAGAGCTAAGCACCAGCCCCCGACAAGGACTGCTGAGCACATGTTCTAGAGTTTTAAATATCTTCCCTCAGCTGATACATTCTTCACCAAGCCAGGACTGAGCTTAGCATAGTGCATGACACAGTTCTAAGAGTTACTGAATCATGTAATGATTTCCTATATGGGAAAACAACCATTCCTCATATGTCAGTGTTTCCTATCACATCCCATACCTTGGAGTTCTTATTGCAGTGCTCAGAAGAAAGTATTAATCCTGGTAAGTTGCTGGGCAAGTCCAAGCGCCTGAAATACCACACCAAATTCCAGAACACGATGGGATGATGATCTACAAAGTCTGCCACTGTTATGGCATGATCCCCTTCATTTTCAAGTAAGCTTTCAAGCTCTTTCCAGACCACGAGAGGACTGAGGTAAGGAACCGTTATAGGATCAGGACTAGGCAAGCGCCATTCCAGGCCCAAGGAATCCTGCAGTAACAGAGAAAAAAATGCCATTAATTGTAACTAATCTAATGAATGTAACTGTTTTTACAAGGTCTTATAAATGCTTTTGTTCCTATTGACACACACCAACATCTAAAAGCTACAACAAGCATTAGTTTAAATAATACAACGTAGCATTTACTGTAATTTAGGAAGGTTAATGCTGTTACACATCTCTAATCTATGGCAAGCATGAAAAAATTACTTTTAAGGTAGAAAAACTACACACTGTTGGTCCTTGCAAAGTAGCAGGCAGGCTACCAGTAGGAATGATATGGCTGATCTTCTGGTTTTCCTTCTCATCTTCTTCCAAAGGACCAAAAGTACTGATGCTCCTTGCTACAGGGTGACTTGTACATTCTGACCCAGAGGCATTTTGTCTTCTTCCTGAGGGGATCTGGATACTTCTGGCATAAACATTGTCATGTTGCTTAGATTTGCTAGAGCAGAGGAAAAAAAGAAAAAAGAATCGCAGCTTTTTGTTTTACTCTCAGTGCTCCAACATGTACAGAGACAGAAATAAACTGGAAATAATGGACCTGACAGTTTGAATTCTGCCTTGTCAGTCACCACACTCATTCATGTTACACTGCAAGATTTATTCCCCCTTGCACTGATGATGAACACAAGCGTCCTCAGAAGAGTTCATAAAACTTGTAAAATTACTAATACCAACATGAATTTTTATATTAGGGATGAAATGGTGCATATCAGGCAGAGAAGGCATGATGTGGCCAGCTGAGAGATAAGGGAGAGGCAGCAGAGAGAGTCTCTCTTAAATCAATCTCTCCTCTTCAAAGAATAGAATATAAATTTATTTCAGTTGATTAAAATGCATGCATATGCAGAGAGAAGCTGAGGAATTTTTAGGCAGGAAATGCATTTTTACCTGTTTGAATGTATATCCTCTTGGACGGACATGAGGGATGTAGTGAGGCCAACAGTGGCTGTGGTGTTACAGGACTTCCCACTCTGACTGGAGAAAAGGGATGGGAACTGCATATTTTCTGTAGAAGGGCTGGACTTCAGAAAATACCTGCAGGGAAAGCAAAAGCTTAACATTACCAAAAAAACCCCCCAAAAATCTAAATCCCAAACAAAAAGCACTTCCCAATATCAGCATTTAAAATTGAGGAAAATTCCAACATTGTTATTACCGTCCAGGCCGGCGAAGATCTCGGATTTCTATGCTTAGAAAAGGCAGAAATAAATTGCCACAGAAGGGACACGTGGTATTGAGATTGGAATCATCTGCTGTCCAGCCTGCCATGATTTCTTCATCGTGAACCAAACAGTCACATGTCCGACACCGAGAACAGCTTGAGATGAGGACCTGAACAGGGCAGGAACAGAATCCACTAGAAAATGTTCCCAAAGCTATGTTTGTGTCACAAAGCACTTACAACTACAGCCAAAATCTTTGCCCTCTGATGAATATTCCTCCCACTTGCATACACATGCATCCTCTTATTGCTTCTCAAATGAAAATCAACCATTCGTTTAATAATATTTCTATTAACAATAACGTGTTATCTGTAATCTGCAAGCATAAAAGTAAAGGAATATTTATGCAGCTACATAAATTAAGATTAGAATTTAAACACTTTTGTAGGGACTGTCAGTATTATAAAAATAGGAAAAAAAGATGCAAATGAACAGTCATTAACCTAAATCCAGTGGAGCGGGAGGAAAAACAAAGAAAATAATGAAGAGCCACCCAAACCAGCCTAACAGTGAAAAGACTAATGATCTTACTAGAAGTTACACCAAGAAATAGGTAGCTAGCTCTCTCCTCTGTATTGTTAAACATCCAGTGCTACTTCAGACTTGTTATGTTCACTTTGAACAAGTTTATCTCCACAAGGGATTTAGATGCCTGAATTCAATTGCATCCAATAGCAAACTCTTGAGAACTGAAGCTTTAAGGACCAAAAGATGTGACTGAAATAAAGACCTTCCTAGAGCAGGATTTGATATTAAATCTACTTTGTGACAGAAATATCCATCTGTCTTTCAGTGATTTAGTTTGAAGCTTTGAACTTTACCAGAGATACAGAAAATATTTAAAGACAAATGCTCCAAGTCCATCATTTAAAACAATAAATCATCCTGTACCTCCATGGCATAGTTCTGGAACACGCTGGTACTGCTGGTGCTGCAGGAAGACACCAACTCTGATTTGTCCGGTAAAGGGAACTTGGAGAGAGAACCTGTTAACAGAAGAAACCCGAAGTACCAGTTATTCAGAAAAAGCATTTTTAGCACCTTGTTCTTCTGCTCAAACAATACTGCAGTTATAATAAAATGTGTGATGGAAGATGCAACAAATGAGATACACTGGTACAGAACTGTGGAGTGTGAGGCTGCCATCTGCCCAGCACCAACCAAGGCAAAAATAAAAGCTACCAACAAACAATTTCCATATGTTCACTTTTCTTTGTTAACAACAGTTGGTAGCTTGGAAACAAATTTTAAGTAATTCACACCTTCTCTGTGAACAAAAACTAGGCAACGACAGGAGGTGCTGTTTGTACCCCAAATGACATCAGAAAGTGATACAACAGTCATGACCAATTATCCAGTACAGATTAGAAACAAAACTCTACAGTCTGTCTGATAGTCAGCTTCAACAGTGGCATCTAGAAAACTATAACAGACTTTTTAAAAGTATTTTTACCACTTTCAGAAAATAGAACCAGACCAATGATGTTACCATTACAATGTTTTTATAGATGTTTTCTGGAGCTGTACAACTTACACAATTAAGGTGTTTACATGAATACTGAAGGACTCAAAGGGTTTCCTATTTGAGTAAGAGTTTTCAGGTAGTAAAAGAAAAAATTATTTCATCCATAAAAAGGACTAACAACTAGGGTGATCCTAAACTGAGAATTATGAAAGAACAACTTTTAGAACTGGAATGTTTTTGTTCTGATTGATGAATGCCATGCAAAGGCTGTCTCTTACCACACTGGTCATATTGCTTAGCTGAGCTATCATGGGAAGCTGAGCTTTCCAGGCTTGTCTTGCTGATGCTAATTCCCTTAATTTCTGATGTGGTGTTCTCCTGAGGAGAAGCACTTTCAAAATCATTGCAGACATCTTCATCAGTGAGAGAAGTAGATTCTGAGTCCAGAGCTCCAAGAGATGAAACACTTGCTCGGTCTGAATTTTGATCCTGAGAAGTGAAAAGAAGGTCCAATGAGAAAACTAGAGGAAAACAAAAACAACAAAACAAAACAAAAACAACAAAACAAAACAAAAACAACAAAACAAAACAAAAACAACAAAACAAAAC
>VXBB01019305.1:47876-83689 GCA_013399915.1 Illadopsis cleaveri
TAAATTCCAGGCATGACCCTCCCTCTGTGGAGGATCACAGATCTGTGTTCAGAACTGATGCAAGACAAAGCAAGTCCCACTCTGGGTTAAACAACTACACCAGGATTCTTTTTTAGATTCTCCTAACAAAAATAATTAAGTAAAATCATAACCATTTTAATCCTATAACTTCTTCACCCCATTGCTACAAGAATTACCAGCAGCTGTAGGAATACATTAGGATGGACAAGGCAAATATCTCTTCATTCCCAAGGACTGGGAACAAAAGGAGTTTTGGTTTGAATTGGTAACAGCAAACAACATCCTCACAAATTACCTCAGATCAAAATTAGCTTTAAATTGTTTTGGCAGCCAATACAACCAGATTTCCCCTTTCTCATGAAAGAAAAAAAGATTTCAAACCAGTATTTGTTTCTTTAAGTGTTTTTTCTTTAGGTTAAAAAGGGAAGCCAGAGCAGTCTTTGTTCTGTCAACACACTTATGTTCTCCCATTAAATATATTCAGAACCCAAGCCAGGCTAAAATTTTTTTTCAGGATATTAAAATTAGGGTTCTGGTATATCAAACAGGATTAAAACAACTTAATGCGCTTAGTCTACAATGACACATGTCATGCAAGGGATTCATCACATGTGAGTCAGTAATTAAACCTATACCAAGTTTTTTCCTTAATTTATAAAATCTTAATAAACATTTACCTTTGCAGATGCAGCATACATTGCAAATTTGGAGTACCACTTGCTTGCTTTCTCTGCAACCCCTTTTCCAGCAGAGAACATGCTGCTTTTCAGAACATCAAACTTGGGAGTTAGCAGTGTGTCCAGGTTGAACGATGGTGATGACACAAGTGTCAATGCACTGCTTGTATCCTGCTCCTTGGCTGGGCTGTTTGGGGAATAAGCTGGGGAAGACCAAAGCCTGTCCCTTGGCCTTTCTTCATTTTTTGCATGGTAGCTCTTGGATTTGGTAAGACTGGGTGGCCTTGGGGAGTTTGGGGGGAGGCTGGACCTCCTACAAGGCTGGATGATGGTTGGGCTCCTTTTATTCGCATTTCTGTCATCAAAGGGTTTCTGCAGCTCAATGCTTGGGGCACGACTGGACAAAGGGCTGCTCATGTTGTTCATGTACATGACTATTTCTTCAGCTAAATCTCTTCTTGCAGATGGAGTAGAAACACTTCTGTCATCATCCTCCTCCTCCTCCTCTTTCTGCTGCTCTGTCTCAGCAACCAGCAGAGACAACGGATCAAATCCAGTTTCAACATCTGTTTTTTCAACTGGCTTTACTGGAAAGCTGCTCTTTCTTTGCAACTTTTTACATTTTTCATTGGAAGTTTTCACTGCTGTAGGTGTTTCAGGTTCTGCATCCAGGTCTTCCAGATCAAAGATGACAGGAGACTCTGTTTTATCTGTAAAACTGCAATCAAAGGCTGCATCTTCATCACTGGATTCTTTCTCCAGGCTTTCTCTCTTAGAGTCTAAAGAGGAAGATCTAATATTAAGAGTTTTTGGCCTTATGCTTTTCTGTAACACACTGGATAGTATTTTGGCATCAGCTCCCAGTTTTTCAACCATTTCTCCAGGGTTTGCTTCCTGGTTGATTCTGTTTATCATGAGCCCCACTAAGCCATCTCCACTCAGGTTCCGGTTCCTGCTTTCCCACGGCATCTCCCTCAGGTCAGCTTCCACTGCACTTTTATGTCTTTTTCTTAAGGATTTACTTTTTATAACTTCTGCTTCATTGGCATCCTCAAAAGATGATGCAAACAGCAATCCTACAGAACTCTCTGATAAACAGATGGAACAAGGTGTTTTATTTGTTGCTGTACAAGAAAACTAAATGAAAGTACAAAAGAATGCAAATTTGTTTCATCTTTCAAACATTTTACAACACAGATGGAATTCACTGTGTTGTGCTAGAGGTTGAAATATTGAGCTGACTATGGTCATAACTTTTAGGAAGGGACAGACAATAAAACACTTAAAAGGGGGTAAAATCATACAACCTAAAGAGCATTTTGAGAGACATCAAGTCTCAGCTGTATCTACTTCCCTCTTTTGGAGACATTGCTACAAGGTTTGAAAGCTAAGGATAACACAGGTATCCAGGAAATTGCACAAAAGTATCGCTTTCTAACTTAATGATTTAGAAACAGAGCCAACAAAAGGAATTATTGTCAGAGAAATCTCCGTTGTTTTACTAGAGTATAAAGATGCAGACTTTAAAGTATATTACAATATTTCAAGCATAGCTGACAGTATTATAATAACCAGATCTGACATTACTAAAGACTCATGAAATGTCTGAAAGTGTCTTTTTAATTTTACTGCACAGAATCTCCTTGTGCATCCTGAAGGAATTAATTACTTGCTGGAGATTATAAGAAAAAAATTCAAGATTTTGGTGTTTTGTAAGCAGATGTTAACTGCAGCAAAAAAACCCCCAAACAAATCAAAACTGAACTAACAGGAAAAAATCCTGGAAATGCAGAATATTGCCATGCATCTTCCTGACACAGCATATGCTGACTCCAACCTAAACTCCCTCCCCGACTTGTCATCAGCCACTGCTATTACAGCAATAAAATACTGCAAGTTTAGTGGACAACTTAGGAACACTACTCAGAACTCATTAATAACAAATGACATCTGTATTTTCCCTGCACTCACCCCTGCTCTCTTGTGCCACGGTATTGTCAACGGTGCCGTTGAGCCGCACGATGCTGGAAGTAGCTTTGTCATCCCTGAAGTTCTGGTAAGTAGCTTTGTCATCCCTGAAGTTCTGGTAGTTCAGTTTGGGCAGGCAGTCCCCACTCCCTTTGGTGCTCTCCACTTCTGACACTGTAGACAGTAAAGGACAGGGTTTTGTAGAATCCAAGGAACAGCCCTTAAATCTCAAGTCCCCATTACCTACTGGACACCTCACGCAGGATTAAGTGACACCTTGTTGCACCCACCCCATGAGGCACAGGCTGACATCTGCCTGGGCACAGGTTTTCACTATGGAAATTTAACTCCCAGCATTACATCTGGAATGTTTGAAAAGCTAGAAATTCCATAAGCTTCTCTACATAGAGCCCAAAAATCATTCCAAAATATGTGGTGGTTGTAAAGATTAAGATCACCCTTGTTCACTTGCATAGAAGTGGTGTAAGAGTATTTTTCTCCTGCCTTTGCAAAAGCTCAGCTTTACACAGATCCCATTTCCCCCAGGACTACACAGGAGAAATGAAGTAAATGTGAATATTCACATTCAACTCTTTTAGATATGAAACAAAAATTCCATTGCAGGTGATTACCCAAAATAGAGAATTACTTCTCTAAGGAATTTCAGGCAATTTTAGTATTATCAAGTTGTTTTCAAAAGTGCAAAATGTTCAAGCACATCATACTATTATAGAGAGTCACATCTGTCTTAATTGTGGCCAAAAGTAATAAATTAGGCAGAATTCATTTTCTGCATCCTCAAAAGCTTTATTAAGCATTAATAACTTGGTCTGTAATCTTACATGTATGTTCTCATGATCATGGGTAAGACAACTTTTCAAGAAAATTGAAGAAAAAGTACTAGTGCTGGAAGGAAGATTGTGGTGAAAACACTGAAGCAACTTATCTAATTCCACATTTTCTCAGACTTTTATATCACTTGACAATGAGACAGTTAACCCAAACAGTAGGAGAAAGCCCACTGAAAAATTTAAACAATTACATTATTAGGGGAACATTTACTAAGAAGGGTATTTTCCATGAATATACATGGGAATCTGTAGTGCTTATGCAGTTTTACTTCACAATCTGATCTTCTATGTTCTTGCATGAAGTTGATGCTGCTCAACTGCAGTTGTAGGAAACAAGAGCAGCAGATGCAAAACTTGAAGAAAAAACCCATCCCATTCTGATGCATCTCCCAAACTGAGAATTCCAAGGAGCTGGGTAATTTAGGCCTCTCAGACTTGCAAAATTTCAGCTGCTCTCCTCTTACAGGATTTATAAAGAAACCAGACTGGTGGAAAAGGCTTTTCTGTAGATTATGCCTACGAGGCAATTTCATTTTTTTAGAAGACAAAAACATTAGGTTATAATTATCATTAAGCCTTTATGCTCCCATTATCATTTATTTGAAACAGGAGAGAAAAAAGAACTGTAATTTTCCAAATGAAATCATTAGACATCCAGAAAATTACACTTAGAGAAAGAACTTTAGGCATAAACTGGCATTATCACACACACTACTGTGAGGAATCAGCTGTCCCACTTAGCTTTTGCTGGAATCCTTATTTATCCCCAGTGAACCAGATATCTGTATTCACAAGATACGTACAAGAACTGGAGTCACTCTCTCTCTTGTCCTCCTTTTGTTCTTGGATGTCTTGAAGACAAGTTTTCCCTTGCTTGGCTTCTTCTTTGAGTGATGTGTTATTGGCAGTGTCTGAAAGTCCCCCTATCAGTGCAGGGCAACATCAGAATAAAGACAGTTATGGTATGTAATAGGGTGACATTGTTCAGGGGAATAAATTGAATACCAACAGTAATTCAAAGGCCTCTTATCAAGAACATTCTAATTAACAGTGAACATTTTACCACCAAAAAGAAAAAAGAAGAGAAATAAGATTGGCTTATTATAGTAAAAACACTGAAGTGATGCTTTAGAGGATGAAATTGAAGGGGTAATGGGCAACATTTCTTTACAAATACTAAACTAAAGCACTGCTT
Source organism: Illadopsis cleaveri (assembly GCA_013399915.1). Lineage (NCBI taxonomy): Eukaryota > Metazoa > Chordata > Aves > Passeriformes > Timaliidae > Illadopsis > Illadopsis cleaveri. The sequence goes on from VXBB01019305.1 coordinate 52,589, forward strand.
GACTTTAATTCTGTTGCCTGGCTTATTTGATCAAAAGGTCACAGCTTTTCAAAAACTCCAAGAGGCATCTAAACATGGTTTCATTTCAAGGTAAAATGTTTCTCAGAAAGTTTAATGTTAACAGAAATGTTAATGCATGTGATTTTCCTGGTTTTACTCTAGAAAGTAAAAAAAATTTAACAATGCAGTGGCAAACATGAGTCTGTCTGCAAAAGCAGATGAAAATAAAAACAACCAACATCACCCCAAACCCCCCTGCAAACAATTCAAGCCACTTATCTGGTCATTCTCGAGCCAAAACACTGCCAGGTGTAATTAATAGTCTCTCTCCAGGATCAAGAGGGTCCAACATAATTGCAAGTTTCTTTCTCTCTTTTCCCTAAAAAGGCTGCACTGAATGGCTACACAGGATAAAAACCTTCTTGCTATGGTAAAGATAAGAAAGTATTCTGGAATGTATGGGAGAGATTCTTTGATTTCCTGAAGAGTTAGCACACATTCCAGCTAAGAGATTTCACGCAAAGTAATCTTGAAAAATCAGATGATGCCAAAAGCAAATGCTATTAATTATATAAGTGACAGTTATTTCATTAAGGATTATTTATACTTCCTTAGTTTACATGGTCTGAGTTGCAACCAACATTGCTAAGCCCTTGTACAGTGCTTTGCATGGCTGGCTTTCAATAAAGTGCTTTATCAGGAAGCTCAGCTCCATGAAGAACATGCAGAAATGAAGTAAAATTGTTCAAGGCCATCCCTAAGGTTAATGATAGAGCCAGAATTAGGACTGGAGTCTCTGGGGTCCAGAGAAATAATTTAGCCATAAAACCATCATATATGTCCTGTTTGTCAGGGCAAAGATTTATTTGTGTACAGTTGGAATCACAGAACAGCCCTGGCTGGAAGGACTTTGAAAGTTGAGTCAGATGACCCACATACATTTATAAAAGTATGTTGTAAAGGTCTTCCAAGGTCAGCCTGAACTAAACTGCATTGCTTCATTGCATTTACAATGTACTATCATGCTTTACTACCAGGAAATTATAAATACCATGGAAAGTAGTACCTTTAAAAAATATCAATTACAGGCATGGCCATATGACCATTTGATGTTCACATTATCTAAGTCTTTACCGGAAAAAAAAAAAAGGAAAGAAACCCCAAAATTTAAAGTCTCACATATTTTACTTATATTCCAGATAAAAACAAACATGATCACTGCAGGTGGTATGCAGAGCCTGCAGTCAGTACTGCAAACTCAAGGACTAGTTCCAGTTGGCTCTTAGCTAACATTAAAAAAAAGGGGAAAATAAAAAAAGGCAAGGCTGAACAAAAGTTTCTGCCAGTTATAAGACTGGTTATTGGATGAACTAGGATAATTATCACAAATTTCAGGTACAATAAATGAATAACAGACTATTTCAGATTGAAAGGCAAGAAGAAGAGACTGCTTTTTAAAAATTTTGCAGGATCTATTGGGTTTTCTCCCCTAAAACAGTTTTATTGAACTCACAAAAGAAACTTTTGAAGTAACTTTCTCATCAGCATGAAAATATATATTAAAAAAAGGATGTGAATACTCTACCAGGAATGGATGTATGTGCAGTGCTTGCTGGTAGCTTTTTCAATGCTTTTTTAAACTGTGCTATTCCTAAGACAACATTTCGTATCTTCATCCAAAGGAAATAGCCACCTCGATTGCTTGAAGGCCAGGTGCTTTCCAAAACAGCCTATTTTGGAAATATCAAAATAAATAGTCATCTTCAGGAACAGTCAGGTGTGGAAACAGTAGTTTCAATTTCAGACCGAGTTACATTGGCAATAATACAGTAGACTTCTAAACTTACAAAACGATTCTGTTTTGTGTTTCTTCAACTTAAAAGAAATGACAGAATCACACCTGAACTGCTCTGTCATTTTTCTCCCTTCTATTTCCCTGGATAAAAATGCATTTTTGTCCCCCCCATCCTCTTTAAAACATACCTTGTTGTAGTAGCCATAGGTGATGGCATTGGGGTCGATGCCAGCCTTCTGCATTTCGAAGAGCACCCTGACAGCCAGCACAGGCTGCCCGTACTGCCCACACAGCTGCATGAGGACCCTGTAGCACACCTGCAAACACACACCAGTGAGCCCTGGGCTCCAGCACTGCTCCACCCTCACACCCACAGGCTCCTGTTGGCCTTGGGGGTTGTTTTACCTCATCAGGTGGATCGATTTTTTTGGTGTGCATTTTCTGTAGCACATCATAGGCAGTTCTCAGAGCCCTGACTTTGGAGTGGCAGACTTTCACATAGGCAGGGAGGCAGATGAACCAAAGGCCGTAGCAGTGACGGAGCAAACACCTGGACCACATCTGGGGGATGGAGGAGTACTTCTTTGCAATTTTGTGGGCAGATTTAATTTCCTGGGAAAGAAACAAGGAGATTATTTGTGTGTGTTTATATCTACATCACACAAAGCTACATGTTAAAAACTGAATGTGTACCATTATATCTATGGAAACTGCAATAGTAATATTAACAATATAATAAAGTGGGAAGGAACATGAAAGCAGTGAGAGTGATACCAAAACCAGTCACTGTGCAATATTCCACTGCTAAAACCTTGCATTTCTTTAAATCTCTACTACTTTGAAAGTTAGAGGCCCTCAAAGCCCTGGGCAGTGAAAAGCAATCAAGAATGGATATGGAAAATTCATGGAGAACAGTGGGAAGAAAGGGAAAGGGACAGGGACAGCAAAGCAAGCTACAGTCTGTACAAGGGACAAGGGGGCCGTGTAGGATATGGTGCAGGCAAGAAGCACATCCAAAGAACAATTAACACAGTGACCCTACAGTCACTAGATCAGTGAAGAACTGAAGAACCATCAGGCTGCAGCCACTGCCAGTCAGGCTTTACAGCCAAACCCAAGCTGTCCCCTTCCAAAGCACCTCACACTCCAAGAACACCAGCAAGTACCTGTTTAGTTCTTCTGAACATTGGTGATGGGCTGTTGGGGCTACTGGCTTTTGAGGACAGCTTGTTATTTGGTGCTGTGAGAAAGCCTTCAGGTCGTTCAAACAATTCTAGCTTTAATACTGGAAATCCATTATAGCTGTAAGAGAAATGTGTCAATTCTGGTAAGTCAGCTCCAAAGCAAACATGTCACATAATAGCAAAGGAAATCAACTACACACTTGCACCAGAGGCTTCCCAGGAAATAAATACAAAAGTAAACCTTTAACAACATCGCTGACAAAGTGGTTCACTAATCCCTCAGCATGGACTCATATGCCTGCACAAACAGTCTCAACCTGTTATTCAGGTAAGCAACTTAAATTGATAAATGTATTTACTGTCAAAGCATTTTCTTTAATTAATGTGTCAAATGCATTAGTATTGATTCTAGTTAATAAAAGAAAATAATCTGTGTGGCTTAGTCCCTAGTGAGCATCACATGACCAAGGTTTCTGAAAATCAATAGGAACAATATCAAACTATCTAAAAGATTAAATCAGATTAGATATAAAAATATTTCTCAGAATTAATGAAGAAACCAACAAATTCATCTGGCATAATTACTAAATTAGTAACACTAGTTTTCAGTGATTCTTTCACATGTGCTCTTTCTTTCCACAGAGTATCTGCAGTTTGTATTATGATCAGTAACAGCAGCAGGACAATAGACTGAGTCCACTCATTTCAACTTTGGCTTAAAAGGTGTCAACAGCCAGCACAATGTAATGTGATCACTACCAGCTTTATTAAGTATTATTGCTTCTGTGTGTACACACACAAAATTAAAACTTCAAAAGAACTGCACGACAGCCATTTCACGCACACCTTTTACTTGATAAAGGGACAGGAAAAATCTGTGCTTCCTGACTCTCACAAGACCTAGAAATTCAACTCTACAAGGGCAGCTGTTAGGATTTTGGCTGGCATCCTGCTGTGTCCTTAGGTTACCTGTATTGCAGAGGGTGCTCTTCCCCATTTGGCAGATGAGGGATCTCAGGGGGTGTTATGAAAACTGTGTGCTCACTCTTGTAGGACTCATCCAGCTCGATAAGTCGTGTTTCCCCAGTTTTGTCCATATCTACCTAGAGAAGGAAGTCAAAAGAAAAAGTAGTTACCAGGGGCATTGTATTTTCTGCTGTTAACAGCTGTATGATCAACAGCACAGAGCCTGGATTAGCTTCAAAGAACAGCAGCCTAAAATGCAAGGACACCTTGCAAAGTTATAATGACAATAATAAGTGCTGCATTGGTTTTGTGAACTTCACCCCAACCCAGTAATCAGTGTTTAATGGTATAGTCTGAATTGTCTGTTTTCAGGTAAATATTTTAAGTAGTATGTAGAGATTAATCCTTCTGAATACAACCATTTCCAAAACTACATTTCCAACTGCAGCAGTAACTTGAACTTAATTTTTAAATATGAAAATAAGAGCTATTTTCCCCCTCTTTAAACATGGAAAACAATACCAAGCTTTATCAAATTGTCTGATGCATACAGAAGGTACTACCAGCACCATCCACAACTGCAGTCACTTACACAGCACTTAATGTCTTGATAGTTCGCAGAGACTGCAGAAATTCACATGCACTCCAAGAGAATGGAATATAAATGTGTGACCTCACTGAAGTTAAAGGGGAGACAGGCATAGCTTTGTTTTTCTAATTTAAATTACTTAAATGGTTTAAATGGCAACCAAATGGTAGAACACTTCAAAGAAATGAATAAGCAACCTGTGGAGCCCAAGAATGCATGTTTTTTATGCCTTAAGAGTTTGGCAACAGAGAGTTAATGTATAAAAAGAAGCACATTCCACAGTTCTCTCCCTCCAGTGAGGTGCAAATACATCAAGTAGTTTCAGTAAAATTCTTGAATATTTGAAGTTTGATAAACATACAAAGAGGTGTCCTTAATTACACATTTTGCTGCATGAGACAGATGGAAAGCATTAGCAAATTGAACCAGCCAAGTAGCAAGAACATATGGCTCCTGAGAAGCAGCAGTAAACTAAACCTTACTTGCAATTTAAATACTTCTAAGGATGTAAAAATCCCACAGCTACAAGTTTTTCCAGTGAAATATAATAAAGCCAGTAGCTTAAATGTGTGTCAAATTGAGGTAATTTTTGAATTCCTGGAAAAATGAAAACTTGTGACACAATTACACTATCTTTCAATTGACAAAATGGGGAATCAATTACAATCTGCTGCTCCTGTCTAGGACCAAATAACACAGAAGAGATTACTCTTCATCTTAAACTATTCTTACAAATTATTCAAGGCAGGGTTTAGTTGCTATTTTATAGATAACTAATTTCACAGTACATAAAATTTGTCTCAAGCCAGTAGTCTGTAACTACCCAGAAGAAAGCGCTGTATCACCTTTCAACTCATGACATCACTCTCTCATCCAAAACCCTGTCAGGTACTGGTTCACCTAATAAAAGATTAATATATATATATTGGCTTTACTGGAACAATTCAATTTTGGTCTCTGTCCTAGCTACAGCTCTAGTTGATAAAGCAGTCCTTGGTATACTTCCATATTTTGACTCTGTAAGTTACTGGTAAGAACAGTATCAGAAATTAGGAGAAATCAGGGAGGAGAAGCAGGAAAGAGATAAGGCAAATATATTATTGTGCAAAGAAATCCTACATGGGAACCTGCTCCCTCATGTCAGTGAATATCCAGTTTCACAAGCAATTTTAAAGCCATGGCAAATCCTACAAGCACTGCAATGCCAGTGCCTCAGTTTCCCTACCATTACTCCTGGCACAGAAGTAGCTTGGATATTAATAAACCAGAATAAAATCCTCACTGCCAGTAATGGAAGTTGGAGAAGTGTACGTGCATTCTGGAAAATTTGTTCTCACCAAACTGTCATGAGCATTTTTTATAGTGGAAAGAAGCTGTCCAGGGCATCAAGCAGCCAAATACCTGGCACTAGAACAGACAAGTCTCTGTTTCAGCTGTATAAATGGCTACTTAACCTTTTCTAAAAGGTGAAAGCTCCAACAGCTCCACAGATTATGTGCAGTCTCACAGTGACATCAGCAACCTAAGCATGACTTTTATTGAAAGAGATGTCTGAGTTCCCAGACAAGATAACTTTGGGGCATCAACTTCAGCACCCTCATAAACCATTCTATAAAATGAAATACAACAGATAGAATTTGACACTTACACAGTCATTGCATCCTGAATAAACATCCTTTTTAACAGCAGCCAGAGAACTAAACTGCAGCACAGAGGAAACCAAGTACTGCTCAGCAGTTCAATCAACTGGGGTTTATTTCTGTCTAGGAGAGCTCCTGTTTCATGCACAAACTGGCACATAGCAAAGCAAGCACAACATGTTGAAAGGTTTCTAACAGAGCTATGGGATTCACTCAACGTTACAGAAATGTTTGTAATTAATTCAATTTACAAGCCATGAATACCTGCAAGTCATGCCATAGAACTGGGAAACACAGTTTCGGAAACTGTTACTACTAAAATATTGAGACTAGCAAAAGCTATAAAGAGCATTAAATATCATTATACCATGCTTTTATATTTCTCTCAAACTCCACTGTTTTCAGACTTCTTTTCAAAACAGCTCCTTTCAGCTCTTCTGCTCTTCCATGGAAAAAACAGTCACATATAGGAACTGTAAATAGCAGTTATCAGTCTTCAGCATTAATTCCCATGGAACAAACAGCAGGTGACCTACTTTCCAGGAAATCCCAGACAACTGCACCCTGCTTAAACAGCAGTGTCCCAGAACAGAGTGGTACAGGTAGCCAATAAGATGACAAATGAGGTGTGGAATTCCTTATAATATTCACAGAAATATAAGGATGTAAGATTCTGGGCTTTAGTTCAGTCCTCCTTCTTGCACTTCTTATTTCAGTATTTCAGAAGCTTACATACCAGTGAAAATTAGCACCTCTAATTTGTTCTCATAATGTTTTATTTACATTCAAGAATTTGAAGCAAAAAATAAAATGAAGCCCAATGAAAAAGGTAAACAGAAGGCTAAAATGATGAGAAAATAGGAAAGCAAAAACAAACATGCATTTCAAATACATTCTGATGTATCAGATAAGGCAGATAACAGCAGAAGTTAAATACCCTATGCACACCAAGACTTGCTTACTTTATCCACACAGTCATCAAAGAAGGCAAGGCTGGCATCCTTGTCACTGACAAAAGAACATTCCTCAATGAAGCGAATGAACATCTGGGTTTTGGTCATCAGGGTGTAGAACTTCTGATGGGAACGGTCTCTGCTCTTCAGGAACCCTGCAAAGTGCAATCAGCAGCATTGTCAGAATGCCCAGAATGAAAAAGCCCTCACCAGAGCTCAGTGTAGGTTCTGCTTATGTCCTGCAATCTTTGCCACTACTGTGCAATTTTGTCTGTGCTGACATTTCCCCCATCATTTACAACACTAATGTGCAAATGTTTTTATTCTGTAGATAAAAGAATAAAAATTGTAAATAAATACACACAAAATAAGTTTCTAACTTTTTCACCTTGTAGTTCAAAGAGAGAACTTGCATCTGTGGCTGTTTCAGAGGGTGCCTCTGTTATTGGTCTGAGATAAGACCTGTAACCTTTCAGGATTGAAGCCATGAAACAGAGAAATGCTTCCTGGATCTCCAAATCTAACAGATGCAATTTCTTCCCAGAATTAAAATCATAATCATTCATTGCCAATTCCATGAATGCATCTTCTCTTGGTCGCTGTTGCACTGTGAACAAAACAACATTATAGTGTTTTACTTTTTTACCCCTCAATATTGGCCAAAAATATTCTTTTTATCTCACTAGATTCAGTGATTACTGAACACCATTACATTTGAAATAGGTTAAAATATACCCAAATTCAATCAGGACACAAGACAATGGATTCAGCCAGACCTTCTGTACATCATGTATCTGTGGATAACACCAAAAGCAGGATGCACTGGCCAGGTCAGCACAGGAGTTACTACAGTAACAGAGAACCAGCGTGGATAGAGCTTTAAAAAGCTCTCAAAGAAGCCTGTTTGTAAAACCATGTGAAAATTCAGACAGGAGCTGATTAAAGAAGCATATTTTCAGGACAAACACATGGATGGGATGTATTTTTTTTTTTGGATCATGCCTTTCATTTCAAAAAGCAGACAATGCACATTAAATACTGTCAGAAAATCACCACTTAGAGGCAAAGTGGAGCCATGAAAACACAACACTGCAAAATGCTGCTACAGACAAAATGTGGCTCTAGCAAAACCTCTATTCTTTAATTAAATATGTGTATCAACATTTTAAAGCCATCAGAGCTCTAGCTGAGACTTCACTGCTGCACACAGAGTTTGGTAACATTCTAATAATGTCTCAGGAAAGTGAAAGGATGGTTTCATCACTGTCTTTCCACATCATATAATTATAGCCAACCTTATCTTGATATCATTTTTAAGCAACCTACTCTGTAATAAGATTTAAGTTCACTACCACTATTTTTACATATAGAACATAAGGTTTAGAATTTTTTCTAAAAAAGCCCTTGCAGAAAAATATATCAAAATTCTGAAGCATCAGATAATTTTCATCACCCATCAGCTATACACTTCTTTGTGCAGCACATCCCAATAAACTACTGTTTCTGTACATTGTAATCAGGACACAAATTCTTGCGACCTTAAGAGCCAGGAATGTGTAAACAGCCTTTAAAAAAAAGTGCTTTGTTCTAATGAATTTCACTAAAACCAGCCCTATCCATTTTTCCTTGCTCTGCAATAATTGAGGATTCTATCAACAACAAATTTTTACTTAGAGATGTCCAGTAATTTGTGCTTTACATTTAAACCCCTAATGTTTAAAAAACACTTGTTATTTCCATTTTAAATTTTTAGGTGAGGTGCTATTAGCTTGAGTGTCAAAGTTATTCCAATTTCACCTGCCAAGACATCAGCAAACTTTGAGCAGGCTTTGAAGATAAAGAACAAAGGTCTTTATTTAAAGTCTTGGCCTACTCTTTGCTTTGCTTTCCTATTCCCTTCTCATGGAAACTCTGCTCTTCTCTTTTTTATGTATGAGGCTAACATGAATAGGAAAGGATACCTATTAAATGCTGCCCTCATATATATGTGAAGTCTCCTCTGTCCCAAAAGTCCCCACATAGTTTCTAAACTCTGGATTCAGAGCACAGATTTTCCCATTCTGTAAAAATAAATGTTTAGTGGAACCGATACATGTTTAATACTTCGCTACATTTATCTGTTTTTGTGGCACACGGTGCTCAGTGTAAAGCTTACTATGTACTTTCCCACTCACATTCTGCCAGTTGCTGATATAAAGTATTTAAAGTGTTCATCAGATTTTTACAAGGTTTCTTTGGTAAGATCTTCCATGCAATAGCTTTCTTGTCTCCAGTTCTGGAAAGAAAAAAAAAATTATAAGCATACACTGGAATGTGTTCAGAGGATGTTCCAGCCCACCAGAGAAAGGTTTCACTCCATTAAAACTGGACTGAGAAGGATTGCAAAGCAACTAACAAAGTCAGATTTGATTCACTGTGTGGAGATCTGATCAGAGCTATCCAACCAATGCCCCATATTTCAGGGTGATGATTACACTGTCACACTCATCAGCACTGAAATCAATCCAGTTACAACTCACCAGAGATGGATTAATGGTATTAAGCACCTGTTACTGCACCAGCAACCACCACTCATGCCATGTTCTGAGCTCTAATTACTTAGGCAATTAATTACATACCCTAAAAACTGGCATGGACAGAAGGAAAAGAAATGGAAAGAAAAACTAAAATACCCCTCCAGGTTTTGTCAAAAAGCCAGTTTCTGCTTTTGAAAACAGGAAGCAGAAAAAAATTAACAAAGAAGAAAAACTTACTGAGAAATTGTGTTGGTATCCAGGTCAACACAGCTGACATCGGGTGGGGGGTCATAGAGATCAAAGTATCTGGAATCAATTCCCACTATGAAGGGGCACGGGGCACTCAGCACATCTGCCAGTGCCAAGGGACACAGAGGAATATACGGGCAAGGCCAATGGAAGGGAAATATCATCTTGGGAAACATGCAGAGACAAAAACACAGGTTAAACATGTGCAATACAGCCAATGCAAGAATAAACCACACTTCAGTAACTTCAAAATTATTTAACATGGCAGATTGTTATTACTGAGAAGCTAGATGTAGATTATTAATTAAAAACTGCACTAATTTCTCTACAATACAATTTGTAGGAAAAACATCTTCAGAATCACAGATTGCACATAGCAGAGGCAGCAAACAATGCTTAGTGATGACAGGCAGGGAAAATCATGCATTTAGAACTCCAGAGTATAGATACAGTACTAGTTGGGAAAATCATGAACTCTTATTCAATGCACTGCAATGATCAAACGCTTATTGACAATATTTACATAAAGAATCAACAACAATTTATCTTCTTTCTTCATAGGCTATCATTACAATAGTAATTTTTCTCTCTAGTAATCCAGTCATTAGTTCTTATTTTTAAGTAACCTTTAAGTTTACCAGCACTAATGCTAAATCCAGGTTTTATCTCACAATCATTCTTTCAGTCCTTTTACAGGTGTATGACTAAAAGCTGGTACTTACAGAGACCAAAGCCTCTGTCACACTTGTGAGGACAGAAGGTCGCAATGAGTGGATGAGGATTTTATGTTCTGTCACAGCAAACACCAGCAGAGTTACTGCATTTTCAGGTCCTAAATTCTGAAGTAGTGTAGAAAACTTGCCACCACTGTTACAGGACATAAACACACCGGTGAGTTACAAGAGACAGTAAAAAAAAGACATGTTCAATAATAAAATAAATGCAAATCTGCAAATCTTTCTTTTAGAGAAGATTACTCGGTAGAATACTTGGCACACTTCACTGTCCAGTGAGGAATGGTTATTTTCCAACAGTAACCATGATTCCTTGAGACTTGACTCAGTCTAGACTATTTTCAGGACACAGGCATGACAATTTTTCTTTTTGAGAAGCAATTTACAGGGAGACAGCGTGTGTTTTTTAAATCAGTCTCCTGCACTGAGACATGGAAGTCAAGAGAGTAACAGAACTCCTTCAACTCCTTTCCAAAACAAAAAACTGAACTATCTTGGGAGCCCAGGGATCAACTCCTAGAAAGGGGATCTAACAATCTATACTCTTCCTCAAGAACTACTAAAATTATTTTAACCAGCCCCCCCAAATACGCTGTTAATTAAGTGTGTACAATTACACAACTGCAACTAAAAATACCAAACCTTTTCCATAACACAAATCAGAATACATCTCACAATTAATGAGATACTGCTACTTGCCTCAGTGGGAGTGGTGATGACACAGGCTGGCTAAGAATCAGGTTATCGTGTGGAGATAGCTGGGGAAAGATTTTAAAATAAATGATTTTTATTCTGAACTTTAGAAATATTTATTAAAAATTACACAACTGTAACAAAGAACACTTAAAAATAATTCAAATTAAGCTGAATTTTGTATACCCAGTCATGTGTCACTCTAAGAAGTGCTGTGCAATGATATGCATCAGGATCTTTTAGTAAAAACTGGGCAAAGCATGATCTTCCTCTCTTGGCCAGAACTGAATACATTGCATATTCATAAAGAAGACTTTAAACTAGCTAATGCTGCAAAAATCTGAATATATTAACTGCTGAAAAATGAAGCCTTCTGTACTTTAAGAGCTGTGAGAACCCATAGTTCATACACAGCTTTCAGGAGCTGGGGAGAATTCTTTCTGGATTTAGGGGTAAAGAGAGGGATAAAAATTCATAAAGGGGAGAGATGGCAGGCCATAATGTAAAGCCATATTTTCTTCAGAAGACATGAAAATGAGGCTCTTGGCTGGTAGAAACTGCTCAGCTCTGATAGAATCTTTAAAATTTGCATTAGTTGAAGATGCAAGAAGATCCTGTTAAATCACATTTCTTTCTTACAGTGACATGGCATCAAGCAAATCATTCACATATCCATCATGAACAGGAAGACTCAGGTAAGTACAAGAACAGCAATAGATAATCAGGTTATCAAAGTTCAGCTGTTTTCAGCCATGGTACATCCAGGGTAACAAGATACCAGCTGGCTTAATCCTGCTTGCATTTTCTGTTGTATAAAAGCAGTATTGAGTCAGCCACAGCAACTTGTACAACACAGCTGCAAGTCCAGACAATTTTTAGTAACATTTCAGGTTTGAGTGTGTTTCACCTTAGACCCACTGCAGGTGACCAGGTAATAGAAGCCAGAAGACAAGACTGATGACTTAGAAACACAAAGTCACCTAATGCTGTGCCTGGAGACTCCCCAAACACAGGGAATTAAGGAGAGTCTGCAATGCTGTTTCCCTGCACGTCTCCCATCCACTGCCCTGACAAATGTGGATGGCCACACCACAGGCTGGATTTGTCAAGTAAGTCACCTTGAGACCACCAGCACCATTAGTTAGTTCAGTGGAAGAATTCAGAGGATTCATTTTTTCAGCCTGAGGCAAACCTTCATAAACCACCCTCTGTAAGGAAGCATCAGCCTGATGTCCTCTGACTTCTGTGCTTCAGCAAAAGCACATAAACACAATTAAGCATCTATTCAAGGGGCACATCTCCCTCAGGCAGAAGGGGCACTTATTACCCCCAGTCCCCAGAGGGAGAAACATTACTCCACATGCTCTTGAAGTCCGCAGGTTGTGATGCATTAACACAGCAACCTCTGTGCAATGAGGGGATGTAGGACACAGAGTCCAGCAGATCTCAGGTCACAAGGAACCCATCAACACTGGCAGCTGGAAGCTGGCAAATGGGAACATTCTGCACCGTTTTACTAATGGCTATCATTTCTTTGAGACTTAAAAGTTTAATTGCTTAGCAAAAGACTACCACATTTTCAATTAGCAGGCTTCAGAGAGAAATGGAATCTTGAAAGTTTGCCATTTTCAATGCAGCATTTCCCACACTAATTCTGAGGAAAAGTCTAAGGTACAATCACCTATGATTTTATTCTGTGCAGTTTCAAACACAACTTAAGTCCCCAGGAGCAGCTGGAAGGAAGAATTTACTCACAGCTCTCAATTACCACTGCCTACTGTAAAAGCAGTGTTTTCTCCATCTGTACTATCAGCTCTGAAAGCTGTACCAATTTAATGCACAAAACATTTTGAAAATAAGGTATAACAGATATAATTTTCACATCACTTATATCTAAATCTTCAGACCTCGTTCCAGGATATAAATCTACACATACTTTGACAAAATTCCCTAAAATTTCAGACTAAAAACATTAAATGCTTTTCTCTGAACTCAATTACTATCTCTGTAAATAGGTGTTTAGTGTTTCCTAGCACAAATATTTTATTGAATATGAATAAAAAACCACCTAAAATAAGAAGTAAAAATGCTGGGTTTTGAATTGAACTTTAAAATCATAAGAAAAGGGACAGAAGTGCCAGATACAGTTTCAGTGTAACTGTTCTCTAAGCCCTTTCCAGCAACAGTAATAAATATCACTCCTTTAGAATACATTAAAGAGGATCTTCAATATTCAGCATATGCCATAAAGACATAACCCAGGATTGTATTTGCTCTAAAAGACTTCACTACCATATGGGCTACACAATTAAGGCTCAGAACTGCACAGGGCTCTCCATATTTTATGTTATACAAGTAGTAACAGAGAATAGCATCATTTTGTAACTATTGAATCAAAAACCACGACTGGTAGAATACCATGACTGCACAGAGCTCTCTCTTCTCTGCAATAAAAAATTTAACACATCTCTACCTATTTCACCTCTTTAGGAGGAAATAAAAAGATTTAATAACACTTCAGAAGTCCTCGAGACCGAGATTTTTTCTCTGCTAGCAACAGGGCTGAAATTTCAAAGAGCAGGCAGCAATTCCTGTAATTATTTCCCTCCCACACAGCCCTGCAGGTAGCACAGAGCAAGGGCCACGTTTGATAAAGGGGCTGTTACTGGGTGTGGCTCTTGCAGTTCTCACTGAGAGTACAAGGCCCTTTGGGAAGAGGGGCAGTCATGGATACACATTTCACATCTGGTTTTAGTTTTATTTATTTATTTTACACTCAGCCTTCATACAGTAGCAAGAAGAAAACAGTTCAAAAGCTATTGCAAAAGTCAGACCAGATGCTGACTTGGAGTAGTCTTTCATTAATTTCCATATAATCCAAAAAAAAATTTAGGTTCTAAGCTCACTAAACAGCTTCTTGTAATAACTCACTAAAGTAATTAACTAAACTGGGACCAGAATTTTTACAGATTTCTCACATTACATGTAGGAATTTAGGAAAAAGAAATCCTGAACAAAAGCAATTTGTGCACAAAAATTATATTTTCCATTTATTAACCCATTTTATCTTTACCTTAGACACAGTTATTAAAGAAAATTACACTTACCTGCACTAGAATTCTTGGCCTCTGAGGGGATGGAAAGGGTACTTTATGCATGAAATGGGAAATGTGTCTAGAGGAAAAGAAAAATACTGATTTAGTAGAAATTAGGCTTAAATTACTTTACCTCAAGACAAAATTTTTGACAGTAAGAGAAATTATTATATAAAAATGGCACATAATTATTCAGAAAACAGAGCAAAAAATCCCAGCACCTAAACTCTATTGGGATATTCTGACCTTGAAAACCTATTTTTCTACCTGTCACAAGAAAATGGGAGGGCAGATTCTCTTTCAGAATACAAACTGTTTATGAGATTGAAAAATTACAAGGAGATTTTTTTTATTTGTAAGGTAGAAATATTGATGTTTGAACATCACAGTCATATTTTATAATCCTGGGTCTGACAGAGTTTGAAATAGCACTAAAACTCAGAGACTAGAACTGGTTAGCTGCAAAAAAATATTCATGGCTGAATATCAAGGAGAATCATTAGGCTCATTCATTTCCTTCAGTTCTAAATACAAAATGTTATATAAAATTGCTGATGAAAAAGCTTTAAAGTTTTTTCACATACTACAAATACAGAAGGATGTTTTTAGAATTTGACAGTTCTCAGTTTCATGAATTGACTAAACTTATGCAAAGTTCTAGAAGTGTAATTCTACACAACAGACACTTTCACATTAGAAGAAGCTACATGGGGTCAGTAAAAACCCATGAGAAACAGGAATTCCATCCTAAACTCCACCTTATGGCACACACTTTACTAGGATTTCTGCAAATGTTACCAGTACTATGACACAGGCAACTCCATTTGGAAGAAGTCCAGATAAACCCACAAATAAGCATTGATTTGGGTTTTATTTTATTACCAGTGTATGAAGATAGTGGCCAAAGTATGGAACTTGTCAGACAACAAGGGAAAGCTGCTGTCTGCAGCAGCTGGGCTGACTGAAAATGTTCAGGTACATGGATTGCACAGACAAACCACCATCATTAAAACAGCCAAAGGAACTAGGCTGGACACTAAATTAGAATCCTATATTTAAATTATCCACAGTAAACTGACCAGTTTACAAATCAGAGAAATTACAATAAATCCATAAAATCCAAATTGATAAAGCATTGCTCATACCGACTTATTTTATTCATTCCTAAAAGTTAAAACACCAAACCCCTGAGCTTAGAAACAAAACAAAAAAAAGTGGTTTTATCATTGGAAGTTTACACTATCAGAATTTTCAAAGAAGTTCAGTCATGGGAACTGTAATAATGAAGGGGATAAACAATCAAAAGAAATACTTAATGCATAAAATCAAAGTCTCCTGAAAGTTAATATTTAAGTTGAAGCAGGAAAAAAGCTGATGTGTAATAAAATAGAAAAGTAAATAGTGTATTTGAAATCTGCTGCATTAAAAGATTACATTATCCCAGAAATGTTCCATGGTATTACACAGCAATTCCAGGTATTGACCGTTTCTCAGTGTAAGGATTTTCTCTGCATTTCATAATGTGCAATCCTTTATGTGAGAAAGAAATTGAATATTTTGCACTAGTAATTATCTTCTATTTGTGATAAATAAACTTAATCTACTTTATCATCTTTCATTACACTACAAATAGGAATTTGAAAAAATGCAAATCTACTCATTTAATTCACCTAACTTGATGTGTGCAAGATTAAGAAAGGATTTATAATCTTGCTCTTTCAAATCACTATGGCTAAAGGGTGCAAAGCTAATTAAAACGGCTTTCAGAGACCTTTGCAGGCACTTAAATCACAAATAAAAATCTAGACTTTTTCAGGACATAGGTAAATATACATTTATCAAAGGAGAAAAGTGCAGCCATTATATTTAATGTTTGATGAGTAAAGGACAAAGGATGTTACAGGAAATTTAGAACCAAAATAAAAAAACCCTCTCATCAACTGAAATTACTGTTACGAATTTTGGAAATTACTTACTTCTCAATGGGGAGGACATGTGGCCCAGAAATGGAGTAACGATACAGAAAGGTAAGAAACTTCTTGAAAGCATCAAAGAAAGGCCAGTGAGAGAGCAGACAGATGCATTTATTTGTCTGCACTGTTCTGCACGTGTCTTTTCCCTCGACAGCAGCTGCTAAACCCAGCTGAGATTTTTGTTTCTCTGTGAGGTTCTCTTCAGGATACAGCTCATAAAACTGAATAGCAGCACCATATACCTGCAAACACATTGTGGATGTCAAGTCAGTAATTCTGCCTCGATCTTCAAAGCAATCTAAGAAACCCCAAACACACTGAAAATCAAGTCTGTGTTACTGTTTAAAGTGATCCATGAATGCATCATCTTTAGAAGCAATCCATTCTGGAATGTTCTTATGGCTGTGGAAATACAGACTGTCTATTACTTATTTAAAACACTTAATGTCATATGAGAAAGAGAAATTTACAAAACAATTTGTTTGAGAGAAAAATAATGATTACAAAGAGTACAACTGCAGTCATGTGCTCCTCCAATTGCCTTTAAAGCTATTTTAGGAATCCTTGATACACAACTCAAAGCCATATCCCCCTGACATCCAATTTACTTTTTAGAACAAGTATGTACATGCAAGGTCGTTTCTATGCTTGCAATAAAAATAGCATTACTTGCATGTATATGCAGGCCAATCCTATAGCTCTCCAGTTTCACAGGCTAACAGGAAAGCAGAAGAGCTCAGGTTTATGATCAGGTGAAACTACTGCAAGTCACTCTTCAAAGCAGGCTTGGAATCAAGCCCAAGAGAATAGATTCAAGCCCATCTATGAAAACATTCATCGTCATCCTGAACAAACAAACAACCAATTTTTTTCAATTAAATTAATAACTTTTTTTAAAGGTTTCAAAATACCTTTTCTGCAGAAGCTCCAGTTAGTACAAATGTAGAAAAAACTGGGAGAGGGTATTTACTGTTAGATGGCCAACATTCAATCGTTGCACCCATAGGGAGACAAAAAAGAGGCACAGATTCCGGTAATGGGAATGATTCATAATCTTCTTCGGGATATCTGCATATTAAACCTATAAATAGAACGAGCAAAGAGGCAGTTATAAAAAACGCCAGCAGAAACAGATTTGTAATAGCTCATTCCATAAAATAATTGCCAGAAAATTCACATATGAGCACACAGTAACTTCAGAAGATGAGGGAAGGTGTAAATAATCAGGCACAGGGAATAGCTGGAAGGGGCAGACACTCCCATGACCTAAAGGGAAATCACCTGACTAAAGCATTACACTGAAATCCCACCTTCCATTCTAGAAACTATTCATAACTGATTCATCTTTTCCTGTTTTCAGGCTGTGTGCATCTCACCTGTTATTATATAATAGTTCACACTCATCACGAGTACAAGCAAAGATTTAAAATCTAGTTTAGAAAAAGGTAATGTGAATAATTGAGAAATAAGACTGATGCTTTCAACTATGACACCAATTAATTCTGGCCAACAAACGTTCCCTGAAAAATATATGTTAGATATTAGATAGTTTTTCAATACCAATAGAATCAAATCAATTATGCTGATCCACCTCAGCTGAGGACTCAGCTCTTGTGCTGGCAGGCCACTGTGTTTAGACTTATTTTAAACACAGCTGTAAAACATGAAGATCTGAAGCAGAGGCTTTTAGTACACAGGTCCTCAGTTACATCAGAGGCTGTAGCAATCCATCCTGTCTGATTGCCAGCCCAGGGGACTCCACACAGAGCAGATACCACATGAAAGGACTTAGGATTTCTCTGTTAGCCAGCACAATCACTATGCACTTTTCTAACAGAAAGGGGAATATTAATAAGCAATAAAAACTTGTAATCAAAAAGGGCAGTGGATCCCCTCATGCCAAGAATCAAAATTTTGTGCAAGCTACGACGAGATATGGGGCCTTTTAAATTTTTTATTTGTTTACAAACATACTGTCCACCTTTCAGAACGTCCTGAACTCCTGTTTACAGAGAGCAGCCTCTAAAAGGGATGTAAGTGGATTAAAGCTTAAGTGTGAATCATGCTCATGACTTGTATGCCAAACAAAATCAGGGTTCAAAAAAACCCAACAACAAATGCAAAGCCAACACGTTTCATCAGTCATAGCAAATCTAATTCTGTCTTATAAATAAAACAATAAAATAAAGATGATACATGAGCCAAAAATACTTAAACAGCTCAGTGCCAAAGATGCTCAAGGCAGTGTGGAAGTCTGCAGGATTCTTCAAAACGTTTCTTAAAGAAAGTGATCATGAAAATGCATCAAATAATTTCTGTGGTATTTTCCTCTGCAGATACACACACACATCCTTAAGAGACAGTTACCAGTAACACAAACAGGGGTGAGAGACACCCAGGTTTGTAGAAATCTATCAAAACACAGCTGACCTTCCCAATTAAACACAAATTTGAAAACAGCATGGTCATGATACCCAGTTCTAAGGCCTCTTCTGACATGATTTTGAAAGAATTCTTTAGGTCCTTTTTGGATAATGGCAAGACAGTGTCAATTCTTTAGTACAAAATGTATTACATTACAAATGAACTTGGACATCCTGAATTGAAGATAAAAAAAGCTACACAGTAGTTACATACCAGCTTTATATGATATGGTGTTGGTTTTTGCCACAGACTTTTTGTAACATAAATATACTGCTGAGCCCCACTGTAAAATAAAAGAAGTTATTGGATTAAGTGATCAAGTATAACAAATGGACCTAACAGAATATAAGTAATAATAATGTTGATAATTTTAAGTATTTAAATTCTCAATTTCTGGACATGAGAATAAAGAACAGGGAAAGCCATAGGACAGAAAAGAGCAGCACCCATAGGGGGAACACAGAGCTTTTACAGAAAGGAGAAAAGTGGAACAACTTCCATAAGACAGCGCTCCCATAACCCAGTCAATATAGGGACTAGCAGAACTGAAAAATCCATTGGTTAATGCCTACAGGCATTTATTTAAAAACAAGCACAAATCGACTCCCATGATCTTTTTTACATGATCCCACTTGCAGAGCAGTCAGCATCCTCCTCAGCAGACTTACTCCTGAGGACCCTACAAGAGCCAGCACATGTGGCTGCAGATTTAAGCAGGAAACACCTAAATATTCAGTTCTGCAAATCAAAGTGCTGTGAAACCTGTGTATTTTAGCAGGGCAGGCTTTAGAATCATATCAAACATTTAAATGTGCTTACAGTCAACAGCTTCCAACATCACTCACCCACAACTTTCTTTAAATAAGAAGTCTGAAACTACTGGGGAGAAAAACACTTATAAAATAGCATTGTAGGTAAAGGGGGAAGCTGGAAAACAAAACAGAAGCTGGTTGCGAGATATGGAATTCCCACAACAGTAAAAACAGTGTCAGAAACAGCCACATCTGTAAAACCTCCAGTTGCACACACATACACAACAGGTTCTAAAGGACCAATCCAAAGATGCTGGAGTCGGCACTAAGAAAACCCAAACATTTGCTATAAGGCTTCCAGAAAGATTTTGTTCCAAGTAGGAACAAAGGAATGCAATCCTCCAACTCTTCCAATATTTGATTTATCTTTGGAGACCTCTTATGAAGATTTTTCACCAGGTACTCCAAGCGCTGCCACAAGTACTCCACAAACGTCACAGCAGTGAGTACCAAGCATTCAAAGCCTAGCTTCGGAATCTTACCATGCTATTATTCAGATTCTTGTCCACCTTGCAGAAGGTGTGTGGAGGAGCCTCTCCTTTGCTGGGGATGATGATGCAGATGTCTGTGACAGCCAGGGTGTTCTGGGTCATGTTCTCGGAGGCCCTGCGGTAGGTGATGTACACCCGCTGGGACGAGGCGTTGCCGCTGATGTTGGCAGGCCGCCCATACGGGGTGCTCTGAATGATTTCACAGCCTTGCTTTACCCTTTCTTTCCCATCATATAAAACCCTAGTTAAAAGGGGATGGAAAAAAGTCAGAAGGCACATTTTTAAAACACCTTGAGGTTTAATCACAGTTCTTGTCTCATCTCTGAGCAAAACATTTTTACTGACAAGTTCAGGTCACATTATCTCCAACTGTATTCTAACAGAAAAGCCTCGTGATGAAACTACACTGTTCTCCTATGAGGAAAACACAAGGTTTTCCTCATATATAATTGCTTTTAAGCATTTTGTTTACTGCAAAATAGTGTTATTTTCAGTTCTATTAAAGATTCATTGCCTGATCCTAAGAATGTCTGTCATATAACTTATCTCTTTCCAATCTGTATTAAATAGGTTAAGCATCCTACCCCAATCTAAATATATACATTAAAAATTATAAATGGCTTTGAAAACTCCAAAATGGGAAGGATTAAACTTGTCATTAAAATCCACTCAGCATGCATTTTCCCTTCCACACTAGGTTACAGTATGCTCAAGTCAACAAATATCTTCCTGTTTAGAGTTTTGCCTTGTATTTAACAAGTATGGCATTTCCGTAAACCTGCCTTATCTGCTCCTTAGTTAAATCAAACTGTGAAAATCACCCACTGGAACAGGGACAGCACTCACCCCAAATCAGTAAGTGGAGGCTTATCCCTCCCTCTGCGATAACAAAGGTACATCTGCGGTCCTACAAGGCTGCCATTATTGAGATCAGCAGACAGGCCTGAGGGAGTGACATCTATGCATTTATAGCCCTGAGGAACCTCCTCCCCCAGGGATTTATTGAGGACTGTCACGTCTGTGATGGGTTCTTTTGGTCTGGCGATTTTATGGCAGGCATCGTTGAAGTGGATCTCCTCCTCCAGTGGCTTTGAGATATCCGTTAGTCCTGCGACAACAAAGTAATCAGCAACTCGGGCCCCTTTGTCTTCCATCTTCCATCACAAGGTGTTGCAGCTTCTAAGAAAGAAATAAAAGTCAGAAATGATAAAATGATGGTTGTTTTTAAAAACAGAACATCATAGGCTGCAAATAAAGAAAATGCTTTCTGCTCTCGCATGGAACATTGACAAATGGGCTAAAAATGTTTTTCCAAGTCACCCATATGCACTGGAATCTTGTTAGAGTAGCTTCAGGAAGTTTACTGTCATCAAGTTCCAGACTTTTTAAACCAGACAAGCTATTTAAGATTCCCTTTTGTTGAATTAATTTTGTTTGGGTGCAAAATTTTATTGCAAGAGAAACTGTTACCACACAGGAGTTTCAAGAGCCTGCTAACATTCAGAAACTGAACAATCAGAATTTAAAACAGTCTGAATGACTGGTACAAGACTTCAGTTTTCATGCAACTTTTATTCCAATTGCTTTATCTCCCTTTACTTCTTGCTCTAGATAGCAAGTATTAAGCCTTATGAAACTTCTTGCTATCATGATTCTTGGATTTGGCCAAGATTTTTGTTAAAACATAATAAATTCAGACATTTCTTACTGGTAATTTGGAAAATTATGTCCCAATTTGATAATGTGCATTTAATCAAATTGTTCCAAGCTGGCCTCAGATTTCCAGCCCCAGCCCCTGCTCAAGCAGGAAGAATGTCAGGCTGTGCCTGGTCACCTCTACCAACCTTATCCACTAGCACAAGAGAGGCAATTCCCTCTTCTTGTTCTTATTTTGTAGGTTGGTTGTGGTTTGCTGGACTGCCTTGAGAAGCTTCTAAAGCTGCAAGGAAATGTGTATAGGTTTTTATTTTATGCTTATTTACATTGTTCTAGAAAATGCCAAGAAGAAACCCCAAATTATCTAACTTTTATTTTTTTATATGGCTAATAAGCACTATGGGACTCTTTAGCAAACGTGACTACTGGAAAGTAATCATCAATATATAGGAGAGTAACAGTTTGAAAATAACTTCAGCTTGTGTTTGAAGAGAGAATGCAGTTACAAAACTGAGCTTAGTTTAACCTATATTCAGTTAATCCAAAACCATCTGGAATATGTTACTCAGCATATGTATGAAAGTAATAACTACAAATTCAAACTCCTCCCTGACTGATATATTCAAAGACACACAAAACTCAACCTCTGCATATGCTGCCCATTATCTCTGTCCATCAGGCTCCAGCAAACCCAGGCAGGCTGGGAACAAATGCATGCAGAGAAGGAGATGTTTAACAAAGTATCCTTAAACTCTGGCATAAGACCAAACACCGACATCTTTCAGCCAATATGACTGAAGTTCTAGATATTTTGTTACATTAACAGTTCTCTGTGACACTACATTACAGCTATTGTAACATTGAGGCTTTTTCATTTTCTCACCAGCAGAATTTCCCAGAACTACACTGATTTCTGGAGTGGTTCACCATGCCTTTTAGGATGAAATGAAACTAACACTTTAGTAATCAAAAATTATACAAATGATGGCTCTTAAAACTGCAAGCAAGACTTATAACTCCAGTGTATTAACTGCATTACTTCAGTTTAATCAGCCAAGACAGCATTACAAATAAACAGAATGATGTGTGTATATATATATTATATTGAAGAATCACACCTATTTAAACCTCACCATTATTCCATATAAAGTTTATACCAAAAATCTTAAATTCAAACATTCATTTATTCCCAAAAGCACTTTCAAGAAAAACTGGGACAAGCTCTCCTCATTTAGAGGCAGTTAAAATTAGAATCCCCTACATACAAACACCTGCTATCACATAAATTTGCTTCCTGAGGTTATAGCACGTAATACACAAGTCAGCAAGACTTTCATAATTTAATGCAGATTTTACAGAAGGAAAGAAAAGGCCTGGCTGATGATGTATTATCCCTTCACATTTACCCCATCCCTGCAAGTGTCCAAGGCCAAGTTGGACAGGGCTTGGAGCAGCCTGGGATAGTGCAAGGTGTCCCTGCCCATAGCAGGAGTGGAATGAGATGAACTCTCAGGTCCCTCCCAACCCAAACCATTCAATGATTCTACAAGGGTTTTATGATTTTTGTCTTTTGATACAAAGGCTTACAGCTAAAAATGGGATTAAAAACATAAACTGCAGTGGTATTTTAGTCTTCACTAGAGCTACTGTGATACCCAGATTTTCAACATCAGGCAGAGCAGATCTCTGCAAACATTATGTTAATAGACCCCAGAAAAGGTATAAATTGTGAGCTAACTCAGTGACAAATAATCATTCTGTGAAGAGCATTTCACATAAACTGATGAAGAATCTCTGTAGAAACTCCTGCCATGAAGCCATTCCACAGTGACTTTACTCATATATCTTACTCAGTGAGTACTGGTTGTCCCTTGTGGGTGTGAATCTCAGGATAGCACCTGAGATAACCCTGGGATGGGGACACACGTCAGCCCAAGGAGAGAGATTTCTCCACAGCTGCTGATTCCACAGCAGGATCTCTTTCCTCATCTCCCTTGGTTTTCAGCTGCTGTGGGGCTCTATCAGGCAGAAAGTGCCAGAGTTCCCTCCTCTGCAAGGGTTTCAACACAGCCTGGCCATGGGGTCTTCACTCCACCCCTTGGATTGTGCTGTGTGAGAAGTCAGGAATGCTGCCCATGTTCCATCCAGGGAGCAGCAGATTTTTCCCTACAACTTCCATACTGTAATCTTTTTACCCTCACTCATCTCCCTACAACACCTCACCATACTGCAAGTCATCTTTGAAGGCAAAAACACCCCCAAACCAAACAAACAAGAAAAACACCGCAGAAAAAGTCACCCTGCACAAGAGGGTGGCTCGAGGCAGCTGGTTCCAGATGAAATTCAACAACAGGAGTGCCAGAAGAGAAGCTTCCACTGCTTCTCTACCCTTCAGTAACCTGGGGACAAAAGGCTGCACTCTGAAGGCAATGCCATGGGATCATAACCATAATTTCTTACATAAGTGCCTGGAAATAAGTGCAAAATATGGCCTTTGAGCCACCTCACAATAGTGATTATTAATGGCAGTCATATAATTAATACAACTATAAACTAAACACCATAAAGATCAGAAAGAATCAAAACATCTTTGCAAATAACAAAGTCACGTGTAAAAAACCTATTAAACACACATGCTAAATTGTGACTATATAGATGAGAGAGCTTTCTGTAATTTCTAAAAATATGGGAACAGGAAAATAATCAGATAATCTCTCAGATCCACAAACTATTAGCTTGATTGCTTTGCTGAAAGACAAAGGGTAAACACAGTTTCACTGTTTATTCAACATGTAATTTTCTAACATCCTATTTTTTCATAAACATTTAGGAAATACTAATTAAAGATTTTTGCTGCTTGTCACCACTGTTGTAATTCATTCAGTGTCCAAGCTTTTTGAACAGATCACATTCCTCATTCAAATACTATAAGAGGAAAGCACACATAAGCTTTTCCCCATCACATGACCAGAACTGATGTGGATGAGCCATATATTCCATTTGTGCAGCAGGAACAGGCACGATGCTTCACAAAGTACACTTTACTACAGACGCACTACAACATTTGCAAGGCAAAAAATACTGATCTGATCCCTACAACCTGCTCCTACCCAGAGAACTTTGCAGCAATAACTTGGAAGTGGCAGCAGACCAGAAGAGTTGCTCCATTCATGCCAGATTCTTTCCAGGAGCCAACTTTTCCAGACAGCAGCAAGGACCATCTGACCCCATTAAAGAGTTTCTGCCAGTCCACCTCTGGCAGACAAAAAAAACCAACTGCCTTGTAATCTTTTAATCTGCCTTGTTGTCATTCTCATTCCTTCCTGCATTTTTCTTTGAAAATATTAAATTGCTTATTAATTTGAGTTCCTTATTAGATCCATTTGCTGTCTAAACTAGGTGATATTTCACTTTGTTAGCCTGACTCCAAAGATGTTCCATGTGTAAACAAGCAATGATTGCCTCCTAGAGTAGGCTGGAAACCAGCACAGGGCTTTTAAAAGAGTTCAAAGGTGGTGACTTATTTTTTAAAAATATTCATCATACAGTAACATTCCAAGAACTTACTTCTTTTGAAGGAACACGAAGAGCAGATGAACAAACACACAAATCAGAGGCTAACTATTAAAAATTGCCAGTAAAGTTCTAACAGCCCCCAGCATCTCATACGTGTATTGCTACATTAGCCTGTTGAAGTAACCAACCCACAGATGTGTCAGCTGGGCATGAAAGAGCAAAGTGAAGTTAACTGGATCAGTCAGTCCTGCTCTGGCTACTCAGAACCACTTCTCAGACATAACACCACACAATCACGTGGGAGTTCAACAGTCTCAAGACATGGGAGTAACTGCAGTTACACAAGGAAAAAACTTCACCCCATCTCTGTACTGACAAAATTGCCTGGCAAAATTGTCAGACAAGCCTTTTTTTCCTCCTCAATATTTTCTTCACAGCAAGCAAACAATCCTGGGTACAAAGTAGAAGCCCTTTAATTTCACAGGAATTCCCAAGGCAGAACACCAGCCTTTTGCCCACTCTCCCAATGTGTTCCCTACCTTTTCATCAGGGCATTGCTTCTACACTTTTCCTCTCTTGCTGTCAGCCAGGCTTTAACATAGACTTCTTGTTAAAGTTTCATTCCCTATAGAAACAGTAAAAATAAGAATCAAACAATGAACACGTTTGTTGAAACTTACTTTCTGCACACTTCACTGCACCAGTCACATGAAATGAACACTGTGGGTTGCTGCAGGACTCCTTGCTAAGATAAGGTTACATATCAGTTCACTACAAAAGTAAATGAAACCAGACTTAAGAGCTAACAAAGAAAATATCAAGTTTTAGGCTGCGTTGATATTTTAAGAATGCAAACAACACTTAATGCTTTAAACCAAAATAAATCAAAGAAGAGATGTGCCAGCCACTTCAAATTACTTCACCTCTTCCAGTATTTTCTGACAATCAATACCTTCTGTGTCCATTCCTAGTGTTAGCCAGCTATCAAAGTGCTCTCTCAGCCCAAGAACCTTTCAAAATCTACTTCACACCATTTTTATTTGCAAGATTAGGATATTTAAGCAGATCCTTCTTACTCCACCATCAGCATCTTTCATCTAGTCACCTTACATCAATTCCTCTTGCAGTGGGTGATACAGTCTTCTTGCCCTTTACTGCCACAATTCATAATTTTTTTTCAGATGTGGCGAACACCAGCATGGCCACTTTTAAACATTGGTATGCATTTAAACACAGACAGCTTGAGCTCCTGTTTTACCCTGAAGAACTTGCAAGCCCAAGAGCTCATGATACATTGAAACATTTCGAAGCAGCAATTTTGCACCACAGGACTGAGGATAGCACCTCGCTGGAGACATTGAGACTCTGGGCTCCCAGAACAACTCATTAGCACCAGCAAGGCTGTAGTCAAAAGTGAGCTTTGTTTAAAGGAAGCTTCTACTCCCCAAGACTTGCAGAACACTCTCAGAAGATTACCGTGAGAAGACTGCAGCAAACAAAGTGTAATATGAGAGAAGCTGGGAAGAAACACATCTCAAGAGGGTTGATGCAAACCATGAAAGATTTGCTTCCATTCCTGAAGCAGAACAATCTAGATTTCTTTCTAGCGGAAGAATCTAGGGGAATTAGATTATCAGAGTTGTATTTTTGGGATCACAAAGTTCAAGGTTCTGTTCATAACCCCAATGTACAGGGCCATTTCTTTGAGATCTCACAGGAGAAATCAGCACTGTTAGTTCATTACCCCGACAGCCCAGAGTGTGAATGCAGCCCCAGTGATCTCTCAAACCCACACAGCACCATGAACCTGCACCAGTTACAGACAGATACCTTCCAGTATCTGACTTTGAACATTTTCACACAAGAATACAAACAGAGGATGTAGCAGTAGCACAACATAATTTTCTCCAAATACAAAATCGTTAATATCAAGCTTACAAGAGTGCCAGAAATTATAAATTTTGGGACCACCTGCAGACCTCAAGCACAGCTGAAAAAGGTCCAAGAATCAGGCAGCATTAACACATGATTAATTTCCCCACGGACACTTCAAAAAACTTCTTTTCTAGTCAACTCCCTGGAAAACCAGTGAGGAGACTTAAATGAAAGCAAAAAATATAGATTTAGGCATCACAAGGAGCACAGCCAGAACTGCTGCCAGTACTTGCAGGTCTATTTTGTATTACTTGCAGAACTTATTTACAACTAGTTTCTTGTCCTCCATGCATCAAGCAAAGGATCTACTTTTTCAAGAAACAAGAATGCAAAGGACTTACATCATTACCCAAATACAAAGAGAACTTCTCACAGCATTTTCATCTTTAGTAGAACATCGCCTGTACTTCTTCTTCCCATTTCCTACCACAGTTACACAAACAACAGCAACAGAGAAAACTGGGCTAAAGTGATAAATGGCATTACTTTTTAGACCCTACTGCACACA
Source organism: Illadopsis cleaveri (assembly GCA_013399915.1). Classification (NCBI taxonomy): domain Eukaryota; kingdom Metazoa; phylum Chordata; class Aves; order Passeriformes; family Timaliidae; genus Illadopsis; species Illadopsis cleaveri. Next base: position 80,318 of record VXBB01019305.1, read on the forward strand.
TCTGCACTCAGTGATGTCAGACAACACAATAACTCACAGGAAGCCACCAGCCTGCACTAAGCTCCCTTTGATGCTGCATCAATTTTTATTAAAAAGGAAGAAAATCGACAATAACCCAAGAGAAAACCTAAGATTTTTCTGCCCTGCATCACTGGGCTGGAAATGCTACCAAGTGTTTTGCAGGCCTGTTCACAATAATCTGTACCAAGTCATGGTTTACATCTCTGATCCAAACAGCTGAGGAGATAATCAAAGGAGCTCGGAAAACTTGGCAACAAAGGATCACTAAGAGGTGCCTGGAAATTGGAAAGTGCTGGATAAAAGCACAGGGACAAAACAAAAGACCATGAATTTGGGAGAAGAAAATAGGAATGAAGCCAAGAACTGAGGGACAAGCAGACTTGTTCAGCAATGCCGAGGAAGAAAGAAAGATTAGGCCGAAATTCAGAGGCTAATCTGGATTCAGCAGGATGAGCACAGCAAAGTGAGCAGGAACTGGTCATCTACAGCATCAAAGCTTAGAGGAGGAAGCAGAATAAGTGGCAGAGAGAAGGCAGGAAGGAATAGACTTCACCCTGAGGGCAAGATCAGGCATATCCCACATCTTCCACACATTTCTCCCTCACTCATCAAGTGTTCTATTTGTTTGTAGTCTCAACAAAATCAAAGCATTTACTAAGAGGGTCTAACAAGTCACAGGCTACTTCAGTGATCATTCCAGTTGTGCCACAGCAAAATTCCATGAAACTCAACCCTGCCTACAAAAATTCAGGGAAGGGATGTTCAAGTATCCCACAAGATTCATGACAGAGACAAATCTCAGTAAGGCCTGTTTGAAAACTCCCACTTTTCTTTCTAGATTACAGTATTTATGGCCAAAAGGCACCACCAAAGAATGAGAAGGACTTCTGAAATACAACTATATTTGTAGGGAGGGATGTAGAAAACAACTTGTAGCAAATCAGGGGGAGGAAAGCCAAAATAAGCACTATAAAATGTAAATATTACTTCATCCAAAGCACAGTTCAGGAGGGCAGCTTGTCCATGTTTTTGTACAACTATTTACTATACAACAACTTTTTAAAAGGAGAAGTCCCCCAAACAGAATGTCTTATTTTTCTTGGCATAGTAGATAAAGGCAAATGAAAATAGAAAATCTGCCAACATTGAGCTTCAAATCCCAAATCTGTAACTGAAAATGTTAAAGTGCATCAACCAAGAGCGACAGAAGTGACCTGCTTTCACCCTGCCACATTCAGACACACATGCCAGACTCAGTTTTGTTTTGAAACCATTCCCTACCCAAATTAAATTTTGAACTCATGGTGTGATAGAAGAAAAGACAGGTGGAGATTGTTTCTAACACTTCTTGCTACATTTAAAAACACACTTTGAGACTTAGAACACTTTATATGATTTTTTTTCCTTCTGCCAGCAAAAATGTTCTGTAACATGAGAAAAAGGGACCCAACCACACTGCAAATTATAGACAGGGACAGCCACGCACAGACTGCATCTGCAGGGCTGTAACTGCTGCCTGCAGATCATTTACACCCCACTGGAAAGGTTTAATGGAGGGATATCACTCACTAATACCCTCCTCATCCAGCAAATCTCTATGTCCACTTACCAAAAACGTTCAGCATCTATTCCACAGAAAAATAAGTGTGCAAGTACCACCACCAGCTCAGCTACAAATACATCAATCCACTACCATGAATTGCTGGGACAGTTCTCCAGTCAGCAATGCAATAGCAAACAACATTAGGGTCTCCTCCCAAAAATCACCACAAATTAGCTGAAGAGCAACAATATGCCAAGGTAACTACTGTCGATCCTGATGACTTAGGGAATTTTGAGAATAATTCCATAGGCCCATAGGTTTCGTCTGAAGCTCAAGTCAAAACCAAAACTCCAGAGTGCAGCCCACAAAACCCTTCTCTGTGTTTGCATAAAGCTTGCACACAAGGTGGAGGCTTTCTCTTGGGATTTTTTATTTACATACATGTACTTATAACTCATACATCGCACTTACTGCCTGTTCACTTTCATTTCAGATGGCCACACTGAAATAATTTTATTAATTAGCATTAATGATTTTCCTGACCCAGATTTTTAAAAGTCAAGATTTACAGTAAATATTAAACAGGGAGACTATAACTGGCTAACTTACTTCTAAACATGCTCCTTATTCTTCTCATCCTATTTTTAGACCACAGTTCCTCTTCCTTTCACTCCCCTCCCATTATTACTTAGTTCACTGTATTTCAGCCTCTACAGTAACCATTACCTAATATATACATTAGACACATATACATTTTTCATATATATATTAGATAATGCAATATATCTTACATCTAATATATTGAAAAGGTAAAAAATACACCATTTAAAATAGTCAGCCAACACTTTCTGAAGTCTTTCATTTCCACTTCTCAATTTCCTCCAGGTCCTGCTTCTGAGCTCTTTAGGGAACTACCAGTGACTAGTTCTGCATTACAGACTGCTACTGAAATGAGTGTTGTAGATCAAACCCCTGGGCATCACTGTCCTGCACGGTTTAATTTTGACTCTGGAGTCTGTGGGAGCACTTCATAAGCATCAGCAGCCTATTTTCAGAGCAGCCACAGACCAAACTATCAGACCAGGCATAGACAAACCTGAACTGAAGGACAGCAGGAAACATCCAAGGATTATTATGCCATATAGCAAAGAACTTCATTCACTTCAAGTAATTAATTGGTCAGTAGCATGTTGGAAACAGCTGATTTTTAACAATAGTTCAACAGTGGTGATGCATTCACAGCTTACACATGTTCATCTTCTACCTGTTGGCTGTCCCTCAAATAAAATGAGGCATAGGTGGCTTTAGCTTGCACAGGATTTGCTGCTCTTAGTATGGCAAAAATTATATCATGATTTGTGTCTGCATTAGCAGATATTATTTACATACACAATTGATACATAAGTGAAGAGACCAAGGGCACTTTCTGTGCTCTTGCCACCACCCAGTGAAGCTACAGCAGAAGGTCAAGGGACAGGTAATCTCTGCCCACCACACCCCCATCCTTGCATGAGGGCAAGCTCAACCTAAACTTTCTGCAAAGGCCCTACATTTTTACAGGTTTGGTTTTGGAGGGGGATTGTAAAGTGGGGAGCAAAAAGCACAATTTGGATTTTGGGCTGGTTTTGTTTGGGTTTTTTTTATGAGTCAGCTCCACAAAAGTTTGAAATTTGAATACATCCCAGAAAAGCCTGATTAAAATACTGTAACAAGCAAAATAAACATACTGGAAATACACCAATCACCGTAAATTGCGTCATGCTTTGCTAAGGCACCTGTACGGATTTTTTTTTTTTTTTTTTTTTTTT
>VXBB01019305.1:86270-101598 GCA_013399915.1 Illadopsis cleaveri
TGCAGCCCGTACAACATGGCAGGTCGGCGGCGACGGCTCGCCCGGCCCCGCGGCCCGGGGAGCCCCTCAGGCCCGGCCGGGGCTGGCGGGAGCCTCGAGCCCACCGGCACAAGGAGAAAGAAGAAAGTTTTCCCCCTCCCATCGCGGCCCAGCNTCTCTTCTGAGCGCTCCCCCTCGCACCGCGGGTCCGCTGCTCCCGCCTTCCCCCTCACGGAACGCGGCCCCTCCGCTCCCGCCTTCCCCCTCACGGAACGCGGCCCCGGCGGCTCCGAGCCGTGAAAGGGGGGAGCAGGGCGCCCTGAGTGAAAGCGCCTAAAACACAGAAGGCAGACCACGGGCTCGACTCTGCCTCCCCCCACCTCAGCGTTTTAACCCAGACAGCATCTTTAATTTAAACAGAAATTAATCTCCGGCCCAAATAGGCCGGGATTTGGCTCACCTGCGGCGCCCGTCGCCTGGACCCGGAGGAGGTGCCGGCTGTCTGGAAAACAAGGGATGAGAAAACCGAGGGATTTTCTGTAGGCTTGATGTAACCCGCAGCAGGCTGTTGCATCAAAGACTAGAAAAAGAACCCGAGACAAAAATAATCTTTTAAGAGCGTGCAGCTAAGATTAGTGCAGCGTGTCAAGATGTTGCTGAGCACAACAGAACGAGTCCTCCTGCCTGTACCCACACAGAAATAAATACTACTTTTCTGGCACCTTGTCCACTGCAACCCTGAGTTTCCAAATTTCATACCAAAGTGCTGTTTAGGGGTAGGTTCCAACCATACAATTTTGAGTTTTAGTTCAGGCTTACCTCAGTCCTGGATGTTTGGTTTGAGGGTTTAGATGTGGCTCGTTATAAAAGACATAAAATTTATATGAAGTTCTGAATTTGTAAATACGATGAATTTATCAGAATTGAACTATAAATACTCAGATGTGTTCAGACCTACTCCCTTTACCTCATCCTTCTGAAAATCTGACCAAATAGGAGAATATAAAAGCAAAAAGTATAAAATAGGACGGGTTGCTCCCACACACTTTTATTAATTAAACTGCTTATAGCAGAAATGCTGCTCCTCATACCCCCTCCATGTAGAAAATGTGGTGGCTGACACAAGTCAGTGTCTACCTGGGCAGGAGCACCCATGTGCAAGCCTGCACATGCAGGCACAGCTCTGCGCTGCCAGGGTTGATATTTGGGAGCTGAGCCTGTCTTGTTTTTTTTTCCTCAACAGGCAGCAAACCGAGTAAGGAATGTGTCAGGTACTATGAGAACGTTGCCCATTCCTTGTGATTCTACGTGAAATGCATTTCTAGCCACACCCATAAAGAACTTGTCTCTCCCGACAATAAACAGTAGGGTAAGTGAGAGACCAAGAACCTAGAATGTTACTGTTCACTACAGCAAGATGCTCTGCATTCAGTAGCGTGTCCTTAAATTATTTGGTGTGCTGGTAGAGACTTTTCTAAATCAACTTCCAATACATTTTAATCCTGGAAGTGATCTTCAAATAAATAGCAATACTGAAGTCCATCTTCTGGATTGTGTTAGTAATTTTGGATATGCAAACTGTTCTGTGCTCTCTGCCCTTGCTCATTTTTCAGGTAGGCATAAATTTTAGGCTTCAGTATTAACATTCAAGATTAATGGATCTGTTCCAGCTTCTAAGAGTATTGTTACAGCTGCCTGTATACTGAGCAAAATCCCTGCAATGATGTATGAATAGCTCACTTTGCAGGGTTTAAGTTCATAACCATTAAAATATTCTGGACTATTTCTAATGGAAACTCATTTTAGAGAAACAGAATTCTTAAATATTCTCTGGCAGTTTTCATATTTATCCGCTCTTTTATAAGTAAAACGTTGTGTAGATGTCTTTGTTTTGCTGTTAATTTGTTTCCCTCCCCCATTTCTGTCCTTCTAGGACTATCTGCATTTAATTACACATTGTGTCAATGTCAACAAATTGCAGTCAGGGACGGGGTTCTGCCTCTCCAAGGCCTGATACAACACCAAAGTACTTTCTGCCCCATACTGCTATCACAGCTAACAGTGCTTATCTCTGTCCTGTCTTTCTTGTTCTTACATCTCCCCCTCCTTCCCACCCTGTTCCATCAAGCCTCTGCTGCATTCTCTCCCTGACCTACCTGCTGCTCATGCTCTTGGCTGTGGCACACTTTCTTCCCCACCAGCACATTTAATTGCAATGTTCCATTTCATTATTAGCTTGTCACCACCTTTATCAAGTCACCTTTGCTAACAAATCTCACACTGAAGCTTTCCTGCGTAGCTCGTCATCAATTTTCCACTTTAAAGCTCTTCTAAAGCCACGTGCAAAAGGGCCTATGAAAAATCGTGACTGTAGTTCTGTATTTATTTGTGAATAAAGAGCAGCATCAGTGAATAGTGCTACTGTACAGGCAGAGACAGATTTACTGTGTGCCCAGCTCCTGCCAGGCTCATTGCACAGAGATGTGTCTATGTGTCAGTCAGACAAAGCCTTTCCCTTCCCAGGGATTTTCGGGATCTCTGAGCAAGGATCTCTACTTGCACATGAAGACCCGAGCCCAAGATCATTAAGTCACTGAAGTCTCCTTATTAATTCCAGTCAGTGTTGGATCGGATTCTTGTTGTGCATAGTAAGCTAATTACCCAAGTTAACCACTGCATGTAGTGCAGGTGGGCAGGCACCAAGCACGCTTAATGTGGGATTCTGCTGCCTCTCAAGTGCAGGGTGGAGCCCTGGCAGCCAGATTTAGCCTCCCCCGTAGTGCAGCCAGAGAGACACGCTGGCTCTTTATGGACCAGCAACCACAGAACGATTTTTTTCCATGTTACAACCCCAAATTTCTAGCTTGTGGCACTGAAGCAATTTTCAAAGTCTGGTTTAGCTTATTTTAAGTGCATTTTACACATGGGTAAACTCAAGCAAGGCAGAGGACAAGTGGCAGATGGTCAGTGACAGAGCCAGGAATAGAATGGAGAACTCTGCTGTCCCAGGACATGATTTTAAGATACTGTCCCAGGATTGTGAGCTTGATGATTTATAATTCATGGGGCTTCAGAAGTGCTTTAAAAAAAGAAAAGAAAAAAACCCAGCTATCAGTATTCTCAGTTTTTCCTGGCAGAGACTGGCTTCCATAAGCAAAACAATTTTAGTTCAGTTCCTTAAGTGTGCAGTTTGAGACTTAATCTGTTCACTTTCACTTTCTCACCAGTTTTATGCCTTTTGAACTCACTTGCCTGTGCTGCGTGCACTGCTAATTTACCTCTACAGGGGAAGGATGAACCTCCAAGAGAACCCAACAGAATACCGTTCAAATATACCTATCCATAGCCTTGGTAAAAATAACTGTGGGAATAATGATAATGGATAATTATAAACTCCATAACTGGCAAAACAAGGCTCTGCATTTCAGAAGATGAATTGCCTTACCCTGTCCAGTAACCCACTTTACGGTGCAGTAATGGATCTGCACTCGGAGGGTTATGCAATGAAATGGAGCCTTTGGCAAGCTGGAATTACACTGGAAATGAAGCAACATCTTCATGGGTTTTTTCACACATGCATATTTGTAAATCTGGAACTTATCCCTTTTGACATAAAGAGACCGTCCCTGCTTGGAATGATTAAATTCTAGGACAGATTATGAAATAATAAAGCATTTAAATATTATGGTGCAGCAGTACAACAGCGCAATCACCCTTCCTTTTACTGATTCAAGTACAGTATCTCTAGAAAGCTTTTTGCACTCCGGAAAAACTACTGACCATACATTATAAGACAGGAAACAGAATATCATATATGTATTAAAAAAAAAAGATTTTTCAGACCTTTCTCTAGGTAAAGTAATTACTGAAGCAGCTAAAAATATGGGGAAATGAAGCAAATACAGGCCCTGATCCAAAGGCAAATGAACTTAGCAGAAGCACTGGAGTCATGTGTGTCATGAATTACAATTCACAAATGCAAATAAAGAATATTACTGTCTATGTGTAAGGATAAAGCCTAATTGTCTAGTTGCAGTATCTAGGCATTCCACTTGGATGAAATGAGGAGATCTTTTTCTGCAGCAGGTAGAATTTCTCAGCAAGCATGTATTGCCAATATTTATGGGACAGTTTGTGGTCCCAAAAGCACAGAAATGCTGGGAAACAAAAAGGAAAGAAAATGTACCCAAGGAGGAGATCCAGCTGCTTCCAAGTCATTTCTATAAATAAAAATCTGATGCAAACTCATTATCATTTCCCTTTCCAGCACCGATTTGCTTCCTTAAGATTTCAGTGTGCATCTGAGGACTTGGGCTGCACATCGTAAAGTTTCCCTCGGCAACTGCTAAAATTATTCACAAGGCACTGCAGCATGGCAGCAGCTATCAGCTTTGGAATGGTAAGAGAGGAAAGGGATGGCCTTTGGTGGAGTTGGGGAGAAAACAGTGAAGTTGTGCTTGGCTGTGTTACTGTGCGTTGAGCTGTCAAGCAAGTGATGCCAGCCATACCTCTTGTCCTGTGGTTAGCGGGCAATCAGCGTGTACAGCTGGAGCACATTTCTGGAATGGCTCTTCCTGTAGACTTTGGAAGCTCCCAGACAAATATTTGCAGCCCATTTTGTGAGCACAGGACAGCAGAAGAATTGCTTGAGGATGGCCCAAATCCTAGTGCATCTACCAAAGCCAGCTTGCTGTCTGTGCCAGCACTAACCTGGTTTAAGTATTGCTGTCATCAGTAATGCCAGATAAAAAAAGCTGGTTTTTGTGGAGTAATATCAGGAAGGAAATTGTGCATGCAGATTCGCCAGCAAAAATAACAGTCTGGGGCTGTAAATGTACACACTGATACTGCTGGTTTGTTGCTATTTTCAGTAGCTCCTGTTCCCTCAGGGGTGAGAGGACTTAACTGCTATCCCTGCTGTTCATGCATCAGCCTTAAAGGTTCCATGTGGATGGATGCCTGCTCTTTGGCCCATCTGGGGGTGATTTGTGCAAATAGCAGTTTTCCTGTGAATCAGTATTCAATTCATCACCAGAGCCACACCACATGATACTGTGGGGCCATAGAAAACCACTTTCCTTCACTAGAGATCTCTAGTGAAGAGTTCTTTATTATTTGCACTTTTATTCACCTTCAAATCATGCCCAGGCCAAGCAATTGTATTCCATAAGCTAAACCTTCCCCACAGTTTTGCCTGACGGGGTACTTCAGGCTCTAAACTCCTGTGTAGTCCTGCTGTTTAAAGTTTTTGTATTTTGTTCTAGAGATTGCTTATATCATGGTGGGTGAAGTATATCTATCACTTAACCACTTCTCAGGAGTACTATTAGGCTTAATTAATGTTTGTAGAACACTACTGAGATTCTCAAGAGAAGCAGCTATAGAAGTGCAAAGGATTATAATTAATTTAAAACTAATTTTTGAGTAAATGGCTAACAACACTTAAGGTGAGATTCTCCAAGTAAAACTCATTTATTTGATTCTTAGACAAAAACATTCAGAAATCTGGGTTCCATTTACTATTACCACTGTATGATGTATTTTGATTTTTATTATCCTTCAGTATCCTTTGATATATCCAGGCACACTGTACACCTTGTTTTAGTTCAGGAAAAACTGCCCAACACATGTAAGTCAAGTTAAAATAAAACGAACAAAGTAACTAAATTAATAAACTCAAAGACAATCCCCAGCACCATTTGCCTTTAGTATAATAAGTGTCTGAACCATAAAGCCTGTAATTAATATTATGGAATAATTTCCATATTTATTTATCAGGCATCTCATTTACATAAATAGTCATTATCTGGAAATAAAACCAGATCATTAAAATTCTGAAAACTGATTGAGATCAGTCAAGATGTACCAAAGAGATTTGCTAAACTCCCTGTCTGAAACTGTTCTGAGATGAAATCTCTTCTCCCAAACAAGCTTAAACAGGACTCTGCTGTGGAAATCCAAGCAGTGCTTCATGCACATGACATCATCAGACAGAACGGTTATTTTGTACGGTGAGAAAACATTGGGTCACTCTTCTCACTAACTGTCATGGAGAGTTTCCAAGGAACTGCATCTGACACATCTGCACTGAAAATCTGACCCAGGTTGTAGATGAAGTTCTCCTAACATAGACTTCTGCTTTTCTAAGATTCTACAGCACATCAAAATCCTTTTCAAAATACTCATTTCTTTCAAAATACTTTTAATGCTTACAGTATCTTTGATACTTTTTTGCATCTAGTCAGAGAACACTTCATGCAGAAAAAAAAAAAGAGAAGAAATGGCACTCTTGTGTTTCTATTTTCAAGCTGGATTGACCACTCCTCAGTTATTAGCTAGAGAGTCACAGGTATTAAAAATGATTCCTGCTTGTCACAAAGAATGCATGTCTGCTCCTGCTGTCAGTGCTTTTGCCTTTCAAGGTCCAGAGTGCTCTCTATTCGATTTTTTCGAGATAGAAATAAACTCACAATTTTTTAAAAAAAGCTACAACTACAGAATGTATTTTTAAAAATTTGCAATTGCCCTGAAAAGTCAGACCTGAGTCTGACCTTTTTCAGTGTGAGATACATCTTTAAAGTGTAAGTGTAAGCCCAGAGTAAGGCAATACACCACAACTTACCCTGTTTGGATGATTTCCTTACTAATTCCTAGAGAATGGAAGTTGGCTCGAATACTGAGTCATGAGGATTTCATCTCAATACAGATATTTTTAGTATCTGTTATTTTATCTTGGGTACTTTTAAAATCTGTATCACTGCCCAACTCCTCTCCTAATTATCTGAGATTCTTTTCTTCTGTAACAGCTTTGGAATGTGCCCTTCTATTATTACAAATACTGGCTGCATTAGATTGGGTCCTAACTGCTCATCCATCGATTGTGTTAGGTAAGAGTGCCTCTGTTTAAAGCCTCAGCAACTGCTGAGAAACCAGCAAACAGAGGAACAACATTGAATCTCACGGTGAGTCACTGTGAATATAGGTCAGCCCAGGCTCTGCCCTTTGCTGAGCTCTCAGAGGGTTGGCTCCAGGTTACCTGAAGGAGCCCCAACCTCAAAAGACCCACCCCCAAAATTTTATTTGTGTTCCTTTGCCACACAGCACTTCCACAGGGGACTTTGGAGCAGATGAACACTTTCTTAGCAACTGAGCCACAACCAAGAGCTGGGAAAGGGTAGAAAACACAAACTAAATCACTTTGAGACTAAAATACACAACCTGTTTAACCCAATTTGCGCCAAATAACATTATAGATCCACTCAATCTCAGCCACTTGAGGCTCCAAATCAATGTGCTAAGAGCAGAAGAGGGAGGGTGATGTATCTGCTCTGATTCGTACCTGGGGGAGACCCTCTCCTGCAACAGTCAGGGGCTCTACATAATGAGGTAGGCAGAGAGAACTGTGAATTGATTATTAATTAAAGTGCTTGATCACTTCCTTGGAAAGTGTATGACCAAATGTTGATGCACAGAAAGTAATTTACATAACCAAGTTTGAATTTGATCATAATACAGTACGAAAGTACCTTAATAAATGGCAATTTTAAAAGATCACACTCTGACTCTTGATACAAAAAAAAAGAGTATTTCCAGGATAAATAATGAGATGGGAGGAAATGTCCTTGGCAAGTCAATTTGTTCCATGCTGCTGATGGTTCCTGTTAGTGACAAGAATTTTTTTTCAAGAAGGAAACAATGGAAAACAAATGCAAAAGCACTTACCAGAAGACCAGGCAATGGCAGCTTTTCCAAAATGTCAAGTGTGCAGAATAGAGTCAATTTAAAAGAGAATTAATTATTTAAACTGAATTAATGTGACTACAATGAGGCCCTGTTAAACCATCTCATCCATCCTGCTTCCAACTGTGCTACCCCTTACAGTCCAAGTCTAAAAACTGTGACCTCAGTTTTCAGACACTTCAAACAAAACCTCTCCTATCCAGTCATAGTACCAACATGTTGCTTTTTAAATATATTTACTGCATCTCTTCTAGGAACTCACCCACAGAATTGTGCTCACCTTCTCCACATTCCCAACTCATACAAATGTGACTTCTGGGTCCCCTTTTCCCCTCTTTTCCTCTTTCATCTTCATACTTCTTGTGTTTTCCCAGATGCTTCAGGCAGTTTTTGTCGCTGCATTCTTCAGATCATCCTTTGCCTGCAAGTCTGCCCTTTGCATAAAGTCCTGATATCTTAATTCCAACAACTTTTCTCTTCTGATTCATGGATTGCCTTGTAAGGACAAGTGCCTTTGGGGAAGGAAGGTGACTGAATTTTAGGGCTCCAGCTTTCATGTGGAAGCTCATTTTCTCAAAAGAATGTCCACACCTACTTCCCCTGGAACCAACTGTCCCAAAGGGCTTCAGTTCCTCCTGGACTATGAGCCATGATGCTGCAATACCTTGAATATCACCTCTAGAAGGAATACTCTGTGCCCACTGTTTGCATTTTCCACATCAACACGAATTTGCAATGCTATCAACAATTTGAAGTGCAATAATAATCACCCAGTGCTCTTTTTCCTGGATAGTGTTACATGAAATCTGGCAAACACCAACAAAAGCCACTGTTCCTCTTTTATATCCCACAGGAATATCTATGACCATGTCTACCAGTGATAAATCAAAGTTGTCACTTTTGGTTTCCAGTTTCAACATGGGCAAAGGGACCACTCCAAATCCAGCCTTTTCTGCTACCCTTTAAGCCAAAACATCTGGGCTAGAATTTACGTAAAATAAAATCCTGTATTTCTTGTATTTTGTGGAGGAAAAGAACTCCCATCTAATAAGTAATGAACTTAATTGCCCTGGGTCTTGGCTGTATTGGGAATGCATATTAATTTAAATGCATCAGTGTAAAAATCAGTCTCATTAAACTATCTCAAAGCCCTAGAATAGATGGAGCACTGCATTAACACTTGCATATAATCACTCATATTAAAGTTATAATTTACAGGAGCTCATAATGAATATAAACAGGAATTAAAATTGAGCTGAGGTGCAAGAAAAAGGATTAGTGGCAGTGATATTTAAATTGACAGTTAAAAACTCTCCTGGAGCATTTACAAGGCCTGGGAGAAATACAGTTGGTTGGATATACTATTCTTTATTTCATGGTGTACTAGAAACAATGTATAAAACATGAGCACACCGAGGCCAGATGAACATCTTCACTGCAAAAATGTATTTCTTGAGTTATTTTATGCGCTGCCGTTTTCGTGTCATGCGAGGGGAACCACGGATGTACATATGGAAAATTTTGAGTGAGTTCTTAGAAACCAGAATATTTTCTTGATCATTCATAACCAACTACATAAAGAACTCTTCAGCGTATCACTATTGCACAGCTTGTACGAGATCTCCATAGCTACCCTTGGCACAACAAGCACAAAAGCCAAGTGCCTTTGCAGGGCAGATAAGCAGACAGGAAGCAGGTGAACATCTGCTACAGCTTTACATGGTTTTGCCTTCAGCAACCACTGAAAAACGTCAGGCTCTGCATTCCATGTCTTGCTCACTTGGCCTTTGACACCACCAGCTGTTGGACAGGAGATGTAAAATGTTATACCTACAGAAAGGGAGGTGCAGTATTTTCTGAAGGACCATTGGGATATTTAATGGCATTTTTTTCCTTTCATTCTCTGATGACTGGAAACACTGGATAGCAGAATCTGCATATGGAGTTACTTCCTGAAAGTCAACCACTTCCTATTTAACAATTATTTTTTTCTAAGGTTCTGTTTTCCTTTCCAAACCTGCTTTGTTTTGTTTTGTTTTGTTCTGTTTTAAACACCAAAAACAATTGCCCCATATACTGAATAGTAATTATATTAATCATAATCATTGTAAGGAAGCCATGTGCTTCCCTGGATCAGGGCTGGGGCTTCCAGCCCAGGCAATCTGTCTTCTTGGAGCATGACAACATTTCTATAGCATGGACAGCCAAGGAACAGAGTTACACAAAATAAATATCAAACAATTTAGTGCAAACCCTTTCTTTGTTTAAACAAAGAGCTGTTGAACATGATGTTTTATAAAGGAGCCCAGCCAAATAATGCAGATTCTCTGATTGTGTGCATGGAGAAAATCTCAGCTCCAGATAGTTCAGCAGTTCTCCACCATCACGGTATTTTCATTGCATGGAAAACTACTAACAGAGAACAAGTGACAGCAGCATATTTTTAGGATATTGAGACCCAAGCGTCTTTATGTACTTCCTCTGAGATTGTAATTTTGTCTAGGAGATTTCAACAGTTGTGATGAAATCGGATTTAGCCATATATGGTAGATCCTGTGGCTCTGACACAATGAGATGAAAAGGGGGTTCAGAGTAACAACAAGAAAGAGGAAGACACTACTCCAGAATTATGTAAGTGTAACTGAGAAGAGAATTTTTCCCAGAAATTCTACGTTTTTTGCCTTGGAGTTCTATACAATTTTTTTTTTATGTTCTATTCTTAAACTGCAGATGGATGCTGTTTTGCCAGAAAAATAATTGAAACACAAAGATGAGTTCAAATATTTGGAGGAGCATGTTGTCACTCAAAATACAGATGCATCAAATAATCATCCTAGTGAGACTTCTCTGGGCACCCTGTGCCAGGGCCTCCCCACCCTCACAGGGAACAATTCCCTCCCAATATCCCATCTATCCCTGCCCTCTGGCAGTGGGAAGCTGTTCCCCCTTGTCCTCTCCCTCCAGGCCCTTGTGCAAAGTCCTTCTCCAGCTCTCTTGGAGCCCCTTTAGACACTGGAAGGGGCTCTGAGTCTCCCCAGAGCCTTCTCTTCTTCAAACTGAACATTCCCATCTCTCCCAGCCTGGCTCCAGAGCAGAGGGGCTCCAGCCTTGGCAGCATCTCTGTGCTCTCCTCCGGACTTGCTCCAGCAGCTCCAAATCCTTCTGCTGTTGTTCCCCAGGGCTGGAGGCAGCTCTGCAGGTGGGGTCTCACCTAAGTGGGGCAGAAGGGCAGAATCCCCGCCTCACCTGCAGCCCTCACTGTGGGATGAACCAGGATATAGTGCCTTTCTGGGCTGCTCTCTATGCTTTTTGCCTTCTGCATTTCACAGGGAACTGAATGTTTTAAATTATATTAATATCAGAATAATTAAATAGCTGTCTTGAACTGTGTGCACATTGAATTTAACCAGCTTGAAAGCAAGCCAAAACTTGAAGCAATTTTTAGAAGAATTGTAGAATCAATACATCAATTCCCGTTAATTTGGTGTCAGAGGAAACAAATATGTACCTGTCTGAAACGTGTGCATTCCCTGCAGAGAAGTACTGAAATAGGCATTTTCTGTCTCCCTGCTTTCCCTGTGCCCTCCAAACATCAGAAACCAGGATCAGAATGAGGGAAACCCAGACTGGCTACAAAACACAATGAAACCACTTTTATTAACCCAGTATCCTGGACAAGTTATGCACAGACTCAGCCACATCAAAGCCATGGCAAGCTCTATCCCATCCACTGCACTGAGTTCCTTGTTTCTCCCCTGATGCTTCAGTCCCTCCCAAATACATCTCCATTCCAGGGCTGAGGATATCTAGGCAAGCTGAGGTGAAACTTCATTCAGTCTGTCACAGCCATAAGCTGTAATTCTGCACAGCAGTGAGACAATATTAGTGACTAGTCCCATTTGAGAGCGCATCTTAAACCAGCCGAAGTTCTGGATCAATCCAAGCTCTGTAAAATGTGCTGTGCTGCAAGCATCTTGCACATCTTGCTCACTGCACAGCTGGCTGCTGAGCAAATTCTTGTCTCAGGAGGTTTGCTCAAGCACATGAAACATATTTTTAGCATCCCAAAGGTGTGAGTACTCCCAGAGCTGAGAGTGCAACCAGGTTGACAGAAGGTTTCCAGAGGAAGGATCAGGAAAAGAGGCAATGGGTGATGAGATTACCCCCCACAGAAGGAGACTTCTGCTAGGAATATCAACACATCTTTTCAGTCTCTCATTGTGACTGTTTGTGCTTTCATCAGATTTTCCATTTGCTCCTTCAGCTACGGGACCAGATGGCTCCCACACATTATGCTCTGAATCATGGCAAGACTCGAGGTGTTTGTTGTGTGTCACAGCAAACACAGGCACCGGACCAGGTTAAACTCCCTCACAGCCAGCATATGGCGCACCCTGCACAGGGGTGGACTGCAGCAGGTACCTTCTCATACACACTGTGGAAGATCTGAGCATCCTTTTCTTGCAGGAAAATGACTGCCCTACCTTGAGCCCAGAGAGCAGGGCAGAGAGGCAGTGCAGTGACACATGGCAGAGGACAGATGCTCGGCACTTCCCGTGATGCGCAATGCCTGATGGCAAGGAGTCCTGGTGGGCCAAGGACAGGAGGCTCTTGTTCCCCCCTGATTTCCCCTTGCAGTTTGTGATTAAACTGGTGCTGACACCTTGCCCAATGCCTGTTTGCAGAGCCAATAGCCCTGGGCAGGACTTCTGGCCATGAAGCACCTACTGGAAAAAGAGACAATCTCATTGTTTGAGAGCATCTCTGCCTCTGGCATTTGTTAAATAGAAAACAAACCAGATTTTCTCCTCACTTGCCTTGCATAGATCTGGGATGGATTCAAGTTGTGGCAGCCCTGTGAAATGCGAGTGAACAGGAGGGGTGTTTGCAAATGCAATGGCCCGTGTTTGGGAGGGCAAGGCTGGGAGGATTACACAGAATGTGATTTGTTCTTCAGTTACAAGACCATAAAAATCACCTTGCAGTTCTCTCTCACTGAAATACTGCATATCTGAGTACTGAAAACGACTGGAATAATGAAAGATGCTTTTTCAATACCTAGGAGATATCTGGGGCTCAGTGCAAGTAACAAATCTGGAGGCAGAGGAGGGAGGGATGTCCTGAATAGCACAATTGATACGGTGTGTGTGCTCCAGGTCACACCATGGAGGAGCAGCCAAGCAGCTGAAGCCTGTCCAATGGCCACACTCCACCCCAAGTATTTTCTGAGATGAGAAAATTACCTTTTGACTGTTTTTCAGCTTGCTTTTCTTGCTATGTATTTTCATACCCCCCATGTTGGGAATGATGAGGCACCTTGTAAGCGTATGCTGTGCTGGCCTTTGCTGACAGGCACTGGCAGTCAGGGGACACCCGTCAGGGATGGGGACAGTCAGCAGGAATGTCACAATCACAGCCTGTGCAGAGCAGCTCCCATGAAGGTTAACGCGTGTTGCCGCCACCTTTGAGGTCAGCATTGGCCTCGCTTTAGCAGTCCTATAAATAGACTGAAAAGGTTGACTGAAAAGAGGATTTGGCTCGGCTGGATCTTGTTTAGCATTCCCAGGAGAGGATGGCGGATTCTTTTCCCTTTTTCTCTTCCAGCCTGTAACCTTGAGTTGGTCTCTGTGGGAAACATTAGTGGCATTTGCCAAAAGCGCTGTCGGATGTCCTGCTGTGTCACACAAACCACACGTACACGTCTCTTCAACCTGCAAACCCAGACCTAATTCCACTAAAGCCTCAAACTAATTCCTCACTGGCAAAACCAGGGAAAAACCCAAACAAACCTTGAGCCTAATTGCTTGAAAACAGTAGGACACCTAGTGGATGTACAGGGAATATCTTTGGGATGATCAGCAACGTTTTGTCATGCTCTTGGCAAAACCAGTTGTGAATATATTTATAGGGAAATCACTGAAGTATCCCGGTTTCTATTTAATAAATTAATCTTGTTATAGCTGTTACAGCCTTCAGTTTGCTTGGAGAAGTTATCACAACCTATAGAAAACCCAAAGAGCATTGTTTGAATGACTTGAAAAAAACACAATTATGGAAAACTGGATGGTTCCCAAGATCTGGCAACAGGAGGAAGGATATTCTGCCAGATCAAAGCCATCCCAGTTGTTCCATCTGACAGCTCTCTAATGATCTTAATGAGCAAAGTTTTACAGTCTCGGTCTGGCTCGCAGTACAATCGTGCAGCTCCACAACCACGTGGCCATGCTGAGCGCAACCAGCCGGCCCCGCCGGTTGTTTCAGCAGAGAATGACTTGGCCACAGAACCCAAAGTGCTTCTTCATTCCCCAGGGCTGATCTTTTGAATCCAAATGAGAAGATGATGGGCCACGTGATAACGCCCGTGCTGCTGTCACTGCATTTGCCTGGTACCAACTCCAACATCAAGCAAATTTTGACCCTAGATAGGAAATAAGCCCCTCTGGCAGGACATGTAAGAGGAAGAAGATTTTGAGTGGTGATTCTATGAAATTATACCTTGGCCAGCAATTATCCTGGGGCTGCCAGGGTTATCTTGCTAGTGTCTCTGGAGGCAGCAGACACAGACAGAGACATGAGTGTTGAGTCCAAAATGGATTCAGGAAACTGATGACTTCATTTTGACAGTCATCACAAGGAACACCAAGTCACTGAGTCTTGCACTAAATTCCTGTTCCCAAAACATACTGAAAACTTTCCTTCCTTTCTGCTTACAATACTATTGTCCTAGTGAAAAATGTCTCCAGAAGATAGTTAATTTTTCTGTTGCCTTCCCACTCTTTCTGCACTGCTGCAGGAATTCTGAAAGAACAGCAAAACCACAATGAGATTTGATTTTGGATAAAAAATCTGTTCAGATGCTGGTCCTTTTTTTATTCCAAGGTCAAGGTTAGGAAAGGAAAGGCTAATTTAGAAATGAACTTTGATTTGGTCTATTTCTTCTTATACCTTTTCTTCTTAGAGTTGTAGAAATCAGAAAGGACATAGGAGGTGATGGAATGCAAATGAGTTATCCGCAGAAAAATTCATATTAACTCCATGTAATTTCATTATTCCTACCTGTGGCATTCAATTACCTGAAAAATAGAATCCATGTACTTTGTAAACCCTTTAAATTGGTCTAGGGTTTTAAAAAATATTTTTTTTAAAATTTCAGTGGATAGATTTTATATTTGAAGGGTTTTTTTCTGACTGACATGTCAAACTGCAGATAGTGCATGCTAAGAGTACGCTTTTCTCTAATTTACCAGCTGGATTGGAAAGCTTGAATTATCTCTGCATAATTGCAATGATTCATGGATTGTTAGGAAATTGCAAAGTATTGATTGAATTTTCCCCTTAGAAAATATTTCTCCTCTGATAAAACATGGTTCTGGGGCTTTGCTTTTTGTCGTTCCTGCTTTCTGCCCTGGGGAGAAAGGGGCTGCTTTTATCCAGGAAATGAGAATTTGGGTCAACAGCCCTTCAAGGACAATTTTGGATTATTGTGATTTCCAATTCCAAATCTTCTCTGAGCTTTGAAAAGAGATGGATTTGCAAATTCTGAACAGGGATTTCAAAGTCAGAAAAGCTTTTTTGTTGTTGGTGGTGGTTTGTTGTTTTTTTTTTTTTT
>VXBB01019305.1:104997-139321 GCA_013399915.1 Illadopsis cleaveri
CCGGGGCCGCTCCCTGACGTGGGGCCCGGCGGGCGGGGGGAGCGCTCCGGGCATCGCCGGTCCCCGCTCGGGGGTCCCTCCCTCACCCCAAAATGTCAGCTTTGAACAATGTTTGGCAGCGGGGATTTGGTGTCAGCGCCTATCCGAGGCTGCCCCGGGCACAGGCTGAGGCGGCGGCCGGTCTGCCGGGTGGCGAGCAAAGATCGCCAGGAAGGAGCCCAAGGCTGATAAGGACTCGTCAAGGTTGATAAGAACCCTCTCCAGCTGTTAAATAGACCTAAAGAGTGGGTGAGATATACTCAGCATTGGTAGATGATGCGCTAATTTAATCAAGCAGCACGACTTGGTGCCTTCTGTATTCAGAGCTCTTGGCGAGGAGTGGAATGTCCCTGCTGTTCCACACCCAGAGATCATAAAATCCTCATGGAATCAGGGAATGGGTTGGGTGGGAAGGGACCTTAAAGATCATCGCATCCCACCCCCTCCCATGGGCAGGGACATCTTTCACTATCCCAGGTTGCTCCAAGCCCCAGTGTCCAACCTGGCCTTGATCTGTCCTGGCTCCCACAGGGAAGGGCAGGAATACCATCTTTTCCAGGGCTGATGCCCCTTCAGTCTGCAATACAGTGGCAATTTGGATTGAAATGTTCCAGGTTGTGGTTAAATACTCAATTTTCACTCCCTGCAGAGTAAACCACCAGCCTGCTGGACAGGTTCATGTAGCCCACTGTGAAATGTGTACAGAAGTGCTATTTTGAAAGTTCACTCTCCAGTTTTTTAAATCTCACTGAAAAAACAAGCAAAGTAGTGTAAAAAAGTAGTTATTTATTGTGATGTGGTATTTTAAATTTGAATGTCGGGTTATGAGCATTGCTTGTTGTGTTGTAATGATGAGAGACCCTGTGCTTGTCGTCAAGAAGGTAAAGGAAAACACTGATGTTTTTTCGTGTACCCTTAAGCTCCTGTAATAACTTTGAGGAATTACCTTACATTTGTTGTTGGCTGTTTTATCCAATTGTGTGTGGCAAGTGGCATTATTTTTACCTCTAAGTCAGTCATCTGTACTACTATGGAAATCAAATCAGGAAGTTCCAGAATGGGCTCTTTTCTCAGCTTGCACTGGCAAGGACCTTGCTGGCCACTGGTTTAATGGCATCAGGCAATGTTATTGTAGATACTTCTGTGCAGGTTATCAAAGCCATTGAATTACCCTTGTTTATGCAGTTCCGTCAGTGGGCTTGTAATTAGTGTTTTAGCTGTGAAAGCCTCGGAATATCAGTGACACAGAGCTGGTTGGGAGAGCTCCTATCTTTCATTTGGCCTGCTTCCTTTTGTAGTTGGGAAAAAATAAAGTTGGGATCCAGCTATAGGGAGAAGTGCAAAGCTGATTTAATTGATTGCCTTTGCTAAAGCTTTTTCTGTTTAGCTTGGTTTATTGAAGCTGTTGGGAGTGCAGGGAATGCTGTGAAGATAAATGATTTGGGTTTTTCCAGGCTAAAGTGGACTGCAGGAAGTTGATGCAATGTCACTTAACTGGGATTGATGTGGCAGCTGAAATAACACAAAAATGCCGAGTAATAAAATTGTGGAAACTTTCGTAACTTCCCAGAGGTGATGGTGGTTCTAAACAAGCCATTGCCACTCTGGAATGATCTGGAAATAATGGCAAGTAGGTCTCTGGACAGAATGTCTCCTTGCCAGGCACTGGTCAAAAAGGCAAGGGGTAGGTAAATCTTTTGGAAAAGGAAATGGGAACTTGGGGACAACGTTAAGTCAGTGTTTGAATTTGAGACATGAGCATCTTGGGAATTGAGGTGAAATGTAGGCATGACAGACATATCCATTTTGAAAGGGATGTTGTAGAATTAAAAAGGTGGAGAAAGGCATCAAAATAATCAGAAAAGAGACCTAATGGATTCATAGCCCTTATACTGAATTGATGTACAGCTTGATCAAAATTTAAACAGTGAGTGATAAAGGCATATAGGGAAAGTATCTCCTGTTTGTCATAATTTCTCTGGATATCTGTAATGCTTCATTTATTGGGCAGTGGGTGAAAGCAAAAGGACAAAGTCCCTCAGGTGTGTATGCAAATTTTGTGGTGCATTGCCATGCATATTATAAATGGATTTGGAAGCCTGCATGAATTCACAGAAGCAAAAAAATCCTGTTTGGGTCGTGTCAGTGTGACGGTTACAATGGCAAGTCTGAAGGCATTGCTTATTTGAAGATGCAAGGGCTGCCTAGGACAGAAATTAGCCTGTTTTTTGTGATACACGTCATGGTTTTTGGACATCAGTTATTTGGAGTCAGACTCTGGCTGTTGGTCTGTCAGTACACTTCATCCAGCAGGACATTTCTGGCTTTATGAAGGGACTGTATGGGTAGGTTTGTGGGACAGAGGTCAGAGTTTGACCTGATTCAAACAATCGAGTGATGTTCTCTAGTCAGGCTGTCTTTTACTGCTCCTGAGCTGAACTGCCACGTTTTTGTTTGTGAGGTCTCTGGTTTTGTCCTGTCAGCCCCTGACAGCAGCTGTGTGTTGAAATCTGGCTGACTCTGCTGCTGGGTGTAAGCTGAGCCCACCTGTGCTGCTGTACAGTAAAATCCAGGGACCTGTTACAAAACACACTTCTCCTGACTGTGTTGCAACACTTCAGCATATAGAAAAGACTAAGCTTAGCTTGGAAAAAAACCAGTTTCTGTTAAATTCTTCTTATCCAGCCTCTAGTCTTTGTATTCTTCCACACTTTTGGGGTCTGGATGGGAGCAGTGCCTGCTATTCCCAGAATGACCCCTGAGGAAACACAAGGCCTGTGAAGTCCAGTTCATAGAAATCTTGCTCTAATTTTAGTAGAAGGAAAATATAATGATGATATAAAGATATTACTTTATTACTTAATAAATTAAGCCTGGCTTTAGTACAGGAACCTTCTGCTCTTTTTGATCAACGTGCTTGCAATAGATGAGCAGTTATCAAAGGAACCCTCACTTGTAGAAGATGTTTTCTCTGGACAAAGCTCAGGAAGATTATGTCTGCACCTTTACCATCTGTGGCTCTGGAATAGGGGCAGTCTCATGTCATGGACCTGACTTGTGGTGACATTCAGCTTACTGCCAGGCAAAACTCCAGTTTCAGCTCTCTGCTTCTTTGCATCATGTTCATTTCTCCAACTTCTCCCTTTGATATTGAGGAGATGTTCTGAAACTTAACCGGCTTGCTGGTTTGGGGTTAGGAAGACACATTTTTATTTGTGTGTTTAGATATATGTGTGGTTGCATGACGTCTATTGGTTTGACAGTGGTAGAAGCCCTCGACTTTCACTGCCTCACGTGTGGAGGCACTTTGGTGCTGCAACAAACCTGCTGGTGCAGCCATTTATTGCAGAGGTATTGGGAGATGTTACTGGTTGTATGGACAGGTAATCCTTCCCCAGAGGCCTCTGGGATGCCAGTTCTCTTTGTGACAGGAAAAGAGTGAATAAAATGGGGCACAACTGAGGAGGGAGATTAAAATAAGTCATGACCACGTTGAGTTTATGACCAGCTATGACGTGTAGGATTAAATAATTTTTTTCACATGCTCTTCAAACTGCAGCTGAAGTGGGCAAGGGGAGGTATTCATCAGCAGGTTCTTTTGGGGGTCATGAAGACTTGTCTAAGCTTTTTATTGATATGTCTCTTAATAGCAGAGCTCAGTGCAGAGATGAGTTTTAGACATGGTGATTTCCTTGTGCTGGTGTACTTGTCCTAGATCATGTAATATGTGACTTATGCAATAACTTTTGCCACAGACAACACAAGCTGGTGCTGCTGGACTCTATTTTCAACCCAATCTCATATTTAATGAGATAATTAAAATATTTTCTGAAAATTTAAGCTAAGAGGTTTTACAGAAATAAAAATTGTGTGAGTGAGCTGGAATGTTGGTGAAAAATTAATAACCCTTTCTTGACATAGTTCTCTAAATTGCTTCTCATGAAGCCTGGGAAATTGAATTCTTATTTTGGTCTTCTACAGAAATAAATCTGGAATTACAGAGTGAAATTTATACAGTACTGTGGACTTCATGGTCTTTTTTTTTTTCTCTCTCTCCACTGAATGCTTGTATGCTTGTCTTAAATGTTTAGCGTAGTAAATGCTATAGAAAGTCAAATGCATCGATTGAAAGCACGTGGTTGCAAGTATTGAACTGTCCCACCACTAAATCCGTCACTTGGGGCTGGGAGATCATTTCCATGACATTCAGATGTGCCAATACAATTTTCCTTGGTTGTGCTACTTCCTAAGGTGCTGCTCCTGTGAGAGAAGTGCTGCTCCACAGCTGGTTATTGATTAATTTCAGGACTGAATCTTGTGGCTGAACTTGCTAGAATGTTTCCTCTAGACCTTCCACCTTCCAGTGCTGATGCAGAAAAGGAATTTGTGGATGATGCAAGTTGGGTGGGACAGGGGAAGTGGGAGTGTGGCACTGAAAGAGCTGCGTGCTGATGAGGACTGTGGTCGTCCAGCTGAGCTGGGATTTGGGATGTAGGGGTTTATCCCTAAGGACTTGGACTCTAGTAAAGTAAAAGTTTGCCAACCTAAAGCTGAACAATTAGGTCTGATGACAGGCAGACTGAGCTGTCACGGTGAAATGGTCAGGAGAAATAATTCCAGCTCCAAGTGTGCCTATCAGAGATAGAAATACTAAAATTCTTGTCTGCATCACGGAGATCTCGCTTAGAATGAGGTGTGCAGTTTTCACTGTGCTGAAAAGAAATGGAGAAACTTGTAGGGGAGGTGTTTGGGGAAATGAACAATGTGTTTATAAGGAACCATTTGACAAATTTTTGTACTTAGCAAATACAGCAAAGCCCAGACAAGATGTCGTTGCTTTCTGTAAACACCCCAGCCTAAACACCACTGGGAGAAGACACTAATAAGCTAATGGAGAATGCTGGCACATGGACACCACTGTCAGCTGACCACTAATTCTTTCTGAAAATCAGAAGGCAATTTCTAACCATTAGGAGTGAGTTTCTGGAAGAAAAGCCCAATGAAAGGGACAATGTGCAGGAACAATTAGCTTTATCATGGCCTAGATAACATCATTTCCCTCCCAGAAATTGTTTGCCTAGAGTGTTTAGTATGGGACTTGGCCATCCAGGGTCATTCCTACTGCATTTCTATGCTAAGAATGTAATACATGGGAACACTGTGTAGTATAAAATATCAAAATATGGTGGCTTGATAAGGAAAACAAAACTGAAATTAATAACACAATCTGAGTGGCTGTTAAAGCTGTTTCAGTTTATAATTTTATTTAAAGAGTGATACTTGCCCAGACTGGCAGAAATGCAGAAGGTGTGAGGAGTCTTAGACGCCTGCTGACATTCCAGGCTGTTCTCGTGTCCGTGTTCAAGAGGAACTGCAGTGGCCCAATTAAGTAGAGGAAATAGCTGACTTCAAGGAGGAAGGTATTATTTTCCCCTTATAATTGGGACACATTAATCTGGTGCTGGAAACCATTCAGAACATATGCAGTGTGGGATTCAGACAAGGCAAGGAAAAAAACCTGGCAGAGGAATTAAAGGGATCCCTCCATTGTTAAATGACTTAAAGGTGGGCTTTGCACTGAACTACAAAAACAGGTTTGAGGGAATACTTAACAGGTATGTGATGCATCCTGTTGGGAAAAGGAAATGGTGAATGTGGATTGCTTTTCTTGCTTAGAGGAGCTTCTGGCCACTCCTGGGTGGTAGCAGGACTGAGTTGCGCAAAGGAAGCTGTCAACTTTTCCCTCCTAGGAACTCATGGTGTGTCCCAGTGAATACAAACATGATGTCATCTAAACCCATGGTCCAAACCTGCCAAAACAGTGTTGAAGAAGTGACTTGCCAGTGGTGGAGGAAAGCTGTGGCTATTTGCCAGGGGTGGTGATGCAAACGGTGCCCTGTCCCCTGCACTGCGTTTATCAGGATGGAGCATCTCTGTGCGAGCAGAGCTGTTCAGCAGTGACCCGGCACGTAGGAGAGCAGACTCCTGTTTGCGTTCAGCACCGGGCCTTTCCACCTACCTGCCCTTGTGATCTTCCTACACAGGAGAGGTTAACAGAGGGTGCTTTCTGCACCTCGTGTGCTTGGCCAGCTGCGTGCTGAGTCAGCTGGCACGGGCAGCTGGGAAGATGTTTATTTTGATGAAGTATTCTGCACAAGGCCGTGCTTGAAGCCAACGTTTACAGCAATTTTCATTTACGGAGGGAGTTTAAAAGGTGCTGCTCTGCCCTTCCAGTCAGAGCAAAGTCCCATCTGCCAGAATTGCTCTGCATTATTTAAACAGAAGCTGCAGAGGGCTGCAGCAGCAGATGGGAGTATTTCTGCTGCTAGACTGAGCTCCACAGGAGGTTTGTGTCATTGAGTGTGTTTGGTGCTCTCATTGCTTTGTTGTACCTCACAGAATCTTTGACGCTGGGTTGTGGTGTCTTAACAGTTAATGATGTGTGTTACTGAGCAAGTAATTGTTTTTTTTCTAAATAAACAAAAATACAATGTTTTTTGTCACCTGACCCTGCACTTTTTTGCTTGGACTGGTGTTGATTCACTGCTGAACTTCGTTACTGGCCATTCTTCTTGATGATTTAATCTTGTTTTTCTTCCTTTTCCTTCAGTACTGGTTTGGAACCTTATCATCCTTAAGGCCCTAGGGTCACCCCAAGAGGCTGCTGTTCATGTCACTCTGGTTTGTGAACACATTTCATCCACTGTTCTGCCTCTTGATACTGAGTTTTAAGTTACACTTAAACTTGCACCTTTCAACTCAGCGTTACAAGATATTGCGGTGAATCCTCGTGATGCTGTTTTTCCTGCAGGAACTGGACTTTGAACCTTCTGTCAGTCTCTTGTCAAGCATAGCTGAATCCTTCCAATTAGTTTGCTTGGCACTGGTGCTGGGATGAGTCAAACTGAACCAGGGAATGGTGGAGCCAGCTCTGAGGCTCAGTAATCCCCTGGCAGCATTTTTGAGCAATTTCAGGCTCTGGCCTGATGTGTCCAGGAGCCACAGCAGCATTGGGGACTTTGGAAGGGCAGAGAGCTGTGGCTCAGCAAACATTTCAAACGGGCTGGCAGGGTGATGGTGGCTTTGGGGGTTCTATGGCTTGGTTCTCTCTTCATACACAAATTTTTCTGCCCCAATGGGGAACATATCTTCTGCAAAGGCGTGAGGAGTGTAAAGTAAAAGTGGAGTCTGCTGCTTGACCTGTGTTTTGGACTTCTTCAGCAAAGCAGATTTCAGTTGTGTGGTTGTAGGGTTTGTGTTTTGTTTTTTAGTTTCAGTATTGTTCAGGGAAATATAACTGGTCACCAGTGTTTGCAGTGACAGCCATGTATATTCTTCCTTAAAAAGGAATGTTCTTCCATGCTGGGCAAAGGAGGCTGAAATATAACCAATAAAAGTCAAGTCTAGCATCTGTTCAAAATGCTGGTGAATGTGGCAGCTCTGGTTTTCCAGAAATATTGAGACTTGGACAGCAAATCAATGACAAGGATAGTGCTGATGCCATTCTTTTCCTTCATGCTTCATTCTTTAAAAGAAATATTTCCTGCATGTGATTTTCAATGTGTCATCTATATCTGGAGTCTGATTCTGGTATCATTTTTGTCTTGCAGTTGTCCTTATTGGAGACTCTGGAGTAGGCAAGAGCAACCTTCTGTCTCGATTCACTCGCAATGAGTTTAACTTGGAAAGCAAAAGCACCATTGGGGTGGAGTTTGCAACGAGGAGCATCCAGGTGGATGGGAAGACAATAAAGGCTCAGATCTGGGACACAGCGGGGCAGGAGCGATACCGAGCCATAACCTCAGCGTAAGTGGAGCCTGGGTGGCTGGGGACAAGCTTTTGCTGAGGGGGGTAGTTTTGGGCCCTTCAGTTCCTCACCAACTGCAAACAGGGGTGTTTGTGTTTTATCAGGTAATACCCACAGCCTTTGGTGGTGGGAAGGTTAAATATTATTCAGCCCAGAAACTCGATCTGGTGTGTTCCTGCACAGACTGATTTACTTTGCAGTGCTCTCATGACACGTAACTGGGGGCATTTCAAGTTTAGAATGCAAGAGCTTTGAGAGACTCATTTCCATGGAAGTGGATGATAAAGGAATATCAGTGTTCCTGGTCGTTTTATCAGTGGTAACCTAAGAGTTGAAACCTTCCTGTAGCAGCCAGGAAAGACTGCTCACTTGTGTGCTTGTTTAATTGTTAAAAACCAGCATAGCAAAAGCTGGATTTCAGTAGAGCTGGAGGGAATTGTGACAGAACACAGCCTGTTCTAGGTGTGCCTCACAGCCTGTTTCCTTTTGAATGCATTGCTGTGGCTCTCACTCAAAAGGAGCTGTGGCCTTTGGTAAAGGGATAGATCATGCTGACATTTTTATGACCCAGTGAGTCACTCGACAGTCTCCTTATCACTCTGGGCCGTGCCTGTGCTGCACCCACAGTGATGGGTGGGGGAGAATTTTCAGGAGTGGATCAGAGGTGGAAGGTGACAGCAGCTTCCCACAGAGCCCAGGGTTTCATGTCTGGGATGCAGGTTTTCCCCACAGACACAGGGATTGCCTTGCTCCCAGACTCTGAGCTGGCCCTGTGGTGTAACCTCGTCTGGCTGCTCTGCTTCCCTCTGTCCGATCCCACAGCACTGGGGAATTGCTCTGGGGCATTGTTTGCATGGCTGGCTGAGCCAGAGCTGTTCCCCGCTATTGCACAGCCTCCTCTAACCTCACAGTGCCTGGCTGGCTGTCCCCTGTCCCCAGGTACTACCGTGGAGCCGTGGGGGCACTGCTGGTGTACGACATTGCCAAGCACCTCACCTACGAGAACGTGGAGCGGTGGCTGAAGGAGCTGCGGGATCATGCCGACAGCAACATTGTTATCATGCTCGTGGGCAACAAGAGCGACCTGCGCCACCTCAGGGCCGTCCCCACCGACGAGGCCAGAGCTTTTGCAGGTTGGGGAACTCTGGAATTTCCTGCTGCTTGCTGGGGATCTGCCCACCTGGCTTGGGGAGGGTGTGGGTAGGAGGAAAAAGCCTGTGGCTGGTCATGCCCCTCAGTGTCACATGTCACCTTCAGTCTGAAAGGAGACCTTGTAGAACATGCACGTTATGTTGTTTCAAGAATCAGCCAGAGGCACCTGAACGTTTTAAACCAGATTTACTCTCTTGCCTGGTCACTGTTTGTCTAGCAGAAACTGTGCCTATGGCTTTAGGTTTGAGTTTCTTGTGTGGTGGTAGCTTTGCCTTCTGTGTCCCAGCTGATCTGCAGCCTTACACAGGTGCCTGTGGCTGAACACTTCCATTAAACTGGCTCTCTGACTTTGGTTATGTAATTAAGATCTGTGAGCAGTAGTTCTAGTTTCTGTAAGCCTTGTTTTAGGCCCAGTCTCTTTGATCCAGGAGTGTAGCTGGGTTCGTCACATTAAAGTTTGCTGTAGCTGCACTGGCAGTTTATGGCCAGTGAGGATCCCTGCCTGGAGCTGGAGGAGTGTCATTCCCCCTGCTGCTCTGTTGCTGTTAATTAAGCTGCTGTGATGTATTAGCAGGTGGGAGGTGGAGAAACTTGGAGGTTGAAGAAAATCTGGGAAACTTTCTCACACAGAGAAACTGCAACAAATTATCCCTTTCAGTGGTGCAGGAAAATGTGCCTTAAAGTAACACAGTGCTGGGCTGATACCTGTGCTTGGGAGTGGGTGTAAATTCTAATGTTGGTGTTGGGTGGTGTCACTTCCCCTTCACTTAAGGGGGAAAACCCCACAACTTGTTTTACTTTATCTGGGTGTCTCATCAGGAACAAATATTATCTGGTACAGAAGCTTTTCCAGATGGGAAACAGATATGTGCTGTACCTCTCTAATTATAGTATTTCTGTCCACACAGAGAAGAATGGTTTGTCATTTATTGAGACGTCTGCTTTAGACTCTACAAATGTGGAAGCAGCTTTCCAGACTATTCTGACAGGTGAGTCATCCAGGGCTTTGTGCTTCAAGGGGGAAGGGCAGAAGGCTGCTCAGATATGATGCAGATAGGCATTTCTTTGCCTATAAAGTGTTTAAAATGTTGCTATTTTATCATTCTTCATTAGCCATAAGATTTGGAGTCCAGTTTCAAAGTGTTACAGTTGAAAGGCCAGCCTTGAACTGGGAAATGAATCCTTGTTCACTTTGATCTGCCCCAGGTTTCTTGTCAGCCTGGTTTGTGTTTCAGTTTCCATCTCCCATTACAGGGAGTGCCCACAGGAGGGAATTGTCTCATGCTGGCATCAAGTGAGAACAGTCATTGTTTATCAAGGAGAAGTCAGTCCAGGTTGTTTCCATCTTTAATGGTGACTGTAGCAGTTGCCAAGGTAAAAGGGATGAAAGAGCAGAGATCCTTCCTTTGAGACACAGTGACTCCTGAGCTGCAGGAGTTGCTGCTGTTGCATTTAATAGTCCTGCCTGGACTTTTGGCCTGTGTAACATGTGACAGCAGTCAGTGCTGCATTTTTGTGCTCTGTGGATAAAGTACTTCCTTTTTGTTTAAACCCTTATTTAGGTAGGCAAAACTTGTTAAAGCTGAGACACTCAATTTGGGGAACCTTAACCCTGGCTTGTAAAAGTGGGGTAGGAATTCAAAACTGGTGTGTAGTTGCTCATTGTCATGAGACTTCTGCATTTCTGTGCACCGTGTCAGCTGCAGCCAGGGCACAATGGGACACTGTGGCCTCTGGTTTTGGAGCTGTCATCATTCCCAGCTTTGGCAAATGCTCTTGTCTGAGTTTTCAAAATATCTGAGACACTCCTGTGTTTGCTGTGTCCCTGTTCTAGGTGTGCCAGGCTGTCTCTTGCTTTCTCCAGCTGCCTCCAGCACGTTTTCCAGTTGTAAATTTAAAGTCCCTCCTTCCCAGTGTAGCATGTGGCAGGCTATGTGATGTGTTTGGTATGAGCAGTGGCCCCACTTCTAAACTGTCTGTAAATCAGATCTTTTTGCTGTGACATTGACACCTAGTTAATTCTGAATTTTTTTCCTCTTTGCCACCTAATTTAGACATTCCTTTAAAAACACACCGAAAAGGTCCTGGTAGCCATGCTGGCACATGCATGTGAGGATAGAAATAGGAGGTTATTTACTGTAGTAAAAGTATAAATCCTGTGGCATTTCTTCAGTTGTTTGAAATGCTTTATGGACAGCCTGGAAGTGGAGAGAGGTGTTGGGCTGCTGGGGTGTTAGCTGCCTGTGTCCATCTGTTTCTTGTTTCATCCTGAGTTGTAAGAGGCCTCTGACAGTTCTGACTATTGTGTTCTTACCCTGGGTTCCTAAGCAGTAGTGCTCCTGTGCAGATACCAGCTCAGTGTGTTTGTGTTAGGTGAATAAAGAACTTCTTTTCCTTTTTAATTGAACCATGTGGTTCCCTTTTAACTTCAGTGTAGTCATCCGGTTGTAATTCCAGCATTGCACAAATTTGTTTCATAAAGAAAGAAGTTCTGTTAGCTCACACATTTGTTCTCTACGTGACAAACTGCCAGTGCCATCAGAGGATGGATGACTAAGGAGTAGCTGAATGCAGAGGTGTTGGGATGCCTGCTGCATTTCCTGTTTTCTTCACATGCCTAAAGGCAGTCTTGTCAAAAACGCACATGAATTTGGGCATGGATTTTTCAGGAGAAAGACATTGCTCACTTGTCAGTGCCAAAACCTGAGACTTCTTCCTTTATGCCCATGTCCTTGGTAGCCTTTCTTTCAGGAACACCTCGACTTTGAGGTCAGATTTGGCCAGATGTGCTGTGTGTCCTGGAGAACAAGCAGCCTTGTTGCTCCCACTTTGTGTTTGCAGAGGGCTTGAGGCTCTCAGATGTAGGTTAGTTAATTAACTTTCATACACCAGTGCTAATAAATCAACATCAGATATATCAGGCAGTGTTTATTCCCTCCTGAGGTGGCTGTCAGGCTGTCATAGCCAGAATAGACTGGTTACATCACAGTCCCCATCTCCTGCTGGCCTGTTGTGTTCTCTAAGTGACACTGGAGAGGTGGGAAGTTTCCTGTGTGCCCTGGGCTTCCTTCAGAGCCATGTGATGTTCAAGGGATGCACTGCTGTTGCCATGGGAAGCACCTCACGTCTCTGGCATGGGCTGTTTCTTTCTCTCTCCTCACATGCTTCCCACAGTATCTTTTATTCTAGAAGTGAGCTTAGATCCTAATCTGTGGAGGTTTGATTTTTTTTCTGGTTTAGTATGTCTGTAAGCAGAGATGTCTGTAATGGGAGAACAGGTAATAAAACTTGCTCATGGTGAGCTCTGACAGATTCTTGAGGCTGTCAGTGTTGCCTGCATGTTGCTGTGGCAGTGTTTGGGGTGAAGAGCTCTTGGGCTTGTGAACAGGATCCTTGTGATCCTTGTTCAGGAGGGGTCAGTTCAGCCGTGCTGGAAGAAACACTTGTGCTTAGTGGGCCTGTGCTCTCTCCAGACAGGAGCTGCTGTGTGGGGGAGATAAAGGTGCAGTGAACAGTGCCTGAGCAGCAGGTCGGCTCCAGCTGGGCTGTGACTGGCACGCTGAGGAGGGCTGTTCTGGAGCTCACTTCACAGCTGGCTTTTTCTCTTAATGACTTGCTTTGGAGGAAAGAGGGGGGCCAGTCATGTGAGGAATGTGGTTTTTGGAGTCACCCCGTAGAATCCTGGCTGCTGTGTGTTTGGCAGGGCTGCCTCCCAGCTCAGTGCCTGTGGGTGGAATGCTGGCTGTCCTTGGGAGCAGGAAGCGGGGGGAGCCAGCAGGCGTGGCCAGCGGCCGCCAGCAGAGCCGGCTGACAGAAGGGGCAGGACGAGCTGCTGCTCCAGCCCTGCTGGTATTTGCAGTGCTGGGAACTGCACCACAGACACCCCAGGCTGCTCAGAGCTTTTCCCCCAGCTGCTGGGATTTCTCCTGAACAGAGTGTTGTGACCAAGGTCTGCAGCAAACCCCCCTTTCTTTGCAGCCCTCCTGAAGCTGATCTGGTTGGGACAGTGATGGAAGTTGGTGAAGGTGCTTCCCTTGGAGGTGTAGCAGGGTGCCTGTTAAGCTTATCCTCACCTGGATTCTCTGATCAAGCACTTTCAATAGATGGCTTTGACCATGGGAAATACGAATCCAGTGGAGTTAGCACAGCCTGAGTATGTGATCTGTTGCTACAGGTGGAATAAGGGATAAAAGCTCTTCTTTCTTCTGCCATATTATAGAGGATTTTTAGAGGGGTATATCATACATGTGGTGGGCTTCCTGTCCTGCTGTGGATTCCAGATGAGGTTTTGAGGACCTTTCCCATCTGTGACTTAGAGTAATGGTCCCTATCCAAATTCTTCTGTTTCAAGATGTCTAGACTGCCAGGGCTGATTGTTGTGCACACAAAGCTGCTTTGTATCATCTGGGAAATAAGGGAGACTGGTGTTATGATCCCACCCACCCTGAGCATTCACAGCAGGATAAAGCATCCTTAAAGTAAACTGGAGTCTGCCTCCCTTCCCTGCCTGGCTCTGTGCTGTCTCTGTTCCCACACTCCATTCTGCTGTGCTTTCTTCTCTAAGGAGTCCCATCACCACGGAAACAACTTTAGAGAATTAACATCAAAAAATCGAGGGATTTCCTCTTTTGTTGTCTCTGTACACCTGAAAATGAATGGAACTCCAATGCAGGCTGATCAGCCAAGGCCTGGCCCAGCTCCTGCTGGGCAGCAGTGTCACTTTTTCCCAGCTCTCACAGTGCAAGGCCTGTCTCTCACAGTTCCCCATTATGCAGTGATGCATTCTGCTGAATGTGCCCTTAATAAGGTCTCATTCAGCTCCTGAGCAGAGCCCAGAGTGCTGTGTCTTCATTAAAAAGGGCACATCTTCATTAGCCCAGCGCTCTCCGGGCACAGCAGTTCCGGTGCAGCCTTGGCTGCTGGGCATTTTGCCCCAGTGAGAGCAGGTTTGGGCTGTTCCCCTCCCCTGCCACAGCAGCACAGCCCTGTGTGCTGTATGCAGCTCACCAGGGAAGGGCAGGTTTTAGCATTCAGGCTGTGGCTGCACCAAGCTTTGCTCTGCAGAGGAGGGAGAAGCAGCAGGGAAGCAGCAAATTTGGGACTGTTGACAGTGGATTCACTTGCAGGGCTGCTGGGGAGGTTGTGGAAGTGAGGATCATGGGAAGTTGTTCCCAGAGTCAGGAGTAGATCGATTATCAGCAAAGGAATTGGTGCTGTTAAGATTATTTTTAAGGCTTTGGGGCTGTTTGCTGAAGATCTTTGCTTCAGATGAGGCTGTTACACAGAGGGCACCCTGTGTGAGTCCTGGTTGATGGGGTGGAGGAAGTGTGTGATAATGTCAGTGACTTGCATGAACTTGTTCAGGAAATTCTCTTATGAAACTGAGAATTGTTGATGCTGAAGGTGCTACCAGAGATTTCCCAGTAACAAAGGAGGCCAAAGGCTTTTCCTGTTGATGAGAACAGGCATTGTTCTGCACTGGGAGTGAACTGGCTACCAGCCCTGAGCACGAAGCTTGTCCTGAAGGTGCAGAGCAGATTTCTCCAGCTCTGCTCCTCCCACCCCACACACACAGGCTCTGCTGAGTGCTGCCACGGGGCCAGGCTGAACCCTGCCTGCACATTCACACACCGGGCTGCAGGTGGCTTTAAAGGTCTGGTTTCTTGGGTTTCACTTAACTTGTGAGGTTGTTTATGTGTAAGATGGTTGGAAAGAAGAGCAAGCTAGAGAAAGGGTGAAATCAGAAAATCCTTTAACCTGTTCAGCTCTTGTTTGGTTGCCTCAATGACTTGATCTGTACCTGACTGCATATGAAAAAGCCATTTTATTGTACAGTTTGTCCCTGTCTGAGTCTGAGCTGGGCTTTTTGTAAAACTGTGCTTTAGCAAGCTTTTATTTTTTAAATGATTTTCAAATTCAAATTTGCAAGTGAGTTCCCCACGTTCTATTTTTGGTGTCCTGTATTTCCTTTCTGGGGGTGAAGTGCTACACACGCTTTACTGTCTCTGTGCAGCTGAAGTGCTGCTGTAGCTGCTCTGAGTTTTTGTGCAGCACCATCAGCCAGGACAAGCCCCAGGAGCAGGGCAAGGTGCAGATGTTTATCCCATGCTCTCTGATTTCTCTTTGTTCAGAATCTCTTCATCTGGAGCCCATATTTCTCACACAGCATATTTTGTAAAGGGTTTCTCTGCTGCTGAAGTGGCTGAGTCTCTCCTTTTGGGCCCAAACCAACCTTTTGTGAAGATTTAACTCTGCTTGGATGGGTGCGCTCAGCAAGAGGAATTTGTCCTTGCAGTCCTATCAGGGAGAGAAATCTGGAATGGTTCCCTTTAATCCTGTTTGTGGATACATCAGCAAACATGTGACTGCTGTCCTTGGAGCCTTAAGAAGGAATGGATGGGCACATAGTTTCTCATTCATAGCATGGAGATTTGTGAATTCTGTCCATTTACTGACTCTTATCTCAAGGGAAGTAAAACAATTGTTAAAAAAGTAATTTCTGTTGCAAAAATATATTTTATTTTCTGTATCTAGAAAACACCACAACTGAACGTTGTGTGGAAGCTTCACTGCATTACTTGTGTAATTCCAAAGCTATGCCTGGTTTCTCCCAGGTTTAACTCCTCAATGGCCTTTTGCTGGTGTGCACATATTGATCAGCTCTTTCTCCTCTTCCAGAGATCTATCGGATTGTTTCCCAGAAGCAGATGTCTGACAGACGTGAGAATGACATGTCCCCAAGCAACAACGTGGTTCCCATCCATGTCCCTCCAACCACTGAAAACAAACCAAAGATGCAGTGCTGTCAGAATATATAAATTGTCCATTCTTTCCTAAAAGGCTGTGTATATTCCCCAGGTCCAAGATTTAAATATATTTGTAATTCTCGTGGTTACATTCTTGTGTTTAGTTACTGCTTATTCCTTCTCCATGAATTTCTCCATGTCTTAAACACTTTGATTTCAGTGTTTATCAATCTCTTACTTGGATGTGGCTGCAGTATTTTCCCAACACCGACCTGTCGGTTTGGGCTCAGTAAATTGTTTGGAACTCAACTGATCCCTTCCCAACATGATGCCCGCTAGTCAGAGCACTGACACCTTTGGAGAGTACTTGAAGACGTTATCCTGCTCCTCACAAAGCAATTACTGTCAGGTTAACGAGGAAAATCTCTCTGGGCAGGATAATCTTTCCTTGTCTTAAGGTGTCGTATTCTGCATCTAAAGCTCGGCGAAGCTCTGAAGTGCAATTTTACTGTAAGTTAAATGTTTGTGGCTACAACTTCAGATTGTCAAGTGAAGTTTTGTAGGATATTATGGGGGAGAAAAGAGAATTTCTTGCGAACAAGCAGCAGTTAGCCGCAGTTCTGGAATTAATCCATTTCCAGCTACCTGTGAGTGAGGTGCTGTGGTTTGGCACCTGCTGCAGAGGAGGTTGATGTGAGGCAGAGCTGCTGGGACCCCACAGAGGTGCCCCTTGTGAAGGAAGTGAATGCAGGAGCCACGTCCCTGAGGAATGGTCACTCCAGCTCTGGAACTTGCAGCATCTTTGTGCTGCTGGAGGCTTGGCCTCCACAGTGCTGGTGGTATCAGGATTTGAGGATGCCTTTTTCTCTTTCATGGGACTCAGACTTGAAGGGTGTTGGCACGTATTACATATCATATCTATTAATGCATGCCACAGTAATTAATATATTCAAGTGCTTGAGTTGATGAATGAACAACTTCCACTACCTGGCCTTAGTTTTCAGTTCTGGTTGATCCAGTATTTTTAAATTATTCCAGTGGTTTGCTGTATGTTCTTCAACAAAACCCTCTGGAGTAGTTTTCTGACTGGATGTGTTCCTCCTGTGGTCTGTTGCTCTGTACCAATCCAGTCCAATCTGCTTGTTCAGGGATACATGAACTGTGCCTTCTGTCACTGCACGTCACTGGCTCTGTGCTGTTCCTAAACACACCTGACACTGGCACTGGGGGCCACAGCCACTGCATTCCCACAGGATTTAAAGGAACTCTCTGTTGTGTAAATGCCTGCAGTTATTTAT
The DNA here is from genome assembly GCA_013399915.1 of Illadopsis cleaveri. Taxonomy (NCBI): domain Eukaryota; kingdom Metazoa; phylum Chordata; class Aves; order Passeriformes; family Timaliidae; genus Illadopsis; species Illadopsis cleaveri. The sequence goes on from VXBB01019305.1 coordinate 122,040, forward strand.
ACAATTACAGGGAAGTAATTGATTGTAGGGGACGTTTCTTAGACTCTGATATGACCCACTTGAAAGATCCAGATGTGGTCGGCACTTCCAGCTGTGTTCTGTTCCCAACCTTTCTGTCTCGCGGTGCTCATGATGTGTGAGGCACACGGAAGGCATTGCTGTAGTCGGTCACTTCTTGTTTTTTACTCCATTTCTCCTCCTGATATTAGTTCTGAAGATGCTACTTTGATCTGTTTGTAAATTACTTTGTATTTTATGCATGTACTGTACTTTGATTCATTATTTTTTTAGATTGATTTAAAATATATTCATCCATGATTCTAATAAAGAATTACAGGGGACGACTCACTGTGGTGTTGGGTGCACTTCTTGGGAGAATTGGGATTTGCCCTGAAGGTTTTGCCTATGAGCTTCTTGGAAGAGGCAGTGAGAAGACACTGAAGTGGAAGTTTCCCTGGAAAAGGAGCTGAAAAGGTTTGGTATCACAGTTGCCTTCCCTGAGAGCAGCTCTGAGCTTCCTGGGGTTGTTGCAGTTTGTAGCCAGGGCACTTTGGCAGCTTCAGGAAGCTTTGAAGTTTAGAAAATTCTGTGGGTTCACTCCACACAAACCTCTGAATAACTTTTACAAACCTGTTTTTTTTCTCCATGTTGCCACAAGGAAGAAGATCTGGTGGGAGATGAAATCCTGCCTTCTGCAGCAAATGATGGAAGTTTTGGATCCCCCTCTGGTGTCCTGATGAAGAGGTGCCCATGAGCACCAATGGGCAGCACTGGTGGCCCTGGGGACAGCTCTGAGGGTGAGGTGTGAGCCCAGCCCCTCACTCACTGCAGGAGCTGTTCTTGCAGCACATTCTCTGCCCATACTGGAGCAGACTTTGGAATTCCTCAATTTCCTGTGGCAGCCAAGTTCTAAATTTGTCAGCTGGAAATGCAGGATGAGTTTCACTCTGCTTCCTTTTCTCATTCCTATAAGCAGGTGACTCGCCTCTGCTGTCACATCAATCTGGATTTTGTGTGGTTTTAGGCAAAACTCTTCCTGCTGCAGCAGATGGAATTGCAGTGCAGATGGAGGGAGCACAAACCACTGGGGGAGGCTGAGGGCTTCTAAAGCAAAATCCAGCAGGGTCTGTACAGAAAAGGAACTTCTCACCTGGGAAATCCTTTGCCTCCTGTTCTGGGGGTCTGTGCTGTGCTTTCCTAAGGATTGCAGAGCCCTGGCAGCAGATCCTGGCCCGGGCTGGGTGACACTCCTGGGACAGGAAGGTGCTTCCCGAGGTGTTTTGGGAGAGGCAATGCAAGTCGTTATTCCAGCTGAATGCTTCCCAATGGGGGATTGTCCTGTTCAGCTGCTGATTAATCATTCTGTTCCATGATTGGCACTACTTGTGTACTGAAGTGTCTCCTCCCTGCTAATGGGAGACAACTGATGGTAACAGACCCTGCTTTGGGCCCTGGGAGGAGCTTTCTGAGATTCTGGGAATTCCATATAATGCTTCAAAAATGGGCTTTGCTTGCCAGAAGTTTTTGCTGTCATCTACACATTTGAAAGCCCCAACTTTTAACAATTATTCAGTGAGCAACAGTGGTTCCTGTCTTTGATGGGAGTTGAGGTTCTGACTCTTAAGCAGAAAGGACATGGAATTGTTCTGATTTAAAGATATTTTTTATTAAGCTAGAATTATTTATTCTTTAAATTCAGACCTGATGAATTTCCAGTCTTAAATATCTTATTGAGTGTGGCTTGTCAAATAAGATTAGATGCTGGGCTTTAGTTAACAAGATTTTTAGAAATATGAAGCACAAATATTGAAAAGCATCAGCACGTAGCAGTGGCTGCATTGCTTGGGACTCATTAACTCTGAAGGTGTTTTTGCAATGCTGCAAATCTGTGCTCCTGATTTATTCAGTGGGAGCCCTGGGAGCTGCTGGGCTGCCTCATGTCCTGTCCCATCACTGCTGGCTGACCGTGGGTCCTTAGGTGTCCACCCAAAGGCCTGAGACCCTGTGAGTGGCCTAGGGCAGGGTCACCACACATGGGGGGAGTGCAGGGGCTCTTCCACATGGGATTGTGCATTCCCAGGAGTCTCACTGAGGCCAGACTGCTGAGAAACTGGGAGAAGGGTGTGCAGAGCCACTTACCTTTGGTTTACTCCAACTTAGAATGGCAGCACTGGGTGTTCTGAGCCATCCTGCCAATTCTGTCCCAGCCTGGTGCCTGGGGGGTTTGACTGAGGGGAGCAGCCATATCACTTGGAGAGCTCGAATCTGTGCAGGGCTGGAAGTTTTGCTCTGCAAATGAGTACGTTGGAGAACTACACACTGAGAGAAATTCAATTTATTTTGTACAAGGTAGGATACCTTTGCACAGTGAACAAATATATTACAAATCTGTCTTGCCTTAAAAAAGTATTGCCATTTTGGTGCCTGTTTCCTAAGCTAACGCTGATATATAAGAACGTACTTTTTTTTGTTGGTTTTGTTGTTGTGTTTTTTTTTTTTTTTTCCTGTTAAGCTCTATGCACATCATTGCATTTGGTTTCAAAATCCTGCTTTGAAAAAAACCCAAACCAAATAACTGAGCACATCTCTGCTCTCTGGAGTCTCATTGCAAACTACAGCAATACACCAGTGTGGGTCAGGCCAGCAGCTTGGGCTGCTTGTGCTGGGTGCCAAGGTGGGTCTTAACAAGAGTATTCCTCATCCAACCACCTTTCTCTTGACATTTTTGAGGTAAGTCTTTCCATTCATGTATGTAAAATATATTCCTACTGGTCCTACAAAATAATTGTTTCCTTACATCTCAAATAAGGCTTTCCTGGACAACAAAATTGGTATTGCTGATCAGCCATGGCCCCCATGCACACATGCAGCATTCAGGAAACCTCGTGGGCAGGATCCTGCTCTGGGAGCCCAGGGGTGTCCAGGCTCAGACTGGGGATTCAGAGTCAGTCTGACCACCTGGAGAGTCCTGGCTCCAAGGGAAAGGCTCCCAGGAGCAGAATACCCAGAGCCAGGGGCTGTGATCCCAGGAGTGAGGGCTGAGCCCATCTGTGGGGACACGGCTGGGCCCCAGCACGGTGCTCCAAGGATCCAGGAGTATTCCCAGAGCTGGCATCCAGCTGCTGCCCCTGAGCTGGGGGCTCCTCTTGCCAGTCTCTGAGCCCAGCAGGTCACACCTGGGCTCGTGCTGTGAGCAAACCCACGGGGCTGCTGTTGTCATCTGCTGCTTCCATCAGACTGGCGAATGTGCAACAGAATATTCTTTAGATTTAAAAGGCAATCAACTTGCTACTTCCATGTTTGCCTAATAAAATTACATACTTAGAGTCAATACTACTTCATGCTCAAAATCTACAAGGAACTAACGGCAAGTACTCTACTTTTTAGGTCAATAGAGATTATAAATTAAAAAAAAAAATCATGGTGGCTCAGTCCAAAATTTTACCATGGGTCAGACTCTTGATAATCACTTCACAAACAGCTGCTGAAAAAGAAAACCCAGTTTCAGCTCCATTTAATGACATTTCAGGTAGAATCATCAACGGATAAAGTTGCACTACATGGTAATGCACATCAGATTCAGAGGTGTCATCAGTGGCATGCTGACAGTGAATCATGAGGGGATGGTTTGGGAAGATGGGAGAGAGAAGCCGATGTGGCTCAGCTTTGAGAAAGGAAATGAAACCAGGGCTGGTCTGTGCAAACCTGCAGCGTCCCGAGGCAGGAATTGGAGGGGCAGCAGTTTAAACTGCCTGAAGATCTGCTGGATTTAACCATCAAAAGAGAAACTGCATAAGGAAAATCAAAGCCTACCTGTGCCAATCAACATTTAAAGTGTGGTAAGATGGGTGTGAGACTCATTGTGGAAACTCCATTCATTAGCAAAGATCTGGGTATGTTTGGAAGGTATTAAAAACTGCACAGAAGGTGTCTGTGTTAATATTCCTCAACTCAAATTCTCTGGTAGTGAATATAGAAATGACAATCTCAATGCTAATTACCAAGCATGATCTGCACATGTTGCACATGGTGATGGCAGTAAATGAGCTTGCCAGACAGTGAAATGACAAGTTTCCCTGCTCTCGTTCAGAAAAATGTCCATTCCTGTGACAAAGATGAAAATAAATTCCAGCGTATTCCTAGTCACCTTGTTGCTAACAGTAAAAGGTTTCTTGATGCAGTTGGTAGAAATGTACATCCTGAAGTCCTTAGCATGTTTTTGTGGTTTATTTTACAGCAAAGCCAGGGTTAGAACACGCCACGGAGAGTTTTTGCCTGGAGCATGAAGACACCTTCCTGGGGTGATGTGCTCCAGTCCCACATGGAGGAGGCTCTCGTTAGTTCCAGGTACCCATACAAAAATGTCTTTATAAATAACATCATGCAGCAACAGTTGGCCCAAGCTGACATCGTGTTAGGTCCTTGCCAGTCTGCAGGAAAGGAAGGAACGGCTCCTCCTGTGCTTCCTCACAGTCTGTGTTGGCAGCACAGTGCCCAGTGAAGTCCATCCCTCTAAGACTGCTTGTCCCAAGAAGGGCCGTGTGTGGGGCTGTGCCGGACAGGGAGCAGGTCGTAGTGCCCAGGAATGTGGCTGTTCCTGGGCAGGTCGTACGGATTCTGAAGGTAACTGGCACTCCGACTGCGGGCGTCCTGGACTATGCTGACAGTGGGCTCTGGGGAGCAAGGAGAATAGGTTGTGGAGACTAGCAGCAGTCCCAAAACTCCTGATCTTTGTGGGGCCCTTCCAGCTCAGGACATCCCCCACTGTGCCTCAGCTCCCCAAATCAACACACCAACGCTCAGGCCTTCCCCCTGCCAGTTCATCCTTGTGCCACGCCAAGCCCAGGGTCCTTGTGCCAGGACAGGGAAAAACCACCAGCCCCCCTGTGCCACCCACTGCTTACCAACTTCGTAGATGTTTTTATTGGCTGTTGATGAAGTTGGCATTTCGGAATACGGGGATTCCCTGTGACCAGGTGATTTCATTTCCACGTAGCTGCTCTCGGAGTGTTTGCAGGTTAAAATGGGGGGGTCTTTAATGGTGGCGTATGGGTTTTCACTGCTGTTCAGGGAACAAGTGCTGGAGCTGCACACAGATTCTTTCATATAATCTGCAAAACAAGAGTGGAGTGGGTGTGTTAGGGTCATTAGCTTAATTAGGTTAGTTACAACTGAGCCTCTGCAGGAAGGCTTGGGGGGGACAAGGGGGCAGAGGATAAGGAAGATCCTTGAAGCCTCCAGCACAGACACCCGGTGCTTGTGCTCTGGGTGTTCCAGACCATTGCATCCACCACTCACTAGCAGGAAAGAAATGAAAACCTACTCAGTACTGAAGGTTTTCATGTGAAAAGTTTTAGCTATCGTTTAATGCAATATTTCATTTGAGGTGGCAATCCTTTCCCTCCCTCCCCCTAATTCCTCTGGAGCCGTGTTTATCCCGCTCTGCCCGCCCCGCAGAGCCAGGCGTGGCCGTGGGCAGTCGGCTCTGCAGGCAGGACCTACTGCTGGGACCTGGCTGCTCAGCCAGCTGCAGGGACAGTCCCGGGGCCTTGGTCACATCCAGTGCCCTGTGTTGGAGTGCACGACATTGCCACAGGCTCAGAACTGCACCAGTGCAGCCTCTGCATGTGCAGCCCCTGCCGCTTTCAGGGTTACCCAGCATCCTACAATCTGGGAATGCTTGAGTTTCCACAGAGGGGGACAAGCCTCCATCTGAGCCTCACTTTTGCTCTGCTTTTTCCCCTCTTTGCTGTAGACATGTCCTGCTCCTCTCCCCTGGGCTGGAGAGGAGGTGACAGGGGCACTACATGGGGAGAACAAGGTTGGTATGAGAGCTGTGACCACCGACCCACCCGGTCGGTGACCCTGGCTGGGATAGGCCAGCCTGCTGCAAAGTACAGTGCCAGTCTTGCTTTAAAAATAAAAAACAATAGATAATAAATAGGTCTTAACATTGACATTCAAGAACGTGCCATTGCTGCTGTGTGCATCCTGCTGGGCAGTGCCAGTAATTTAGAATTAGAGCGATGCAATGAAAGATGAGGCATTTTCTTGTGCTGGGTTACAGTACAAAGGCAGATCCTGGTATATATGAAATACTCCTGGTGAAATAGAGGGACTTGCAAAATAGCTGCAATCCCAGCTGCCCCCGCTGTCTAGTATGGGAGACAAAAAGAGAAATTCAGGTTAAGAAATAGACAGACAACATGACATCGCTTCTCCGCTCCAAACCTCGGCTCTGAGCCTGCCAGCCCCGTCCTGCTCCCTCACGTGCCAGCTCTGCTCCACTGTGAGTGACTGTCCCTCCTGCAGCTCTGGGGTTGTGTCTGTGTCTGTATCTGTGTGTCTGTGTGTCCACCACCCCTGGCCAGGTGCCCCTGGTCCTGATTGAGCCCTGAGGGAGGTGCCAGGTTGTGCTCTGCCACCTGCAGCTGGGTGTTGCCTTTCTGGGCTCTGATTTCAGTGACCTACAAGGCTGGAGAGCCCTCAGCTCCCAGGGTCAGTGACAGCAGCTTGCTGGGAAGCTCCACTGCACACAAACAGCTGGGACCATCAGGGATGGGGAGGCTGGCAGAGGCCTGGCACCAGTGCAACATTTATTTAGTCAGAAAACTTGGAAACTCCTTGTCTGACATCACCCTGGGTGAGATGAGCAGTACCTTTGCTTCCAAGTGAAACATGTCTGGTTTGGTACATGAAGGAGATGGGGAACCAAAGCAACACTGACATTCCCTGGCTGTTGGCTGCAGGGTTTGTCCCTCCAGTGTCACCAACCCCAGCCCAGTACAAGTCAGTGGAAAACTGTCCCATCCCATCCTTCTACAGAGAGATGGAGCAACCCTGTGAGACCAAAGGCTTCTGCACATGAGTGAGCTCAGTGTTGGCTTTTGCTGTGCATGTGACTTAAATCCAGGTGCCATAGTCTGGGATCTGTTGGTGTTAGAGGCAAGGACACCATAGCCAGCCAAATGAAAGGCTCAGCTCCACCTGCCAGCAAGTTACAGTTCCTGGTGGCTACTGCAGGAACATAGAGCTTGTTAGGAGAGCCTGGGCAGCCTTTCATGAGCCAGCTCTGCATTTTGGGGTGAGGGACATGAAGATTATCATAAACTTGCTTTTCCATTCCAAGCAGTGCTGCTGAGCAGATGCTCACAGGGTGAAAAGCAGGATTCCCTCTGTGCCCCAAGAGCCCTCTGCTAAGCATTCCCTGTCAGCACCATGGCTGAGAGGGAACAAATCAAACCAGAGCTGGGTGTACATTCAGGAAATGTTGATTCCAAAGCACTGCTGGCTGCTACAGCAAAGAAGAGCAGAGTGAGAATGCCTCCTCCTGCAGAGCTGCAGCTGCAGGTAAATAGCTGTGTGGTTTGTTTGTGGAATTGGGCACACTGAAGCTGGCAAAGGCAAAAATCCCACCACATCAGCTGTTTTATTTCAGCCTGCTCAGCTACTTTTATCTCTGTAAGCTAAAATTCACCTGCACTGCAGTTAGGGCTGACATTACCTCCCAGGCAGGTATCCCTCAGCCTTTCCCTTCCCTTCCCAGGACCAGTTGGAAGCGACCAGTGAATACCACTTGGGCTGCCCAGACTTGTTTGGCCTCTCCCAGGAACGTTCCTGGGAACAACAACGTTCCTGAGAGCCCAGAGAGCCCATTCCTGCTGACGTACACAGAGCTCTGTATCTAGCTGGGATCAGACCTTTGCTTTGGACACAACATATTTTATGGAGCACCAGTGGATGTTTGGGATTCTGGGTACACCAGAGAGTCATTAGCCCACAAGAAACATTATGTGCAAGATCATGGAGGATTTAACTCTAAAGGCTGCAGAAGCATCTGAGTTACTTTGTCATTAAGGTAATTTGGGGATAATTAAGAAGCCTGACATAAATTGTCAAAATTTGTTTCTTGAATTAATTTAAGCAGAACAAACGTATTTAGAGATTCTCAGCCCATGGTGCTGCAGGCCATGTGTGAGCCCTGGCTGTGCTGCCTCCTCATCCCTCCCTGCCACAGGGTCCAGCTCTCCTGGAGGTGGAAGCTCTGCCCCACAGTGTGGGACTCACTGGAAGCACTCAATCAGCTGGACTTCCAGAGAAATATTGGGAATATGCTCTAATTTTGAAGTCCCTGCCTTCTGTGTTGCCTGGATACCAGTCACCAGACCTTTGGAGGGTTTATTTTTATTAGCAGGGACTGGAAATGTCCCTCCCACAGACTGGGTTCCTCTCTTCTGCCCTGAATTTCCCCTGGCACTGCTGACAAGCCTTGGGTCTCAGAGCAGAGGTGGAAGTGCTGAGGAGAGGTGCTGTGCCCTGGTAGAAGGTGCTCTCCTGCTATTTAACCCTTGTTGTGCTGGCTGCTGTCCCTAAGCTGGCCAGCTTTGGCTGCTGCAGGGACAGTGACACAGCGAGGGCTCATTGCTGCTTCTCAGAGGGACACAGGAGTGGGGCCACATCCTGTACAACAACCAGGAGAACCACTCTGAGCCCAGCCCTGCATCCCTGGGATCAGTGCTTCTCTCTGCTGGGATTTTCCTGGCTCTTCTGCAAAGTAGAAGGTGTTTTTCCTTAAAATGGTTGTGCCTGAGGTCACATCATTCCATCAGTGAGGCAGTATTCATTAAAAAAAAACAACAAACCTCTGAAAACCAAAGGACTCAGCTGAAAGGAGAAGCTCAGGAATGGTATCACTGAGCACCATGCACAGGAAAGAAACTGCTCAGAAACCTGCTCTGAAAACCCTCGTGCCTGTTGAGCCCCTGTCACCAGGTGCCACAGGGCTCAGGGCTGGCACTGTGACAGCTGCCAGTCCCAGATCTCTGTGCCTGACCCCTGGAGCTCCAGAGCACCCCTGGTGCCAGGCTGCCCAGGGGACACCCCTCTGCTGGTGCCCTGCTCTGGGCACAGCCCCCAGCTCTGGTCTCTCCAGAGAACTGGGGCAGCAGGAGGTGGCCCAGGTTCCCCACAGCCTGGCCTCAGCCTCAAGCCCCCTGTGCCCCCTCCCTGCAAGGCTCTGTGTGGTCCAGGGGCACCAGAGGCTACTTCCAGCTGCAGGACAGGCTGTCCCCAGTTAGACCACACTGGTGGGAAAAGACAAGGTTTTAAAGTGGATGAAAGTAGATAAAAACCAGGCACCTGCTGCCAAGTCTTTTTGCTGACAGTATCCAATTGTTTGGGACTGGGAGTTTTTTTCTCTCCATCTTCTGAGGAATGTGGTGAGTCAGGGCCTGGCAGGGCAAGGAGAGCTCACTCTGAGCATTGGGCACATTCCCAGCTCCTCCTGGGAGGAGACTCCCCTAGGACTGGGGGTGCCCACGCTGCCATGGGGCCCTGGGGCTGCCTGAGCCCAAGAATTGACCTTCAGAGGGGCCTTGGGAACCATCAGTCAGCCAAGGGTAGCTGCTTCTGAGAGCCCTCAGCTCCTAAGTTCCTGCAGGTGAGCTCCCAAACATACCTGGGAAGCCAGGTGTGTCCCCATGTCCCAGCACCCTGCGCCTGCCAGTGCCAGCCCTGCCTATCTGAGCAGCCACAAAGAATTCCAGCTGTGGCTTCTGAGCCTAATTTTTCAATTTACAAAGAGATAAACATGTAAAGGAAATGGTTCAGATCATAAAAATTAAGGAAAATATGTAGCAGCTGAAAATGCATTTCACAGTTTGCTGTCTTTGTGATTCTTTTTCTCTGCCCCCACTGGTCCCCCTCTGTGTGACTGTGCCTATGGATGGGAGCTCCTGTTGCATGTGCTTAAGGTACTTTTAAACTTTGTAAACACAGTAATTTAGTTTAAACTAATGAAGTTAACAGCTCCATGTAAAGAGAGCAACTAACTCTTATAATAAGATTTTTCTTTTGAAGAAGGGAATCATTGAAGTAGCTGAAACCAGCGGATTGAGTATTTTGTATATCATAAATCATATATATCATATACATACATAATTAATTCATTATTTTTACTTTAGCTTTATCAACAAAGAGTTGGTCATGGATCCTTGGTTTCCTTTGCTGATTCTGTGTAGTAAGGTGATGTTGTAGCAAATATTGTATGCCTGTATTTTGAAAACAGCAGCTACAAAGTGAATATTGATGTCTAGGCCTGGCTATAAGCTGGTTGATGCATTTTATGTGGAATAGCTTTCACTATTCCTTGTTAGTTGAGACAAAGGTGTGGCCCTGGAACAGCTCAGCCGTGGCAGGGCGAGGGGGTGGCAGAGCGCCACTGTCCCCGCGGCTCAGGCAGCACCAGCCCGAGGGCTCTGCAGGAAGAGGCTCTGTGGGGTTTCCCTTCTCGGCTCCCTGAGGGACATTCCCAGGCGGAACAGCCTTGGATTCACATCAAGGACCTCGGCCTGAAAGCTGCCTATTCCCCAGGAGACAGATCCCTTGCTCCATTTTCTGGAGCACAAGCTCAGTGAGCTAAACCCCAGCCCAACCTGCCAGGAGCTGTGGGAACCTCTGTGCCAAGTGTTCCCGTGGTCCAGACGTAACTGGAATATTTAGAATGTAAACGTGGAGGAAAAGTGAAATGTAAAACCCCTGGGCCCTGTGCTCATGACTCATCTGAGATCCTGTTTTAGACCTGCCCTGGAGTCGGTGCCCACAGCTGCTGGTGCCAGCGTGAGGGGACCCTCGGCCTCAGGGTGGGCTCTTCTCCAGCTCTGCTCGAAATCCCTCTCAGCAAAGGGCACGAGCAGGGGTAGTTTCTTTCCTGGGGGCTTTCTTTAAGCTCAGCATGGCCAGGAGCCCAGAGCAGGGGACACAGCACTGCCACCAGCAGCTCCCCCAGAGCCCTTGTGGGTGGCCGCTGGGTCCTGCCTGAGTGTGCCCTGGCCAGCTCCACCTGCCCTGAGCTGAGCCCTCCCTTTCTCGCTGTGCTGCAGAGTCTGCGGCCCTGGGGAGCTTCGCATCCATAATTGATGGCCCAGGCGTGCTGGGAGCCAGGCAGGCAGCGGCTGTGGGGGGTGGCTCTGTCCCTCCCTGCCTCTGCCGGGCTCCTATCTCACCTCTTCTAGGACACCCTCCTCACACCTGGGCAGGGTTCTGCAGCTCTGGATACCATACCTTTGAAGCTTTTTTCCATTATGTATGTGTTCTGACGTCTATCCATCCCACAAGCACCTGCATAAAAATGATATATAATGGAAAACAAATAAATATTTATGTAAATTGGATTGCTTTGACTACTGAGCAGCATATATTCTTCCCTCTAAATTGTACATCAAGGCCTTCATTTAGGGAGGCTCTTAAGCACATCCTCAGCTGTAAGCACACACTCAGCTCCAGTGGGGAGTCTGTGCACGCCTGGAATTATGCATGTGCTTAAGAGTTTCCCTGGAAGGGAGAGCTCTCTGCAGCAGGGTTACCAAGAGCTGCCATCCATCAGGAGATCAGGATAAAAACCATCTGCTGAGACATTCATTACTGAAATGGTGTGAAAGAAGCCTAAAACACGCCCTTTCAAATCTGAGTCTGCAGGTTGCATTGCAGCACTCTGTGACTAATTTTAGGCTTTGTTTTGTTTGTGGAGAGTGTGTTATTTAACTCACAGCTTTAGACTCTAAGTGTGTACAACCTTCTTAAATTACCTACTATTGCTTTGCTCATGAATCTGCCCAGTTCAGTGATTGATGTGACAATAGTCCCTAAGTGACCACTGTGCTCTGAGTACCAGGAGCAGAGCTGACAGCAAACAATTCTGCCCTGTGCAGCTCCAGAGGAACTTGCTGTTCCTCACAGAAGCTGAGACAGAAGGAGATGGGGACCTTTTCCATTTTTACTCCTGCAAATTACCCTAGACATCAATCAAAAGGAAAATCTAATGTAAGCCTTTAAATCTTTTTAGCTATAGAGTCTGGTATTTCCTATTGACTGGGACAATCAATACAAATTTGGTTACTGAGAAATGTCCTTGTGGCTTATGGGATTCCCAGTCAAGTAACTCAGTTACCCTGGAAAAAGAGCCCCACAAACAGCGTGTCCCAGAGGTCTCCCAGCAATTTGTCCTTGTGTGTCCTCTGTGCTCTGCAGAAAAGTTGTCATGGCCGTGGGCAATGCTGTACCAGTCCTTTTTTATGACAGCTTCATTTTCTTTTTTTTTTGCTAAATAAGGGAAATGGCTAAATTAGACAATAAATGTGTTACTGGCACATCAAAGACAAACCAACCCTTTGCTCTGGTGGCACCCAACTGGCTCTCTGTGATGATGGGGCTCTTCTGGCCACGAGTGACCCCCCAGGCCATTCGAGCACCTTCTGCTTTGTTTTGCACCATGAGTCAATTCCAGACCCATCCTGCTGCACAGGGCGAGGCAGACTAGGAGGTTTGGGCAGCTCTGCTCCACAGCAGGATGAGCTCTGTGCCCTGTCCCAGAGCAGGATGAGCTCTGTGCTGTGGCCCAGAGCAGGATGAGCTCTGTGCTGTATCCCAGAGCAGGATGGAGCCAATTCACCCTTTGGCCCACGGCCACAGGGCTGGGGGTCCCCAAGGCCATCCCTGGGGATCACACATCCTCCTGCTGCCAGGGCTGAGTAAATCTCCAAGGGCAGCGGTGTCCAAGCAGAATTTGGGGCTCACCCCATGGAGCAAGGCTGGGAGGAGCAGCTGCAGAGCTCCCAGCTGGGGTCTCCAGGGGAAGGGGCTGTACCCATGGAGAGGGAGTGGCAGGGAACAAAGCGAACCCAAGCTGACCCATGGGGAGGGGCATTGCCCTTGGGAGGGCCACACAACCCCACAAAGCCCTTCCCAACCCAAAATCTCCTGTAATTCTGCCTTTAGTTTTCTCTTTTATCTGTTATAAAACTGTGGGTATATGACCCTTTTTTTTTTTTTTAAAACTGTGGGTATTTGCCCCTTTTTTTTTTTTTTTTTTTTGTATTCACTGAGTTCCTCAGGAGGTGAAATGAATAATAGATACATTATTTTTTAAACTACAAAAGTAGTTATGGTGGAAAAGTCCTAAACAGGCCAGGGATGTGGCACTTTATTGAAGTCTAGGTTTAAGTTTGAAGCTAAATTATCTGCTGGGGTGAAATCAGAGTCTCCGCTGGAAACAGTTTTCCACACCTTTTGGCTTTGAGAAAAAAGTGAAGTCAGCTGTGAATCAAACTTATAGCCTTTGGTCCTCTGGAATAAATGCAGCTTTGAGTCACTCATGATGTGCTGCAAATCCCACTTTAGTGTCTGCATCCAGGACTGCTGTTAAAAAACATCACAGATAAACCCAGCCCTGCCTGCAGCTGCTGAGGCCAGTGCTCCAGATAATGAGACAAGAACATTGACTGAGCTCAGGTCAGTGGTTTGGGAGTTTTGACCTGCTTGGGATGAGAGGTGGAAGCTCTGCCAGTGCTCAGTGCAGACTGGACTAGAGCAAGAGAGATTACTCACAGGGCAAACAATTGCCGTTCTGCAACATGAGACAGAGAAAATGCAAGGACAAGCCATTCCCTGAAAAAAGGAGCAGGCTGCCTTGGGCAGGCAGTGACACACAGGAAGGTGACAAAGCTGCCTCTTCTTGGCACCACAGAGTCCCCAAATTCTGATGTCTCAAGTCCATGGGAATTACTTGTGCTCCTCCCCAGACTCCACTGAACACAATCAGCTATCTGAAAACCTGGAATTTGAAGCTCACTAACAAATGTGCAGCAGTAAAAGTCCAGGCTTTGTCCTTGCATTTCCAACTTGGAAGGAACATGAACCTGCCAAACAAAGTCTGCAAAACAGGTAAAACACCTGCAGTCTGGTGAGGTCCACTGCAATTAAGAAAATCCTTATCACTGCAGCTTTTAGGAGATGAGTGTTCAAGTTAATTTTGGTGTGGATATTCTTACGATTTCCTATCTCCAGCTATCATTCATGTTTAGGACACCTGCAGTTTCTGACAGGGCTGTAGACATTTCTGGAAGCCTGGTGCTCCTCATCTGCTGGGTCCCATCCTTTGGGATCACCAGAGGAGTCACTGGCTGAGGAACCAGTGGGGAGTTTCCATCCATTCCAAATTTCTCTTCCATTCCCTCTCTCTTCTTGGCTCACTCCCACATCTGCTCTCTGTGACAATTCATGGGGTCACAGCAGAGGAGTTGGGCAGTTGTCCACTGCTATTTTTAACTTTTTAACTGAACCCAGCCCTGCCCAAGGCTTGGCTGCTCTTCCAACACATGAGTTGGAGCATTTATGTTATGAAACTATGGCTGATCACAGGATGAGAAGGTGGAACACGTTTTTAACTGTGGTACTTCTGTGCTTGATGAAGTTTGAAAGTCAAGATTCCCCGTGTGACCTTATTAGACTTTTATGTTTATAATTCAAAGTTGAAGATTTTAACTCTCTTCTGCAATTTTCATGAGAGGAACCTGCAGCTTTTATTGCACAACAGTAATACCAAGAAATGAAAACTTTTTATTGTCATGTAAAAATGGCCTTGATCTGAGCAAGGATTCAACATTGTGAAAGTTAGCATGAGCAGGCATTAATTCTGGTACTGAAAAGAAAGAAAAAGAATCTAATTTTCATCAATTAGTTTGAAAAAAGAAAGAAAAAGTTAGCTTGGATGCAAAATGCTATGGGAAAAAACCTGAGAGTTTTGCTGGAGGCCCCTTAGCTAAAGTATTTATCACTTCTAGATCATTCTTGCTGCAGAGGCATTTAGCATCATTTCTGCTGGTAAAATAAAATGCATGAATGCAGAACAGAGGTGGCACATGGGGAGCTCAGGACAGCACAGGTTAACCACAAAGAAAGCAAATAGTGTGCAAAAAAAAGCAGCAAAATGGTAAAAGGAAAATGAACGTGGTGTGAGAAGCATTTGGAAAGCCTCACACGCAGCCCCCTCCATGCCACATACAGATAAGCACCACAGTGGTTCTGCAGCTTATTACACAGAAAACATTGATGGTGTTAAGGATGAAAAGATTTTGCACTGAAGCTTGACGGGTTTGTGATTTTCCTGATGCAGGGAAGGGTCTTTGGAGTGAGGCACAGTGTGGGCCCAGGGGCAGCGGTAGGATGTGATGCCTGGTGCTGGCCTAAGTTCATTCCTTTGCCATGTGAGCTGGGAGATAGTTGACCTTAAAAATCCCATAATACCCCTTAAATGCTGCACTTTCCTTCCTCCTGCATATTTTCAGTGAGATGTTACTAATCCTAGCAAAGGAAAGGGCAAATGCTTTTGGCCACTGATGAGCCAAACTCTGAGTGCTCAGATAGGAAAACAAATAGCATCCAAAGCACTAAATCTGGGCAGGATTTGAGCTAAGAGCTGCTAAAAACCCTGTGAAAACTCAAGCCAGGAAGCCAGGAAGAATAAACTCAGGCAATTAAACTTCACTCTTGGCTTGGTTGCACTGGCTGGTGGTTCAGAATTGCCATGGAATGATTTACTGGGAGATAATGGAGCATTGCACACCCCAGCTCCCACAGAGGCTCCACACCTTCATCAAGATGCCAGTATTTAGTACTAGGCTTTATTAAGCATGAAAGGGGAAAAAGAAAAAAAAAGCCAAATTTGAATTTTTAATGTCCTGAGTTAGTCCTTAAAAAAACATTTATAGAGTAGATGATAGTGATTCAACAGAGCAACCTTGGAAGGGAGACTAAAATGAATATTGACTTTGCTTTCCCAGTCTGTGGTTTGTGGTAAAGGAAACAATTTTTAATTCTCCATCTTTCACTACTGGCGATTCTGATCGTGAAATAAAGACAACACCAATATTCCTCATTATTGTTAATGCCTTTATGAAAGGCTGATTTGGATTTGGAATTACTCTAAAGTCTACTAAAGTGATTAAAGTGTTTAAAAATTACTGACCTAGTTCATTCAGATAGCTGTAGGGTCTCCAGTCTGCAGTTTCTCTGTCAAGGATTTTGTTACTGAGCTGTTCAAAAAGTATGATAATGGGTTAATGCTGGAAGAGACAGACAGTTCCCACCCCAGACTACAGCCCAAGGATGTCAGGGACAAAAATGGGAGGTGACTCCTGCCTTGGCCTCACCATCTCAGCCCTTTATCTGTGTGAGTTGGACAGCTGTTCACTAGCATTAGGGAAAATCACAAAGGAAAGTCACTTCACCAAGGCATGAACACAAACGTGCTGGAAAACACAGGATTTCCTTTGGAACCATGACTCGGATGCCTGTGATGTGGGGTGACAGGCTACAAAAGAACCCATGGAGATGGATGGATCAAACTCCCTGGAGCAGCATGCACAGAGGGGATGCCTGCAGCTGCTGAGGCAGTTGTGGGGGCACTGACAGGAGATGCAGGGGACACGAGTTCTCTCAATTCAAGGAAAATAACTTTGGCAATGATGGAGCACAAAGGCCCCTGTGGATCTGCCAGCAAAGACGAGAGTCCAGGGCTGCCCTGCAGGTGCTGCTGCTGGGACAGCACCTCCCAGAGCCTACAGTGAGAGGAGAGGAGCCTCTGTTTTGGGGTGCTCGGCTCCACTGGGCTGGGACAGAGCAGAAGAGGCTCCACAGGTGAGGGGTCACCAGCTGAGCCCTGCAGGGGGGTCTGGGAATTGCTGTAGGTGCTAAAACTGTTGAGTTTTCCTCCTCACATTATTCCCTTGAAAGCCACAGCTGCTGGAATACAACTGGTCCGGAGGAAGTGTCAATTCAAGAGCAAATCCCAACCTTGTTTCTGAAAAGTTATGAAGCCATCACTGCTCTCCTGTGTCTGCTTCCAGACTGGGAAGCCTCCTGCTGTGTTTGGAAGCATTCAGCTCTGCTGTTTTACTGTATTTACAAGAAAATACTTAACAAAAAGGAGGCTAAAACTGAAAGAGAGTATTCAAAATTACCACAACATTTTATTTTTCCTGATCTATCACTCCTTTGTGCTTACCTGTCTCAATGTTTTTAGACCTGGAACAAAACCCTTCACTGATGTACTGAAGCCTATTGGGATATTAAATCCCAGCTGGGGCCCAGCACCTACAGCCACATTCCAAATGCATTTTCACCCCTCCACAGTCCATTCCAAGAGCCCTCAGTGCTACTGCCACCCCACCTCGGGGGCCAGCATCCTATGTTGTCCCTGTGCTCCTGCTGTCCCCAGGCACTGGGGAAGTTCAGGCAGGAAGCCTGGAGAGCCCAGGAGTAATTTCTGGATCATCCAGCACCTCCCTGTGCTTCCCCAAACTGGGAATGGAAACAGAGACAGCAGAGGCAGGGATGGATGGATGGATGGATGGATGGTGGATGGATGGATGGTGGATGGATGGAGGGATGGATGGATGGATGGATGGAGGGATGGATGGATGGATGGATGGATGGAGGATGGATGG
>VXBB01019305.1:139504-299516 GCA_013399915.1 Illadopsis cleaveri
ATGGATGATGAATTGATGGACCCATGGATGGATGGATGAATGGATGGATGGATAGTGAATGGATGGATGGGGCATTTGGACAGTCCAGCAGGGGCAGGGGGATGAAGAGCAGATCCATTTGTAATGTGGTCATTGGGAGGAATTAGACCCTTGGCACCATCAGTTCTCCTCAGCAGAGCCCACAGCTTCATTCTTCTCTTCAAAACTTGCAGCCAGAACACAAATGCTGATTTTTCAACCCAGCTGCACCACTCAGAGCACATTTATTAAAGTCTTGGGCTTTCTATTAAAAGCTGTGAGTTTGCAGCATTTATAAATCAGCTCACAAACCTAAAATTTGGCATGAAGAGCTATGGGCTAGAATTGATTTTTTTTAATGAAATGATTTGGGGACATTTCTAAGTTTTTCTGAATGCAGTTTTTCTAAATGTGATTATAGCTGTCTCTTTGTGCTACTACCATTTCTTAACACACTATAATTTGTTAACTTTTTTTTTTTTTTTAAGATAGAAAATACTTCAATTTTTACTGTGAAGCAAAATTGCTTTTCTGGAGGAAGAAATCCTTCATAGTAAATTCATCCATTAAAATTCCAGGCTGGTAACTTTAGCAATTTGGTTAAAACTACCTCATATCTGGCAACTTTTCCTTTAAGATCAACGAGATACCAGCCTGAGTAAAGCAAAGTCATTATCAGCCTGTCTGAAAGAGCTGGATAGATGACAGTGGCCACTTGATCACCACCAGCCATTTGTCAATGCCCAGGTTTCTAAGTCCATGGTGATTAGGCAAAGAAGTTCTGGCAGGAATTCCATCATACCTTTATCTTCCAGGAGAGCAATCAATAATTTGACATTTATTTCCCTAACTACTGACTTCAGGTCTCCCTGGTCCAAGCTTGTGCTGCTCAGTTTTAGATGCCCATCCTGAATGTTCTGCAGCCATTCTGTATTTGCAATCCTCCTTTTTCTTGGGCAAGTTTTAGCCAAAGGTACTTCAGTGCTGCTTTCTGTACAGAATTCCTTTTTATTAGCTGGGTGACATCCAGTCAGACCATTTCCAGTGACCTCTGTTTTGCAGTTTCTAATTTTATGTAAAGTCTTTGGTAGAATTTAGAACTTCCTTTAATAGATGTGAAACTGCTGGCTTTAAAAATTCAGCACATCTAATAGCAATTGATTTTTATGATGTCTGTAGAAACCAACACCTGGACTTTTGCTGCCATGCTGGAAGGGAATGAGGGTGGAATTACGAGCTTTGCAAAAGCTCAAGGTGAGACTCCTCCATTTGCTTGTGACCAGTGCAGCAGCCCCATCCTTTACACAGAGGATGCTTCACAAACTTTGCAGCACTTGGTAAAAGTGAGATTTGTTTTCACTTCATGGACAATTCAAAAGCTCAGACACAAAGCTGGCATTGAAGCCCTTAGAGTGGTCCTGCCAAACACCCTCTGAGCAAAACATGTCCTCAGTGTCTGAAGTCTGGTCTGTGGCTCAGCAATGACAGCTCTGATGTGAAGACACAGGTATGGAGGTAGGTAATATCTATTTATGTAGAAATAAATTTGGAAATTTTTGGTGTAGTAATTCTGTGGCAAAAGGTCACCTGAGTTCATGTCTGATTCTCCTCGGTAACTTGCAGCATCATTACTAGTTGGTGCTGCCACATGTCATGAGAAAAAGGCCAAACCTCCTTGTAGGAGCTCATAAGCAAAGGTCAAGGATTGGCTTCACTTAGATTCACAGTAAAATCTCTCTTGACTCCAATGGTCCCAGCATTTTCCTGAGCTGACTTGCCAAGCTCTCTCCTGTGGGAAGAGCAGTTACTTGTGGCAAAGTGCTGGGAGTTCAAAGCCTGCACTGAGATGCTGGAGCCTCCTCCTGAACATCAGAGCTGCAGATCCATTCTTGGGGACTTTGCACAGAGATGAAGCCCAGCCCTCCAAGCTCCTGCTGTCACCTGGCACAGGCTTGGGGACAGGACTGGAAGGGCTTGGATCCCCCAGTCCCTGTGTCCAGCTGCCTTTTACTGCAAACACTTGGGCACATAATCCCTCAGGGAGAGCTGATCAAGTTCCATTTTAACAGTAATCAGATTTCTTTGTCCCATTAGTCTTCCTGGGAAGCTATTCCAAAATCTCACTGATCTGATGGTAGAAATCTAATTTCCAGCTTCGATGCATTCATGGCCAGTTCATTCTCATTTGTTCTCGAGCCAGCTCTGTCATCTCACTTAAACAACTCTCCTCCCTCCTCGTGTTTACCTTGCTGTATTTATAAATGGCAATCATGCTCCCCCTCAGTATTCATTTTGCCAGATAAAAGCAGCCAAGCCTTTTTTCAGTCTGTTCTCAAAAGCTGCCCCTTCTCCTCCCACTTGTTTTCCTCCTGCCCGTGTTCCAGGCTGTGCTCCACTGGCACAAACACACTGGGGAGGGTTTAATGCCTCCACTGGTGCTTGTCTCTCAGCAGCTTCAATGGCTCACCTTCAGGACCTGAGCAGTGGCCAAATGTCTGCCTGGCAGAGGGGGAATGAGGTAGTGAGATCCTTGCCCCTGCTGAAGCCTGGCCCTGCTCCCATCCTCTGCAGACAGACCCATGTCACCAACTGTCCCCAGTGCAGTGCTGGGCACTTTAGCTCCTGCTAAAGCCTCACCCACCTCCCTCCCTGCAGAGGTGCCACCCTGGGAACTGCAGCAGGGTCAGCACACAGTGCTGGGAGCCCCAGTCACAGATCCTGGAGATGGGAGAGGAGAGCAGGAAGAAAATAGAAATTATAGTGTAGAGTTGGGGGAGAAAAGAGACTAGGAAAAGGGACAGGAGAAATGAAAAAGATAATGAAGTGGAGAGATCACCAAGAAAAGAGGGGAGAAAAGGCAAAAGACACAGAAAGAAAGGAGAGAAGGGCAGGGAAGCACAGGAGAGAAAACTCCCCTTAAATCCTCTCCAAACTGGAGCAGGGCTCCCAGCTGTCCTGCCTTGGTGCTTTGCCCAGGCTGAAAGAGGAATGGCTCCAGGCCTGATCTCCTTGGAGCATAGAGAGGGTAACACATCCCCAGCTCTGCCTCAGCACTTCAGAGATTCCTCTGTTATTTTTTTTTTTTTCATTTTGCATCTGTGCTGGTTCCTTTGTGACCCCAGCTGGCACTAGAAAGAAATGAATCCTCCAAGTACAACTTGTGCACATTTCTCTGCAGAAAGTGAGAATGACACCAGGCAAACTGATTTGGAAATGAACTCGTTAAGGCAGCTATTAGGGCTTTATTTGCTCCTTTGTCTCACTTGGCTGCAGAGCTGCAGACAGACAAAGTGTATTTTTGGCCATCCTCAGCTATTCAGCACTGCAAAGCATTCTCATTAATAAGTGAGATGCTGGGAGAGCTAAAGGAAATATCAGGCCATATATTTTGATACATACCCTGAAAATACCAGTTCTATTCCAGGTCTTTCAGTGATTGTCAGGACAACCTGACTGACTACAATGGCCAGAGCTGCAGCAGGGGGAGCAGCTTCCAGGCCAGTCCCAAAGCACCACTTGGGGATTAAACCTCTCCAGCAGCTTCATTTTTGAAGTAGTTCTGTGAGAAGATGGCACTGCAGGCTGGGAATCCAGGATAGGTGCTGGCTTTGACCTTTTCTGAATTCATTTAAATTTCTGCAAAAGGATTAGTGGTCCAGATGGACGCTCATCCTAAATTCGACATTATGAGCATTTGCACTTTCAATTTGGGGAGCAAAAATTTATGATGCAAGGGGACCATCTACATCAAAAAACATATTTACACATCTGTCTAAACATTTCTCTGAGAAATCTCTGGAGCCAGCCTTTTTATCATTTTAATGAGATTTTCTTTTAACAACCAAGAAATTACTTACAGGAGCACATGCAGAGATATTTTTGCCTGTCCTGTACAATGCTGTCTTTTTTGCATTAATCTTGTTTGTATGGCATTCCAGTGAATAGTTACATTTGGATTAAGGTGACACAGCCTGAAATACCATAATTTTTAAAGCTGACAACCTCGATGAAATCAATTGCATTTCCCTTTTCCCCTGCTCCCTCTGCTTTACCCCAACTGTGCTTATTTAATGCTCCAAAGGAAGAGCTGTTTTACCATTTGCCAAATCTAAATTTACTGAAGTGCTGAATTTACTGCTAAAGTGTTGCTCATGAATGGTCTGAGGGAATCAATTACAACAAATAATAAGGAAGATGCTCCTGGATGTTCCAGTGATGGAGTTGGAATAGCTCTGCTGGAGAGCCAGGAGTGACAGCAGAGCTCCCAGAATGTTCCTGGATGGGTCAGGACAGTCCTCAAAAGCCCCCCAGGTACCTTCTTGCATCTTTCTGCTTGTCTGTGTCAGCAGGGAATATGTGTCTGATGTGGGAAACAACAAAACAGCAAAGTGAGATTACTGATTAATGCTCCATTGATTTACTGGTGTTGTGTTAATGGATAATTATATTTATTGAGTTATTTATCTCTTCTAAGAAGCAAACATACCTCAGAGTTGCTAAGACACCAAGCCTTGCTGACCCAGACAGGCATGAGACTCCAGTTCCCATTCCCAGAGACTGGGAAGATACAGGGAGGAGAAATCCAACCTTTCAGTGCCTGGGATGTCAGGAATGCTACCCTGGAGTTGGAAATAATGCTGGCAGATAACAGGGCCCCAGAGACATTGCTTTGGTTGATTTCCTTGAACTGATCAGAACATTGCTACAGTGGGGTGGGGTAATATCTACCTTACAGGAGCTGTTTCCATCCAGATTATTGGGAAAGAAGCGTGAAGTCACCCCACATGAGAGAGTGTGGTAGCTTGGATTGGAAAAACAATGAACACTGCTGCTACCTTGGGATATATCTGGGAAGAAAACAAGTCATCACAAAATACTTTGGAAGCCACAACAGTTCTTAAGAAACTGAAAACAAGGTAGAGACAATCTAGTTTAGAAATCTTTGTTGGAGTACTGGGTGTTTTCAAACATTTGCAGATGCAATCTGTCCTGCATTATGGTGTGAAGCTCTTGACTATTAGCATTAAATATGAGAGAAAAAAAAGCAAAATATTTAAATAACATAGTATTATCTTCTTGAAGATGTTAATGAAGTCATTCCTGACAGCCCAGCTGCTTTGCAGGTGAGGGGAGGGAGGCAAAACCCGGGAAATGCATGAGCTGTAACACAGCTGCCTCCTTAGTTTAACCTATGGAAGAGCCCCTGAGCAGTCTTGCAGTTGAAACAAATGAAACCTCTATGTCACAAAACCAGGAGTAATGTTAGAAATCAAGGTGCTATAACTGTACCAAGGAGTCCAAAACATTTTACATTGTGTGCAAAGGCTTTTTAAAAACCAAAGCTGAAAGACAAACCTGGGCAGTTACATTGTATGCTCAGAGACATTTTATCTATTTCCTCAATTTAAGTTATAAACACATTTACCAAGCAGAATAATTTACCAAGAAAGGCATCATATTTATACTGGCAGTTCTAATGAAAACATCAATCCCAATCTGGTTCCAGCTGCATAACAAATGGATACACATTTCAAAGTACCATCAGGAGAAGGGATGGAAAATTTCAACTGGAGCAGCATCATTTGAAAAACGAGGCCCTGTAAGGAGCAAATGAATGGGCTTTAATAAAGCTCCAACTGCAGGCAGAGAGCGTGGTTGTGGGGAACACCTTCATGTCAAAGGGTAATGAAGTGCTGGGGTTGCTGCTTGAGCCCATCACCACCTTCACTGAAGGCTGGCAATGATGGGTGAGGAAGGACAGGGACCTGGCTGGCACTGGGGTCCCCAGCCACCATCACTCTCCTCCCCTTGCCCTCTGCCTTGTCCTCGCTCTGAACATGCACTTTGCTTTGCTGACATCTTGTGGAGATCCAGACTGAGCTTAATTTACTGCAGAATATCCTGTTTCCAAGCAGGGTTTATCTGCAGGGTGTCTCTTACATAAGGGCTGTGGCTCAGGGCTCAGGGGAAGCTGCTCCTGCCTGTGCAGCTCTGACCGAGCATTTCTTTTCTGCTGAAACATGCAAAGGGATTTTCGAGGTCAGCTCGATTTTGTGGTAAGTGCAGAGCCTTTGAGTCCCAGCTGTTTTCCAGAGTTGCTGCTAACAAATTATCTCAGACCAGGATGTGATTCCAGAGCTGAAATGTTTGCATTGAACATCTGTCAGCCAGGCTGCCAGGCTCTGCCATCTCCCCCAGCTACAACTCGGTGACATTTACAATCAAACCAACAGGAAACACATCTCTCTTGGGGTCTGCCAGTGGGAATTGGGGCTGGATCCCACCCCCCGTGTCAGTATGTGCCACCCACCAATACAGCTGCTCTCACACAGCCTTGAGCCTGCTCAGGGGCTTGGCCTGTCCTCCCTCCCCACAGCCCATGGTCTCAGTTAAACATGGACACTTGGATCTGCGTCCTTCTGCTCTGAAAATGTTGGTGGTGTCAGCTCTGCCTTTCGCCTTCCCTTATCCACTGGCTGTGGGCAAGGAGCAGCTGGAAGGAAGAGCCTGGGCCCTCTGGCTCTGCTGTGGGACTCGAGGTGTGCACCGATGTCATCAGGAGCCACCTGAGGCAATGTGAGTCCTCACCCAGTTCAGCTGGCTGGAGCTTGTTTTCTGCACCCAAAATGAGCTGAAATAAAACTCTACCAGAGTGCTCTACTACTTAACATAGTGTTGAATTAATGACCCTGAGCTTGTACACATCCCCCCAAATCCTTTTCTTCCCCCCCTTGCATGCAGCCCCCTGAACTCAGAATTACTCCTTCTGCACATTTCCCCCTGGTCGATACTTAAGTAGCCACCCAAAGTGATTTACCTTGATAGCACAGTCCATTTTCTACACATTTATTCATGAAGCTCTTGTAACTGCTGGCTGGAAATACATCAAATTCAAATCTAACGCTATCCCTGTTTTAAAAAAACCCCAAAAAAACCCAAAAAAACCAACCCACAAAAAGTCTCTCTCTTCCCAAAGGTGAGAATTTTATTCTGGTCTGAGCAGTAAGGAAAGACTTAAATGCCTAAAGGAAATGGAATTAGACTGAGCTCCTACTCTGAGCCTGGGCTGTGGGGTGCCACAGAGACCATCAGTCCCCATCCTGCAGGACAGTACTGTGGAAACTGGGCACCAGCCCAGCCACAAAAAAAGGGAATAAGTGAGCACTCTGCAATAAATACAAACCCAGACTTCTCAATTGCTAAATGGAACTGCTTCCTTCTCTTTGTGTGGGTCTTCTCTGCCCACACGGTGTCAGTGAGACGGCTGAAGGCTCCAAACAGGAGGGTTCACTCTGCCACCTCCCACCACCCATCATCTGCAGATCATTTCTGGAAGTGTCTTGTCTAGGCTTCAGGATCCATGATGTTTTATTTGTGGCAAGCTTTGCTTAGCTCTTGGCTCTCAGCAGAATATTCATCCATACCAGAAAGTTTGCTAAGACCTTGATAAGACCTCAAACATCACTTCAGCCCATAGCCAAGTCTTTATGAACGTCCCACTAAGAAATCTCTGCTGCTCTCCAGCACCACCACACAGTTTTCCCTTCTGGCCCCATCTCCTTGAAAGGTTAAACAACCTGCACTTTAAAATCTTTTTTGAGAGCACTGCTCTCGTGCTGGGGAGCACCATTTTGATTTCAGGCTCATTTGGGAAAGTTTGCTCTTAGATCCCTGTGCTGTGGATAAGCCCTCCCAGCATGGGTGGTTTTCTTCTCCTCTGGCTGCTGGGCAAAGTGTGTGTTTTGCTGCCACAACCTTCATCCACAAATGCCAAAGAGTGCAAGGGCTGCCCAGGGGGTTCCCCTTGTTCATAATCACTCTCACACATATGCACGGATTATCAGCCTCACAAGAGCTGAGGGCGTAAAGACCAAAAACATCCTCCAGAAACAAATGTGCTGGAAGAAATTGCTGCCTCCAGGAGCCAGGGATCTGTGTATAGGACTCTGTTCAGAAACAAAATCACCAGTACCCAAATAAGAGCAAACAGGCAAAATAACAACTGATGGTTCAGGAGAGCCATAAAGTTACAACCCTCAGAGGGCTGGATGCTGCAGCCATTCAGCTGCAATTCCTGCCAAAGTACCTGGGTTTACATGGGATTAGATCCATTGGACAAGTACATCTACATGGTATTTCTGCCTTTAATCCACAAGCAAACCTGCAGGTGAAGGTTGGAATCCCTGTTCCCTGTGTGCAATATTGCTGCTGTCCTTCAGCATCCTCTGTAACACACGTGTGCACACCTGCCCTCACACACACCTGTTGTCTTGCCAGCCACATATTCCTTTTCTGTGAGTTTCTCTCAGTACCCACCTCGCCACTTTCTGCTGAGGAAGGTGCACATCAGCACCTTTTCCTGCCTCTCTGCTCTATGGAAGAGAAGCAGAATTGGTAAGGCCAAAGTTGGGAAAGTTACTGTGAATCTCAGTAGGGGAATGTGCTGGAGGACAGTCAGGATTTGGCAGGGAGTTTTCATAAGTTCTTGTCTAGAATTTGTAAATGCCCTTCTAAAAAGGGCAAAACCCAAAACTTGAAATAATGCTGGTACCTGCAGGCAATTTTTAATGAACTGAAGATGGAGCAGTGTGTTTCTATCTTCTTAATCTTTCTCTGCAAGCTCAGATGGCAGAGTTTTCCAGGGGGAGGAGGAAGAAAACTGTCCTTGTGACCTCCAGAAAGAGATGCCTGACCCCACTCTGCTGCAGCTTCCTGAGTGATACAATTTCTACTGCTAGAAGGACTGCACAAAGAAAGTAAGAGGAAAGAAAAGGCCCAGTCTCTGCATCCCCATGGCACTGACTGAGATGAACAGGAAAGAACCACTATCCAATTTTTTTCTAGAGAAGCCCATTAAACCCCCCATACCTGGTGCTGTTGGAGTTTGTGGGGATCTGGTATTCAGGGTTTTTACAAACTGACGTGACACACCAGCAATGCCACAAGGGCCAGGACTAAACTCCAGCCCAAGAACCAAAAGAGATCCCAGGTCCAGTGCAGATGAGGGATGTGACCCCCAGCTATTTAGGATGCATCCAGGAATTCAGCCATCTCCAAAATACTTTTGTTCCTCATGTACTTAAGTATCATATGACATCAGGAGCTCTGAGAAAGGTGGCTGCACCTGAGAGGAATGTGAAGAGCATCTGTTTCTTACCCAAATGGGCAGCTTAAGCAAGAGCTAGCAAAGCTAAAATTCAAAAATAAGAAGGAATGAAAGGAGATCCATGATAATTTCTCCCCCCATCTGTAGCTATCAGAAGAAGGAATGCTCTGCTTGGTGGTCTAGATATGACTGTAGTCAATGGTGCCCAGCAGACAGCTCATGATGTGGGACACACCATGGCAGGAAAATGTCCCTGGCATGAGGACTGAAGTCACTGTGCCATGAGAAGCTCTGTGATGAAATTCCAGGTGTAGCCAGGCATTCCTATCATTGGCTTACTGGGAGAGGCTCCTTCCAGGCACATCCTTGGCAGAGAAGTCCATAAAAAGCTTCCAGCTGTGTCCCCCTGAGGCAGCAGAGAAGCCAAGGAGCCTCGCACATTTCGAGTAGAAAGCAGAAAGAAAAAGGCACTGCAGGCCTGGGGAAACAAAGCTGCTGGGCCAACCTCTGCCTGCCCCAGGGGTTTGTATTTACTTGGCCTTGGAGTTTCAGCCATTTAAAAGGAAGAGAAGAAGTCAGAGGGCAGACTGAGAAGATCCCCAGTGAGACAGTGGAGAAACCAGAAGGAAGAAAAGCCACTGCCTGGCATCGCCCCTGATATTGGCCAGAGAGGAATGAAGAAGAAAGACAGCACTGAAAAGATCACATCCCCCAAAATTTAAACAATCTCAAGAAAAGCTGTCCTCCACAGCAGTAGGATAGAAAGAAGGAAGAATGCTTTCATCCTGAAGAGCCTTCCTCTTCCTCTCTCCTGCTTTCCTTAGCTCCTGGGAAGATGGTTCCCACCAGCTGGTACAAGGACTGGGCTGCACACAGCAGAGAGTGACAACAAATAGACACCTCAAATCACAAACTGCAACACAGACAAAACCCAAACCTTACGACTGACCCAGCCAATCCCATTTTCTCAAATGAAAAAAATGCTTCCCAAGGTTTCACAAAGGAAAACATCTCTGCACTGCAACAGGAATGCACATGACTCAAAATTCCATGCAGCATGTTTCCTGCCTAGGTATATCCCATATCAACTTCCACACAGAAAGCAGCTTAAGTCAGTTTTATATTTGCTTTCCTGTCCCATTTATGTGTTTAAAGATCACAACATTCTGAGGAAGAATGGAAGTGTCATTATTTTTGAGGTTCAATAACACATTACACACCACAGAAACTTGTATTTCCCCAACAGACAGGAATATGAGTCTGGATTTGATTAACATAAAAAGACCCTTACCAGAAAGTGAGTAATCTGTATTAGTCATCCTCATGGCTGGAGTGTAAGATACACTTGGCATGTCATGGCCCTTCTCCTTCTGTTTCCGTCGATACCACACAAAGAGTGCCAGCAAGACCATAATAATTAGAAGGAGAATAATAATTCCAATGATTGCTCCCACTGAGTGCCTCTCTGATCCAAGAGCAGGGCTAATTTTAGTATAGGGGTTTAATTCTTCCATCATAAGAGCCGCTGTTAAAAGTAATTCATAACACACTGTAAATTGAATCGTGCATTTCATTTTTGAAACACTGTGTTTTTTTTAAAGGCAAGTACATCATTGGAGGGGGAGAGAGAGAGGGGCAGAGAGGGATTTTATAGTGAGAATTCCACTGTACCTTGATCACATCGGATTCCTTTGAAGCCTGGACTGCAGTAGCAAGTGCCTGTGACGTGGTCACACGTTGCATTGTTCATGCACTCACACAGTTGTTTGCAACCATAACCAAATGTTCCTGGAGAGCACTCTGGGGAGCCAAAGAAAAACACTGGAGAGAATTGTACTGGTTTTGGGAATGGAAATTCAGTAGAGAAGTCTCCCTGGCTTTAGGATCTCTGGGATAGCACCTTAATGTGAAATTATTATTAGTGTAAAGCAGAAGCTAAATGTATTCTGTGTGCAGTTTGTTACTTATTAAGCTGTAACTTTCTGGAAAATTCATAGAATGAAATCAGTGGTAGGTACAAAGGCTTTAGAAGACTTGATGTATATTACAAATGTTCAGAGTGTAACAGAGCTTGAGCTCAGAAGCTGTAGACAACAGAGCTCAGCATTCTTCACTAACCTACTTGTTGGGTTTTTTTTTCATGGGGGGAGTTGGAAAGAAAAGTTTTAATGAACCTTTTTATGAACCCAACAGCCTTTACCAAATAAACCCCATGCCTTCCTACTCATCCCTACCAGTGCCAGGAGGTGAATAGAACATTGCAGGTGGAATTTCAGAACTGAGCATCTGAATGGTTTGATTTGCTGTGCTTCGGTGTCAGGATTCCTAATACAGAAGGAATTTCTATCCTGTCTTTGTGTTTCTATCAAAGACAAAATGATTGAATGTCCAGCTGAGAAATTTATTCATGCAATTACCGTGATGGGCCATTACAATAAATCTGTAGGCAGCTTACTGTACTTCTGGAAGCACTATTCAAGAATAAATTGAAAGAAACAATGTCTGTCACATCCCACTTATTTCCATGGAGAAGCTCCATTACTGAAAACATGCACCCTTGCTATGATCCTGTGGAATATATTGTTCAAGACGTGACTCCTTGTGTGTCACTGCAAATGTTTTTCATTGCCTGACAGCACCTCCCCAATGTCAGTCTCAAAGTAGCTTCTTGTAGCCAAAATTTAATATTAAGTAGAGAACCATAGCCAGTATCTGTTTATTGATTCCAGTGTGTATTAAAATTGTATCTTTAATCTGTTGGTACTCAAACAAAGAAAAAATAAAATCATTACAATTAATGCTCATTCTTTTATTAGCCTGCAGCCTACTTAAAATGAATAAGGTCTAAATTTTGGGACTGCACCACAGAAATGATGCCTGCAATTAAGCATTTCATCTGCAATGCAGTGTGACTGCCCATTCAGCAGGATTTGGAGAAGGAAGGAGCTTTAATAAAGAGTTTCTTTTAGATTAAACAGTAGAAAAACAAGTAAATAGATACATTTGTAATTTGGGTAGAAAAGAAAGCCTCAAGCTTTATACGGGGGTCAAATAATAAAGCAGCTCCTTGTATAAAATCTGCTGTTGTGCAGTTCTTTGTGGGATTCTTTAGTTTCCTATTTTGATTGTGGCTGCAGTGCAGGGTGTCCCCAAATTCCAGAAAGTTGGCCACTTACAGAGTTACAGTGGTGCCATGTGCAACCCCCCACAAGGACACAAATTTGGCCCTGAGATATTCACCGTGTTGAATGCAAGTGTGTGCAAAGATGTATTTATGAATGAAGTTACATGCACAAACATTTCCATAAAGATCCACGTAGCAAGCTACAGTTAAAAAGCTTTTTCTTGCAAATCTCACAGGAATGTTACTGAATTACCTTACTGTCAAAAAACATGAGGGAACCCTGTGGAATTAGTGCCTTGGGAAGATGAGGTGGATTTCACCTGTGTTCAGAATCCCAGTAAGTGTGTGAGAATTTCTTGGTGAATTACTGCACTGGACAAACAAGTAATTGCCCAATTACAGCACATTCAGTTTCCAGGACCCTCATTCCATGTTCTTTAAAGAAGCCATTTGGCACAGCCTGCTAAATATTCCAGTGGGAGATGGACAACAATTCCAGCAAGACATTCCAGATCCCTTGCAAGGGAATTGAGGTTAATTGGGAAACACCTACTCACCGCTCAAGTTAAACACAGACCCTTCCCAAAATGGTAAACAACCTTGTTTCCCTTGACCTGCTTTCATTGTAAAGATGAATCTTTATTTGGTCCATGTCTACATCATAATTTCTGTGGGAAAGCCCCATATCTCCAATATTCTTTGGAAGACAGAGAGCAGAAAGGACTTACTCCCTTTAACCCTTCTGTCTTCAAATCTGGGGCAGCATTAACAAGGCCTGAGGCAGCTGTAGGGCTGGATGTGTATTCATCAGGTAGGAGTTGTTTGGGAAGTGATTTGCTTTCTCTCACCTATCTTTAACCTGGGAACAAAAGGCCCAATTTGCAGGGATTCACTGAATTTCTTTATATTAGACTGCCCAGATTTCCAGCTGGTGATTTCTCCTCCCTATGGATTATATAAGTTGCCTGGGGTCATTGTCCTGCTGACATCACCACCTCATTTAAGAGCCTGTTTGTGCAAGAATTCTCAAACACATGTCCCTCTCTGGAGAAGGAGAGGGCTGAGGTCACTGTACTCACTCTGCTCACACTGTTTGCCTGTAAAGCCCGTCCTGCACGTGCACTGCCCGGTGATGTGGTCGCAGTCGGCCCCGTTCTGGCACTGGCACACATTGGCACAGTTCTTTCCATAAAAAGCAGCTGGGCAACCTTTCAGCAACCAGAACAAGGAAAGAGTAAG
Source organism: Illadopsis cleaveri (assembly GCA_013399915.1). Lineage (NCBI taxonomy): Eukaryota > Metazoa > Chordata > Aves > Passeriformes > Timaliidae > Illadopsis > Illadopsis cleaveri. The sequence continues at coordinate 152,992 of VXBB01019305.1, forward strand.
AAATAAGCTGAAACTAAACTCAGATGTGTTATCAGCACAAAGTATGTGGGCTTATAAATCTATGGATTTTCAGCCTCTGTATATTTAATGACGTTTATTCGATGGTCTAAATGCAGAGATACTGTGACAGCCAATTTTCTTGAAGTAATGTTTCTCATCTTTACAGAATTGCCTCTTAAGTTTCTCAGAAGAATGAAAACTTGACCCATCTATACAAACTACATTTCCAAGAAGTGAAAGAAGATGCTAAACAGAAACGCTCTGGAAGACCAGGGATCAATCAATTATTTGCAAGTGAAAGAACCTTCTTAAAAGGCTCACCAGAATTAGATCTCCTCTTTCATACCGGTAATTTGGCACTAGAGTGAGAAATCTCTTAACATTTTCCTAAATCAGACCACAAATACTGAGGCATTAAAAAGCAGCGACACTGACTGTGCAAATTCTAACAATGAATCAATAATCTAAATGATTTTCCCCTCCTTTACCGAGCGCCAAAGGCATAAAAAACCTTGGAAAGCTTCAGGGCAATTTTCTTAGAGGTGATGTGAGGTTATCAGGAGTAAGGAGTGTGTGGTTTTCCAGGGAAAAACTGCAATACTTGGAAGAGACACGAGGTAGCAGCACACACTTTGACAGATTCTCTGTCCCTGAAAGGCTTACGCTGAGTGCAGTAGAGCCCCGTCCAACCATGGGTACATCTACATTCTCCATCGTAGGGGCTGCACAGTGCTCCGTTGTGGCAGTTGCATGAATGAAAGCAATCAGGACCCCAAAACCCAGTGGGACAAGCTATGAAAATAAAAAACATTTGTCAGCTGACAAAAAAAGAAAGCAATGATACTGTGTTAGTGCTGTGGAGGAGCAACAATAAAGGGAGAACCTATGAGACACCATCAAGGGCAGAACATCACACTGCTGAGCTTGGCAGTGACTCTTGGACAGTGACCAGTCCTTTCTGCACAGTGCCTGGTCCTTCCAAGCCACCAATTGCCCTCCAAACCCTGGTGCCACCCTGGAAACTCTCCCTGGCACAGAGATTTCTCTCAGCAGGTCGATGGAGGGGATTCTGCCCCTCTGCCCTGTTCAGGTGAGACCCCACCTGCCCTGGGGAACAACAGCAGAAAGATTTCGAGCTGGAGCAAGTCCAGAGGAGGCCACGGAGATGATCCAAGGGCTGGAGCCCCATTGGAGCCAGGCTGGGAGAGCTGGGAATGTTCATCTGGAGAGGAGAAGGTCCAGGGAGAGCTCAGAGCCCCTTCCAGGGCCTAAAGGGGCTCCAGGAGAGCTGGAGAGGGACTGGGGACAAGGGATGGAGGGACAGGACACAGGGAATTGCTTCCCACTGCCAGAGGGCAGGGATGGATGTGATATTTGAAAGAAATTCCTCTCTGTGAGGATGCTGAGGCCTGGCTCAGGCTGCCCAGAGAAGCTGTGGCTGCCCCTTCCCTGGTAGTGTCCAAGGCCAGGATGGATACTGGGGCTTGGAGCCACCTGGAATGGTGGAAACTGTCCCTGCCCATGGCAGGGCTGGGATGAGATGGGCTTCAAGGTCCCTTCCAGCCCAAAGCACTCCAGGATTCTGTGATTCCATGACCCTCTGTGCAGGGCACAGGCAGGATCAGGTTTCTGCTGCAGTGCATCAGTGACCCTGGACACGACCCCGCTCTGGGCTGTGGCCACACTCCCTGCCTCACTGGCATTATCTGTGAGGACAATTTAGGCAGGGTTGCAAGATATGGAGGTAATTTAATTTTCTTTTTGACATGCTGGAATTCTTGCATAATAAAGCCCAGCTATTCAGGTTTACTTTGCTACAGCAATCAACCACTAAAATTACCACATTCATTTGAAGCACAGAGTGCTACTCCAATCATGTAAAAATGTAAAGAAAACTTCTTCCAGTATGAATTCCCATCCACAAATTCAGATTGCTTTTGTTGTTGGAGGCTAATATTAAATTAAAATCTCTGGGTCTATTTTATATTTCAACAAGTACAATATTAATACATTTTAAAAAGCTATTTTAAGCCTCCCTCCAAAAGTGAATGCAGTAAGTTACAGTTATTAGTGCCAAACTAAAAGATTCAAAATTATGATAGCCCTTCAATATAACAACTGTATTTTTGCTTTAAAAAGCACTTTCCATTGCTTCCTGCTAAAGACATGAATTAATAAAGCAAGATTCCCAGGAAACCTGAAAGTACAGACACCAGGCCTATTTCCATGGATGCCAATGGCTCCATGGATGATAAATGGAAGTTTCTGGCATTTGACAGACACCTCCAAAGCCAGAATGAATGGCCAAAAAAACCCTGCCATGACGTAAATCAAACAAAAGGTCACTGGACTCACACAATGTAAAGCTGGGCAGGATTTGGCCTGAAGTGTTTGTGCTATAAGCAACCAGAAATTCTTTTCCAATGCCTTTCTAAGGCAGAGCTGCAGGGGCTGTGAGTGAATCCAGAACTGGCTCTGGAGTGGAGCTAAAATTATCTCCTGTGCAGCTCCAAGTCCAGGTCATTCCAGGTTAACAGGAGCACAGGGCTGGAAATAGCCTGGGAGGGGAGGCCAGGTGAGCCTAGGGTGGGACAGGGTCACCTTGGGAGAGGTTCCCTTTGTGTGCAAGGAGAGCAAAGAGCCCTGTCCCCCTCTGCTCATCCAGAGCACAGAGTGCCCACAGCCAGGTCCTGCCTCCTGAGCTGGTCCTGCTGACCTGGCCTGCCTCGCTCTGTAAGGAAAACTATCTTTTCCAAGGTTAACACACACTAACAGACATTTCCCAATTAGATGGCTAAATATAATGAGGAATATGAGCAGCTTTCTGTCTTTTTTTTCCTTTTTTATTTCTGCTGTTTTTGAGTGACAGCAATATTCTGCCTGTGGAAGATACACAATAAAAGCAAAATTACAGCTGTCTGTTTTTATCCGATTCCTGCTTTATCACTTGGAGTTTAATACATTTTACTCTGGAATGCTGTCTAATATGCTAGTTGTATCCTGAATATGAAGTAACATTTCTGAATGATCGGATATTGCCTCCCTCTGTGATCTAGCTTCAATTAAGGGATGCTCTCAGGAAATGACACTTTGGGATCAGCAAATGCCAATCTTCTACCTGGGCAATTTTCAGAAAGAAATCCTTCATCCCTACAAGGCCACATTGACTTTTACAATTAAATTACATTTAATAGAAATATTTCAGCTGCGTATTTCTCAATTCTAGGGATTTGGTACATGAAAACATTTACTGGTTAATAATGTCTACATGTAATAGCTAAAAGCAAATGATTTCAAAAAAATAAATAAAAAAGAATCCAGCTAGAAATTAAAAGGGAGCATGGAGCTTTTTTTTCTGATAAGAGCTTGTGACCTCCCCTTCCTGGAATAAAAGCCAGTCATGGCTTCTGCAAACTCCAAATGCAGAAACTAATTCAATCCAGAGCTAACGTCGATTAATTAAAAGCAATCGGCTTTAAAGAGAGTAAAGCACTGGCTGTAATACAACAGGGATTTCCCCAGAATTTGTCTTTAACTTTCAAAAAGCAGTAAACAAACTCAAAAATAGGATGTTTGAAGGCAGAGGTGCTTACTCTGGGAGCAGTCCATGCCTATCCAGCCTGGGAAGCACTGGCACGATCCATCGATGGGGTTGCAGGTCCCGTTCTCGGTGCACTGACACACCTCAGCACAGTCCTTCCCAAATTTCCCACTGGGACACACTGGAAACACAAGGCACTTTACTGAAGCCTCTTCAAAAGGAATGGCAGCAAATCACAGGACTCAACATTTAGCAATTAGAGATAAAATTAATTACACCAGTTTTTCTTTGATGAAGCAAAATTCTTCTGGAAAGCAGGAAAAGGCAGAAAGTATTTCAGCCCATTTTGCTTGCACCCCAGGAGTAAAAACAATAGGAAAAGTCATACCAAAATCCATTTTTCTGCTGGAAAATGAAGCTAATATAGTCAGAAGACTGCAACTATTGAAGGGCAGTATGGAAGGATGACAAGAGGAGAGACAAAACACAGAAGAGGCATCATTAGGAGAGGAAGAGAACAAGAAAACATTAGGAGAATTCAATGAATAGCAGCCACAAGTGAGTGGCTGGGACTGCTCTGGTTTCCAAGGATTTTTTTTTTAATTTTTATATTTATGTATGTTATGCATCTGTTTGACTGAGAGCTATTTAACAGATGTGCTGTATCCCAACAAAATGAGCATCTCTCCCTGTGTGCCCATCTAAGTGAAGTCAGAAGAAAAGAAACTCTAAATTTTTTCCAGAGTCATCCTAAGCACAGTGACAGGAAACTAATAGACATGTAGATCTTCAACCTCCCACCAAATTATTGGAAAGCTTTAACGTTAAAGTTGATGGAAAGCTCTGCTCAGTAACGAATGAAATGTTTCATTTCTGGGCTCTTATTGGCTGTGTTCCCTGACAAAAACAGATGTATTTTCAAAACAAGACAAAACATACAGTCCATCTTTGCAAAGAGTGCAACAAATGGAACTGGACTTGTATCCTGGTAAATAATAGCGATGTCAAAAAAGTGATTAAGGCACTTNTGATCGGATATTGCCTCCCTCTGTGATCTAGCTTCAATTAAGGGATGCTCTCAGGAAATGACACTTTGGGATCAGCAAATGCCAATCTTCTACCTGGGCAATTTTCAGAAAGAAATCCTTCATCCCTACAAGGCCACATTGACTTTTACAATTAAATTACATTTAATAGAAATATTTCAGCTGCGTATTTCTCAATTCTAGGGATTTGGTACATGAAAACATTTACTGGTTAATAATGTCTACATGTAATAGCTAAAAGCAAATGATTTCAAAAAAATAAATAAAAAAGAATCCAGCTAGAAATTAAAAGGGAGCATGGAGCTTTTTTTTCTGATAAGAGCTTGTGACCTCCCCTTCCTGGAATAAAAGCCAGTCATGGCTTCTGCAAACTCCAAATGCAGAAACTAATTCAATCCAGAGCTAACTTCGATTAATTAAAAGCAATCGGCTTTAAAGAGAGTAAAGCACTGGCTGTAATACAACAGGGATTTCCCCAGAATTTGTCTTTAACTTTCAAAAAGCAGTAAACAAACTCAAAAATAGGATGTTTGAAGGCAGAGGTGCTTACTCTGGGAGCAGTCCATGCCTATCCAGCCTGGGAAGCACTGACACGATCCATCGATGGGGTTGCAGGTCCCGTTCTCGGTGCACTGACACACCTCAGCACAGTCCTTCCCAAATTTCCCACTGGGACACACTGGAAACACAAGGCACTTTACTGAAGCCTCTTCAAAAGGAATGGCAGCAAATCACAGGACTCAACATTTAGCAATTAGAGATAAAATTAATTACACCAGTTTTTCTTTGATGAAGCAAAATTCTTCTGGAAAGCAGGAAAAGGCAGAAAGTATTTCAGCCCATTTTGCTTGCACCCCAGGAGTAAAAACAATAGGAAAAGTCATACCAAAATCCATTTTTCTGCTGGAAAATGAAGCTAATATAGTCAGAAGACTGCAACTATTGAAGGGCAGTATGGAAGGATGACAAGAGGAGAGACAAAACACAGAAGAGGCATCATTAGGAGAGGAAGAGAACAAGAAAACATTAGGAGAATTCAATGAATAGCAGCCACAAGTGAGTGGCTGGGACTGCTCTGGTTTCCAAGGATTTTTTTTTTAATTTTTATATTTATGTATGTTATGCATCTGTTTGACTGAGAGCTATTTAACAGATGTGCTGTATCCCAACAAAATGAGCATCTCTCCCTGTGTGCCCACCTAAGTGAAGTCGGAAGAAAAGAAACTCTAAATTTTTTCCAGAGTCATCCTAAGCACAGTGACAGGAAACTAATAGACATGTAGATCTTCAACCTCCCACCAAATTATTGGAAAGCTTTAACGTTAAAGTTGATGGAAAGCTCTGCTCAGTAACGAATGAAATGTTTCATTTCTGGGCTCTTATTGGCTGTGTTCCCTGACAAAAACAGATGTATTTTCAAAACAAGACAAAACATACAGTCCATCTTTGCAAAGAGTGCAACAAATGGAACTGGACTTGTATCCTGGTAAATAATAGCGATGTCAAAAAAGTGATTAAGGCACTTCCCTGAATTATGCAGCTGTTTCACCACTTCAGCCTCTTTCACTTTCTCAAAAGTAGTCTCTGCAGGTGACCTCAATCTATCCTGACTGTGAATCAGCCACAGATTGAAATCCTGAGCTGTGATTCATTGGCTTTTATATAATATGCCATCCTCTGCTCTTACTACAGCAGAGTATTGTTTTCTGCTTGTGTTTCTATAGACTATGGACTTATCTGTAGGAGTGGGTAAAGTTGGGTTTGGCTTTCACACTGTGTTCTAAACAGAACAGTTCCTAAGTGAGAAGAGATAAAACTAAACACAATACACAGCCATGATAGAGAGAATACACAAAGAGAGAAGGAAAGCAGAGCCCTCCTGTCACAGACAGTAAAAACTGATCTGATCTGTCAGGCCAGGCTCTTGGAAAGGCCACACCATTATTCCCTTCCAGCTCCAGGCACTGTTTTATGGCATCTTGGAGATGGAGATAGGCAACACCACCTCCATGAAGGCCGGGCTTTGTATGTACCAAAAATGTAACTCTTAAAGGACTTCTGCACCATGGAATAGTGATGGATCAGGGCAAGATCTGTGATCTAAACAGAGCTGAGGGGAAAGGGACCAGGTCACACTTTGGTGCACCCAGGCAGAGCTGACAGAGGGGTTCTCTCCACAGGAGCTCCTCCTGTCTCTGAGAAATGGGATGATGCTCTCTGCAATGTCAGCACAGAGGGATGACAAAATGCTTGTTCTCCCTAATTTAAACAACCTGGCTGTGGACTGACAGAGTGACTCTTGTGAAGATGTGAGATCCAAATCCAAGCACTTTTTAAATGTCTCAATCATTTTTAGAGAGCTGTAAAACAAGGCCTAATGCTGCTTTCTTCAGCAGCAACCTGACTGTACAAGATAGATTAGGATGTTAATTAGCTTGAAAAGCTCTGAAGTGGGACTCCCAAAGTCCCTGTGGGATGTCAGGTGTGTTCTAGCAGTGATAACAAGTTATTATCAGCCCATCTTGCTCTGTGATTGTGAAAGATATTCACAAAACAGCTGTTTAGTTGTTTGCAGCTCAGAGTCCTTGGCACAACTGAGTCACCCTGTGCAGTTTTGGGGGTTACACAGCTCCTGACATGCACATACTGCTGGTGGAAGAATGTTCCTTCTGCCAATGACAGGAGGAGATGAAAATTCCAAAGTGAAATCTTCATTTCACGTTTGTCTAATGGAAAATTAATTAGCATTTTTCTTTCTAGAAAATAAAAAGTTAACATGTTAACTCATTATGACAAACTGCAACACAAATTGATTTTAATTAGGACATGAATATTTTAAGATTAATTTGCTGGATAGATCAACATTTCAAAGTAAAACCAGAAGTGCTGAACATCTGAGCAAAAATAAAATAGTTTTCTTAAGAGGATAATTAGACCTGCTTATGCTTTGAAATCTGGCTAACATTTCACATAAAATGGACAAATTCAGTGAAATACGTTCATTTTAATAAATTAATTGGTGTAATGTTTAGTTGACTATATAGCACAGGAAAAAATATCCCATGGTTATACTTAATCTATGTTGAATGATTTTGGGTAACTGCTGCCTGCAGTCCCAACTTACTGAAAAGCAGGTTCAGTTTTGGCAGGGATGGTGACTTCACAGGGGCAGTGGCCACTACAAATCACTTCTTTTAAATATCTGTGTAGAAAATACCCACTGAAGTACCCAGCAACTGAGAGTGCAGAAGGCTGAGTGATTTTGTGGGTATTTTTAGGATGGAAATGAAACCTGGAGTTAAATGTGGGACTTTCAAAGGTACAGAAAGGTAATGGGTGTCTGGGGGAGCTGAAGTTCCCCTTCACCTGTGAAAATGAACTCACTTCTCTGCCTCACTGCAAACTTTCCTGTCTCCTGCCCTTGTGCCCACGGTTTAAGCTATTCCCAGCCAGGTCCTGCACAGTGCAAATGAGGTTTTGTGCACAGCTGGGTGTTTGGGATTGTTCACCTGAGCTGGCCTTTACCTTAACCCTGCTGGCCTTTACCTTAACCCTGCTGCAAAGATCACATGAAGGTGCTATCAACAATCAGGTGAGGACAGGCTGAGCAGCAAGAGAAATGAAGCCATTGCATGCTGATGTATTTACAGCAGGTGTCTCATTCCACAGTCATTTCAATCCAGGGTGGCAGACCTGGTTTATTTATGAAACCAGGAGCACATCGTATTCACAAGAGGGTGACTGAGAACCTGTTTGCATTTTCCCTCTGAAGTAAAGATTTCCTTGGGAGCTGAACTGCTGAAACAAGGGAGAAAAGGCAGGAACCACGGGATGGGGCTCACAGCAGAGTCACACTCAGTAGGGAGGTGGCACTGGGGGGTACCTTGGTTGCAGAGAGGGCCGGAGAAGCCGGGCAGGCAGTCGCAGTGTCCGGACACGTGGTGACAGGGCCCGTTGCTGTGCACGCACTGGGGACACGGCTGGCTGCAGTGGTGGCCGTAAAACCCAGGGGGGCAAACTGAAAACAGAACAAACCAAGCTGTCACAGGTTTTTCAACGTTTTCTCATCACTGAAAACTCAAGAACTCTCTGTCTTAATCCCAAACCAATATTTCTTAATTTATTGATCACAATTTTGTGACAGCTGAAATGATGAAGCCTGTTGGATTGTTCCGTGTCTAATAAAGTGCAGGTTCTGGGTAAAACTGCTCCTGTGTTCAAACATTCCCACCTTCCTTCCTCATGGAAGTCCTTGGCTATTTAATACCACAGTGGAGTTCTCAGCAGCCTCTCTCTCTCAGGACACTCATTTGAGTCTCTCTAACCTGAATTGTTTGACAAAACAGGAGTTTAAGATGTTTGAGACCTCACAGCCTACTGCAGATATGGTTAATAACACACATTCCAAAGATTTTAGGATAAATAGGAAAAGAAACACTGGCAGACTGGTAGAGACTAAGGAAACTCAGAAGGAAATGGAAATTGAGTCAAGAAATCAGAGAGGGTGTATTAGGAAACAATATTTTATGTCAAAACAACTATGCCAAAAGCTCTTTGGTGCAATGCCTGTGCTAAGCTGGGGCAGTCATTTAAACATTTCATGGCACCAGCAACAGCCACCAAGTGATGAACAGAATCTATTAATGGTAATTATGTAACACCATCCAAAATCACCTGACTTGCATCAGTAATCACACCAGATAGCTGAGTAAACTTGTCATGAACTGTGTGCTTATTTTGCTTAAAACCTGGATTGAAATTATTACAGAAATTGTACATCAGGTATAGAGTCAGGATTACGGCTAAAAGCAGATTTTTGCTTCTTAAGAGCATGCAGAGTGAAAAAGCATCCACTGTCCAAACATTCACTGCAATAGATAACACAAAGGAATGTTAAATTGCAGTAAGTGACAGTAAAAATAACTTTATATGTTTTTATTTTTACTCCTGCGATTCTCTGTTCTATAGTTCTGGCTCAGTGGTTACTAAATCATGTCTGTTCTATTTTTCCAGCAAATGAGAATTTTCTCTTGGTCTGTATGTTCTCAGAGGTGTCAGGCTCTTACCCCACTGCACATTTCCAGCTGGAGCTTAGCTGACAGGTTGGTTGATGATGCAGTGGCTATAAAACAACCTAGATCATTCCTGGAGACATTTCTGCAGGCTTAAGAGCACTAAACCATCCCAGTGTCTCATGTAATCCTGATTACACAGACAGAACAGGTTGGCTGAGTATCATCTTCAGTATCATCCTCAGCTCTTGTACAGCCTAAATTCTGTTGCTAAATGATTTTCTAAGAGAAAAATGTGGATGATTTTAAAAACAAGCTTAGCAAGGCCTCCCGTTCACCAGGTATTCTTGAGTCTGAGTCCCACAGAAGAGGTGGAAGCAAGCTGGATTCTCAGGTCATACACTCACAGAGACAACAGCAGAAGCATCCACAGGATCCCTCTGCTGTCACCCCAGTGGGGAAAAACAATTTCTCCCCATTAGATGCTTAGCAAACATCCTCAGGGAGCAGCCTGATTTCCTGGCCTCGCAAACTGGGCACAAGGTTTGCTCTTGTAGCCTGTGTGCCAACAGCTGATAGAACTAAGCTGGTTTTTTCATCTCAGAAAGGTCAGAAACTATTAACTTCTGGAAGTTTTGCACTCTTAAGGTTTCAAATTTGTAAAACATTTTCTTCCTCATCTCCCTGAAGCTCTGAGCACCACATTTTAGCCTTGGAGAGAGGTTTTACAGCTACACAGATATGCTGAAGCACCTGGAAATTGGGGTTTGTAATGGAAATGCTTATAGGCCATTAACTACAGCAGTGCTAGAGGTCACTGTTATAATGGCTTTAAATAAAAACTGTCAGCTACAAATTATTTTTAGAGATGAGTGTGTTCTAGTGTCAAGTGTAACTGGTGAAATCAAAGGGGATGTATGAACTGGGCATGCAGAATGTCTTACAGGAAGAAGAAGTAGAGGAAGAAGAAGAAGAAGAAGAGGAAGAAGAATAAATGCTGAGCAGAAAAGAAAGACAAATCTATTTCTTGTTTACATGGGAAGATGGTTGGCATAGTTTGGATCAGTGAATTGGGGTCCCTAAGGGGCAAATGCATCTCCCCAGATAATGCAAATAAGAGGATTTTTATCTGCTTGGTACGTTTTAATATGTAGCAGCAGAGCATCAAACAGCAGCTATTTCAGGCTGCTATGTGTCTTTTTCTGGCATATAAGAAAACATTGCCTTGTTATTTTGATGCCAGTGCTCATCCACTTGTCATTATGTGATGGGTGGTGGCTGACTCTGTTAAATGGGTCTGACTTCCCTGTACATCTGTGTCCTGCCAGCTTTGGTTTGTAAAGGTGCTGCTCCTCCTTTCAGGTCACCTGTGACCTCCAGGTGCAGATCAGAAGAAGCACAAGGCACAGCTCAGTGCAGGAGAGCCTTGTCTTCTTGATGAAGGAGCATTTTTCAGGCTCTTTTGCCCTTAGGAAGTCATGAGCTAAAGCAGCTCAGAAACTGGGGGTTTGTCTGTCTGGTGTCATAAAAACATTTCTACCTGCCTTGCTTCAGCCAGCTATGGAAAATCTTACTTCTCTGGCACAAGGGTCCTCTGTATCCTGGGGCACAGTCACAGGTTCCATCCTCAGGGGAGCAGGATCCCCCGTTCTCACAGCTGCAGGAGATGGAGCAGTTGGGTCCCCAGCGGCCCTGGGTGCAGATGTTGTCACAGTGGATGCCTAAGGACACAAAGCCACATGTTAGAGGCTTCCCACAACTTTTACTCTGCTCAATGATCAAAGAAATGCTCGGCTGGACTGATGCCTCACAGTCTCTCAGAGCCAGCGAGGGAGTCTGGGAAGGAAACAGCTCCTCTTTTATCTGGTTAATAAAGTGAAAATTAAGAAAATGCCAGAGAGGTGAATTCTGTAGGTGTTAGTGGGTGCCTGTTCAGTCCTCAGCACCATGAAAGGAACTCTGCATGTCATCCAAGAGATGAAGGTCAGGAATTGCTTTAAAGTCACAAAATAGCTCAAATAACTGGTCTGGAAATAGGCAGTTGATTGAAGCCTGATTACTTACCTGTTGTGAATTGGAAGACCATAAAAAGAAAAATCAAGATTTTGCAAAAACATGTTCAGTATTTGGATTCTTGAACACAAGTAAATTCAGCTCTATTTTGTGTTCTGTTTCCTTTCGGGCCTAAACCTCTGTGCTCTGGTGTTTTGTGCACGTACCCCACATCCACCCAGAGCTCCCCAGTTGTGTGTGAATGAACTGAGTTCAGGTCCAGCAAGTGGCCATATGTGAGCACAGGCTGAGCATTTGCATGTCAAATGGAGACTGAGACCTGCCAATCCAGCTCCCAGAGCTTCCCATGGTGCTTGTTTGATATTTATGATTATGAAGAGCAAAGCTTGGAAACACCAAAAAGAGCATACAGCCAGGAAACTTAACATGGGGCTTCTGGCATGGTTTCAACTGGTTTTGTTTAAACTGGTGACTGTTAAAAACAATCTTTTGCCATGGCTTGTCACATCTACATGTGATTGAAGGAGCTGATCCTGCACACCGTGTCTGAGAGGCTCTCACTCCACTGGGAAAAGGCAATACCAATACCTGGAATTAGCAGGTTATTTGCATGATCAAGGGCACTTTGATGGGTTTGCAGGACCATGAACTAAGAGGGGCATTGGGCAGTGCTAGCTGCAGGGAATGGCACTGGCAGGAGAACTGATAACAACAGCAAAAATCAGAAACTGGCTTGGAAATTTTCCCAAGAACACGACCCAGGCAGGAGCCTGGCCCTGAGATTGGGGGGTACCCACACACCCCAGCTGGGCTTCCAACCCTGAGATGTTCATCATCCCCAACATGAGATGTTCTTTGTCATCCTCACCCTGAGATGTTCTTTATCAACCCCAACCTGAGATGTTCTTTGTCATCTCCAACCTGAGATGTTCTTTATCGACCCCAACCTGAGATGTTCTTTATCAACCCCAACCTGAGATGTTCTTTGTCATCTCCAACCTGAGATGTTCTTTATCGACCCCAACCTGAGATGTTCTTTATCAACCCCAACCTGAAATATTCTTTGTCATCCCCACCCTGAGATGTTCTTTATCACCTATGCACATGTCCCACTGCACAATGGGATCAAAGCAGCCCAGGGGTTGGATTAGGGCAGTGCTCTGCAGAAACACAATCCCAATAATTTCCTCTGATAACTTCATCTGGATGCTAGAGGTAATGCACTGCATTTGGGGAGCTGTGACCTGTATGGTCACCAAACTCTGAGGACTATTAAATCAGCTAAAAGTCATTATAAACACACTTACAGTGCAGTTTTGAGTTGGTTTTATAAATCTCTGAAGTTAACACAGGAAGAAATACTGCAGAGCCAAAATTTCCCTTTTCTGAAGATTAATCACACAATTATAGTGTCTCTTCCTAGAAAATCTTAACCAAGTCTGGCAAAACTACAGTTTGAAATGTGATTTCTAGTAATACATGATCTTAGGTTTATAAATAAAGAGGCATGGGCCATTCTGTACAGCTTAATAAAAACCACATTAAAATACAGTAAAAACTTAATACAAGATCAATTCCTTCATATCCAAGTAAATAAATCTGAAAAAAGGAACTGTGAAAAGAGAAAAGGAACATTTGTATTAGCAAAATCAAGAAAAACAATTATTTTAAACAGTCTTCCCTGCTCCCTTTGAAATCAAATATATCCTTGGATTACTTAAACAAGTGTTTTGTGTGTGCATTTATGTATTGTATCCACAGTACTCTGTAATTAAAAAGTCAGACAATAAATTGTAAAGAAATAAATGTGGTTTGTGTTTATAAATACATATATATGATCATTTATAGCCTTGAGTCCCAGTGTGAGCTCCCTGAACTGGAATTCAGATGCAAACACAGAAAAATGTGCATTTTTCCTCCTGATTGCAGCATTAAAATTACAATCCTGTCATTTTGGATGGGCTATTTATAAATGGGGACAATTAAACAGCATTATTTCTTGTCTCTTTTGCCAAAGTTTGGGGAAGAATGACACTGCCTCTTTTCTTGGGGAAGGTAGCTGAATTAGAATGCCAGGGCTGCTCCTTGCAGCAGCAAAGTCCTTCCTTTGGTAATGAGTGATGAGGGATGTCTTCCCTCTCCTAACGAAGGCAATGAGTCATTGTGGAGCTGATTGTTGTAGCAAGATGGAAAGGGGAGGAAAAGGAAACTTTCCAGAAGCCACTGTCACCCATTACAGCCCTTATTTATTTGTGCATTTCCAGAAGAAAATCGAGATGGTGCAGCAATCAGCTTTTATTGCTTTTTATTACTCCAAGTTAATTCTCATGGAAGACTTCATTTTTGAAGGCTCCTCCACGCATTGAATTGCAAATATAAATGAGAAGTTAAAATTGCATCTGGACATGCAAGTCTTATGGAATTGTGTTGGAAAAAGCACCTTAATTTTACAATTCCTTAACCTGACAGCGTGTAAAGGGGGAGTCCATCCCTCCCAGCTACTTTACAGTCAGAGTCAGTGAAGCAGCAAGATTCTGTAATGTAAACCTTTAATATTTATTTAGGAACTTGCTGATGAACGTTTCTGATAAGCAATTAGTTTTCAATTTCCAGAACTACAAAAACTGCTGAAGTTGACACACCTCCATATTACCTTGTGTTATAACCACAGATTCCTAATTTATGGACAAAGTCCTGGTTTCACATGCATGGTGTAGAAATTAGAAAGACAACTATCAGAAGTCCTCAAAGCTGCAGGAAGTAGTTCTATACATAAACTCTATTGCCTGGATACCAGGGAATTATCTGCCAGCCCAAGGCTGTGGCTCACAATTGCAGACACTGGTATAAAATTACACTTCCAAGACATTTTTAAACAATGTTCTGGGGGTGAATTGTAAATGAAATCCACATAACTTCTATAAAATTGTAGTTATCCACTGGACATGGGCAAAAGATCTGCAGCTTTGCAGTAAGGCAGAGCCCAGGTAAGAGCAGAGCCCACTGTGGCTTTAATTCAGTATGTGAAACAGCAGCCACAAACTCTCCATGGCCCAGCAGGGATTTGGGGTATTGGATTTCTGTAAACACTGGCTGCTCTCCAATGGGATTCCCTTTGGATTGCTCTATACATGGCATTTAGCTGAGACAGTCCCAGGAGTGGCTTCACTCCTTTTCCCCACACCAACCTCCTTTGCACACAGGCTGGTGAGGAAAACCAGCCCTAAGGGCCTGAATTTCTGTGGAAAACACAAACTGGGCTGAACTCAGCCCACCAGAGCAGTCATAACTGCACTGATCTAAGGGACAACCACACAGGAGAGCTGCTCCAAACTCCTGCCCCTCCAGGACAATTTCCTACCAGCTGCTGTCTGGGACATGAGGAATATCTGGGGTAACTCAGCCCAGACTTCCCAAGGGTGAAGCCATTTGGTTGGACCGAGATCTTCCAATGTGGAGTTGCAGATAATCCTGATAAAGGAAAGCACCAGGGAGCGAGGTAGAGGAGGAAGAGAATCACAGAATCCCAGAATGGTTTGGATTGGAGGGACATTAAAGCTCATCCAGCCCCACCTCTGCCATGGGCAGGGACACCTTCCACCATCCCAGGTTGCTCCAAGCCCCATCCAACCTGGCCTTGGACACTTCCACGGATCCAGGGGCAGCCACAGCTTCTCTGGGCACCCTGTGCCAGGGCCTGCCCATCCTCACAGGGAAGAATTTCTTCCCAATATTCCATCTACCCCTGCCCTCTGGCAGGGGGAAGCTGTTGATAGAAACTTGTGTCTGTCTTACATGGAGCAGCTTCAAGTTTGATCACATGAAGTCAATCCTTGTATTCAAATTTACAAATCAAGCTGAGATGGATTAATCCAACATCCACACAAGCATCAGGAAGAGGAGCAAGAAAAAGAAGAGAGAAAAAACTCCCCAGGCCATTCGACTGGGATGTGAGCCATCTATTGAAGAGCTCCTTCACAGGCTGCTTCCATTAATAATCTTCAGTGGCTTCAAGAAAGTTTGTCAAAGTAATGCAGATCTAGTGCTGCCCATAACTTCATCAGGCTGAAGGACTTTGGAGGATAAATTCCTGAAAGCCAGATATAAGCAGAATTCCCTTTTTTCCCTCTCCAGCTCCTGCAATTGCACTCGTGCTTGGGGATTACGTCTCTGGCTCTTAATAAAGCTGCCATTGTTTCTCTGCTGTGTCTCTGGATAGTTGGAAACTAATACTCCAAACACAATAAAAGAGCAAAAATGGATGGAATAAATGAGAAGCAGTGGCCTGGTTTTGACCACTGCTATCCCCTGACAGTAGCCTCTGCAGCAGTGCCTGCACACTGCCCAGCTTCTAATTATTTTTCAGGGACGTAGGAATTTGATAAATTATAGGATGTAGTTCCCTTCCCCCCACGTACTTTAATTTTATATCTACCAGTGTATAACTGTAATTATTTCTCTGAATAAGATCTTCAGCTTTTTTTTTTTCCCCTCAATAGTCCCAATCTAAAGACAGATGCAACATCAATTAGGAATGACAGGAATGATTTCAGCAGACATTTGAATCCAACACAAACATTGTGCTCTCCTCCACCTGTCTTTCAACATGACAGGAAGTCATAATAATCTCTTATTTCTGGCATTTGAATAGCTTTGGAAAGAAGTGCTTTTTATGCAAAAATAGGCATTGGATTTATGCAGGCAATGCTGTGGAGGCCTGAGGTTTGGTGAGTCACGTTTGGCTTTGATGTGGAATGCTGGTGGCTCATGTCTGTGGCAGGATGAATCCTCAGTGATGGTTTGTACCTGCTGACAGGAACCCACAACACAGCAAACACCCTCCAGCTGAGGCTGCAGGGCTGGTTGGGTGTGGGCAGGGGCCAGCAGGGAGTTGAAGGTGGTGGGAACAGCTCTGGGAATGTCTCTGGATGTGACCTCTGGAATGGGCTGTCCCTGGTGGGCTCTGCTCTCTGTCCCACCTGCAGTGACCCCACTGGCAGCATCCCCCACCCAGACCAGGGGCACAGCCAGAGGCCACCCAGGTCACCCCAAAACCTGCCTTGGCCTCCTCATTTGTACATTTATTTCTGATAAGATTTCTGTAATCACACATTCATGTTTTCTTTAACCTTATTCTCTTGTCTTTCCTTGATACTCTTATGGCTGTTCCACTTCTGTTGTCCCTATAAATTCTATCTAAATTGTATTTGAGATTAGGTCCATGTGCTTTCCTAAGCAGAGACTCTTCTGCTGCTTCAGTCTCTAAAAGGTAAAAGACAATTCACTAAGAACACAGGAAAGAACTGTCCAGGCTCCGAGGGGCTATCACAGAGCACCGACAAGAGTTCAAAAAGAATTCTTGATGCTTTTCTATCACTTTTTGCATCTTTATTCTTATCTGAGGCAAACCCTGAAGTATTTGACTCGGAGCCAGTCAGAAGCACCACAGCACAATTCCTGACAGCTCAGCATTTAAGAATGCTGAAGAATGAGAAAATCAGTGTGGGGAGGGCAGCAGATAGAAGAAAACATAAAGGGATCTCTCATAAAATTAAATGGAAACATTAAGAATTGATGGCTGCTCATCTAGTCTGCAAATAAGCTATTTTTGTTTTTATATAGTGAAACAACTCAGCAGAGAGAACAGCAGCCACACTCACATTATCTATGAACTTTTGTGGTGGTCTCAAATCCTTTTTTTTCACTGATTTTTTTTTTTCCAAATTGGTGCCATGGAGCCCTTCATTCTCTTGCTGAGCATCGTTCACCAGTGGATTCAGAGGGGCAGCTCCTGAGTGTAACAACCCATCAGTCTAAATGAAAGCTCCATGATCTGGTCCTGAATAATGAAGAATAAGCCCTTCCCTGCAGCCAGTGAAAAATTCGAAATTGTCTCTTCTCTCATCTGTGCAGGGGCGATTTATGCACCCATTAATGTAAGTGTTTTTCTGCAAGTAATGCACTTAGAGCCTAATGCACCTCTGTGGAGCTCTAATCCTACCCCTATTTTTAATTATCTAGAGAAATCTCCAGGTATGAATCACCCAACTCGGGGAATTTATGCAATAAAAGCTTTTGAGGCAAGAGACCTACCTCACAAGATATTAGCTAAGTCAAAATATTTGCTAAAATTCAGGATGATGTGGTTCCCTTTGCTCCAGGGTATTCTCCAGGGTGCACTCTTGCAGGGGAAGAGTTGCCCTGAGCAGGCAGGGCAGACCTGCAGAAAATGGGGCTAAAAGGAGTCAAGTCCTACACAGCCTTGCTTCATCTTTAGAGCTTTCCTATTTTTCAAAAGCTGGGAACAGTTTCAGGCCAGGAGTGAAGAGAAAGCTGGGAAAGATCCAAGCAGACCATCAGCAGGCAAAGAGGAGGAACTGGTAACTGAGAAAACCTGGATCGTTTTCCTGCTGGAAATGTTTGAACTCCTGAACTAAACCACAAGTCAAGAACAGCTAAGAAGAGCTGAGACACAATCAAAGCCTTTTGTGGTCAATGATGTTGAAATTCCAGCCTTTCTCCTTGGTGTGGGAGAGGAAGGAAGATGTTTACAATATTTTTCACTGCAAACTCTCTCATGAATAACATAATGTATCACAGGACCGTGAAATGGTTTGGGCTGGAAGGGACCTTAAAAATCATCCCATCCCACCCCTGCCATGGGCAGGGACACCTTCCACCATCCCAGGCTGCTCCAAGCCCCATCCAACCTGGCCTTGGACACTGCCAGGGATCCAGGGGCAACCACAGCTTCTCTGGGCACCCTGTGCCAGGGCCTGCCCACCCTCACAGGGAAGGTAGTATAAAGAATATTTCTACTTTTTCTAATATCCAATCTAACCCTACTCTCGGGCACTGTGAAGCCATTCCCCCCTGACCTGTCACTACCTGCTCTTGTAAATAGTCTCTCTCCACTATATAAATATATAAATATACACACACACACCTCATTTTAGCTTGCAGGCTGTTTGCTGAGCACTCTTCCCTCTCCTCCTTTCACACCCAGCATGCCAACAGGCAGGATTTAGTCTGCTGAAATGTGCACAAATAATTTTTCCCCTGCTTCTCGCCCACATTTATTTATAGGTGACTATTGTACACACAGCCAGGCTTATATTTAGAATGTCTCCATATTAAAATGGAAAAGGGTTGGGTACCTCGAGCATCAAGTCTCGTGTTTTAGAGCCCATTAAATTAGCATCACCCAGGATGCCATCCAAGCTCCATCTTCTCTCAGAAATTTAAAAGCTGTCCTTTATTAAGCAAAATTAACTCCCCAAATAAATACAAAGATAAAAAGGACTTGTGTATCTTCTGTGTTTATAAGGTTATTACTGCAATGATTTGCATACATGCTGAAGTTTAGCAGGAGCCTTACTGCAGCTGCTAATTATAGTCTGAGGGTCTGATCCAACTCCCACTGAAGGAGTGGCAAAAATCCAACTGATTTCACAAAAGGTGAAATATATATAAAGGACAAACACAACTAAACCTCAGTCTGATGAAAATCAGGAGCCCCCCAGGTACCTGCCAAGGAAGACACAGACATAATTAATGTCAGGACATCAATGAAATCTTTGATATAACTTCATAATTCATATTTTTGAAAATCTGCCCTGTATCAGCAGGAACCATCCTTAAAGGTTCCTGTCAAAGAGAGAATTTTTAAGCACAGCCTGACATTAAAATCTTATCAACTCACTTGAAATTAAGTCAATGAAAAATTAAAGCTAATTTCTAATAAGCTTATCTTACATTCATAGACTAAAGGGCACTTGTTGAATCCAGAGAGTAAGCACACCTTTCATGTGGAAAGGATTTTCACACTGGAAAGGCAGAGGCCAGGAGAGAGGCTAAAATGCACCATTTTAGACTGACTCTAGAAATTTCTAGTTTTCTTGTCCGTTTAAAGCTAATGTAAGGATACAGAATAATCACAGAAATAAATTATTAATTTAAAAATCTGGGATAAGACTGCCAGAAGTGATAAATGCAAAATCTGGTGTAGATAATGGGATAAGACATCTAGAAAATGCATGTTTAATAGGAACTTACTATTGCTCTATTCTGGTGTTTTAGGCTCTGTCTTACAAACCAATGGTATGAAACAATTTGATGGGAAAAAAAAAGTCAACCCATGACATTGTGAATTCTAAACCACTCTGAATCTTCAGCTAAAAAGCTGCAGGTGCATGAAACAAGTCCTACATTTTTTTTTGGTTTTAAATAGGCATGGAAAACCAGCTTCCAGTTTTATCATCACGTGGGTGAGGTTGATCTACTAATGACCAGAGAATTATTTAGGCTTCAACCCAGTGCAGCTGAGGACAGGATCTGGCCCTAAAATTATAAATTGGATACAGCTGCAATGGAAGAAAAGTCATATTAGTACAAACAAAATGCATTTTATGGAAAGGGTGGTTTTTTCCTTCAAGGTTTTTTTAACCTCCTTCCAAAAACTCAGAGAAAGTGAAGTTAAAAATACCTTAGAGCTCCCCATCAAAGTGGTCACTGTTGCTTTAAAATTCAAAAAGGCTTTCCCTTGAGTAACAGCCTTATCAGTTTTCCTGAATTAATGTGTCCACAGGAGGCAAGAAACATGTTTCTGTGTTTGAGTGACAGTGCAGATGTCACTGCCAGCCTACAAATGCTCCCAGCCCTGCAGCCTGGTCCCTTGGAGCTGCCCTGGTCTGTGCCCAGCAGCACCTCCTGACCCCTTCCCTCCCTCAGACCCCACATGTGGAAATCTTGCAGCTCCAGACCCCCCAAACCACTGTGCTGGAGCTCTGCATGCCAGGAGAGAAATCAGGGTTTGTGTTGCTGGAAATGTGTGAAAGTTATCGAGGTCGTAAAGGACAGTGAAATGTGTATTTTGATTTCCTGTGCAACAGCAAAGAGGGAGGCTGCTCTTATGAGCCAGGAATGAAGCCTGAAGGTGTAAAGCACCAAGGTAATAACAAGATGTTCCTCAGCAGCATGCATCATTTGCATACCTGTGTTTGCCATCCTGATTAATTAAGGAAAATCTATATGGGTTTCTTTTATGATTAACTATGGGATGCACACTTTTATGTTTTCCATCTCATATCTACAGCACCAGGCTAATTTTCCCCACACATCTTTGGGATGTTCAAATCTAGTGAATAAACTTTGGCTTTGGATACTGAGAGAAGCCTCTGGGCACCCCAGCTCAGTGGGAAACTGAGATATCATTGCCACAGCAGCTCTGCAAAACCAGAGCACCACACAAGAAAAAAGGCAGAACAAGATGCAGATAAGACAGCATTTCAGATTAAAGGAATTCTGATAAACAGGATTTTAACTGACCTTAGCATTTAGAGGAGGGGAATATATCCCCCTGCAGATCACTTCCCATTTAATGCCAGTGTAGGAGCTGAAAGGGTAACAAAACACACTCTGCCACAATTAACCCAGAGCACATTGGCTCATCTCAGGGAGGAGCAGAGCTCGGCATGAGGAGCAGCCAGGCTGTGGCTTTCCTTCTCTCACCAGTCTGGGAGTGGGAAAATGGATGGACTCAGGTCTTGGGGGCAGGAGGGGCAATACCTGAGTCTGTCTTCCCAGGGAGTCTTACCTGGTTCTGGCCAAGCACCTCCAGAAATTGGAGGACAGACCAGCAGCTCTAATTTAATTAATGAGGGATCACTGAGGAAAGCAGCTAAAGGCTACACAGTTTTAACCAGCTGGAATCTGTGAGGAATCCATTTCTGGTACAAAACCAGCTGCTAGCAGCTGCCTGAGGTGGGACCAAGCTGAGGGGGTTTGAAGTTCATCCTGCATCCACAGGGCTTGGCTGGAGCTGTCATCTCCAGGGCCACAGCATTACACCAGGCACAGGAGCACAGTGATCCTGCTCACCCAGCAAGGCCACCAGGGCAGCTGGTCCTTTCCTGTCCACCAGCAGATTATGTAGCAGTTAAGAGAAACCTAACTGAAATTTATAACCTTGTCATTGTCACTTGAGCATCCAGACAGGAGACTCATCCTGCTTCTCCAGGACCTGTTTGCTTGCAAAGGACTTCCAGGAGCTGCTCTACCACACAGCATTTCTGTGTTTCCATTCTCTCTGTGGATTCAGCATGTGCAGGACCCCTAATAAACCAAATGTAATTAGCACTGAGCATTTTCATTTCAACCTGAGTGTACACAAAGTAACACCTCTTCCACAAATGCCTGGTGTGTTGGAGCTCTAAGGGACCTGGGCACACACAGAGCTGCAAGCACAGAAGTGTCTGTACCTTAAATGCACAGCAAAGGTGGAGAAGAGATCCTTATTCATCCTTATTAATCCTTAAAAAACAGCCTGAGCAATCAAGATTTGATCTTTTGAGAGCAAGAGTTTTCCTTTTTGCCCAGCACTAGATATGAGCACCTCCTGTTTGGATTTCCAGGGTACTATTTGTATGTCCAGCCTGGAGAACTCCATCCAGTGTAAGGCTGAGCCCTCAGTGTCACTGCATCCCATATTTCTTTCCTGTGGAGAGAAATGCAGCTCTGCATGGCATCAGCAGGTCACAGATCTGATTTTGGCTGACATTTCAACAAGTTCCACTTTGTCTTTACCACATGAGAGCATTTTGCCAATGCAGTTTTGGGCTCCTGTTCTTGCTGTGCTCTCTTCAAAGCCGTTGGTGACACCACATGCCCCAGTACTTGGCTGGGAGATTTGCAGCAGTAACACCAGGTACTGTGAGGAACAAATACTTTACTTTACCCAGCAGTATCATCTAAATAATATCAGCTCCTGATGGGAGGCCTGACAACATGTGTTTGAAAAGAAAAGCTCTATGAACTTACCATTTGGTGTATTGATGTTATTTCTCAATCAGCTTGAAAACACAATTGACAATTGCACAAAAGCAAATGCTGGGGACAAGTAATTTCCTTGCCTGTTCTAGGACACACCATATACACGACAACCATGTCCAGGGCTGATCCAGCTCCTGCCTTTGGCTGCACATGTGCATTCTGTGAATTCTGTGAATATTCTACATGCAATTTCCCACAGAGCCTGATGGGAAGGGGATGTGCACAGCTCAGAGCAGCTTGTTGCCTCTGTGCTCATTTATGCATCCAGCTGGTTTGCACAGCTTTGTGATCTCCTGGTAGAGGTGTGGGGATCTCTTCATCATCTTCCCATCTGCCAGGCACACTCAGCTCCTGAAAATTACCTTCCCCCAGCTGGTATCCACAGAAGGTCATTGTCCTGAGTAATAGTCTTGGGTGGCAGTAATGACATAATAAAAGGATGGCAGAGTGCTTTTACCTTACCATGCTACTCTGGACATGACTTTTCCCTTCTTTTGCCAGTTCTCCTCCATGCTCTTACCATCTATCAGTCCCTGAAGGTTTATATCAGTAACAACTTGAAACCACTTTAAAGAAAATGGGTTCAATCTTCCCCTTGATCTTTACATAAGCACAGACATCAAGAGGGAGCCCCAAGTCTGGGATGAACATACAGAATATGCTGATAAAGTTTTGTGGCTATTAGGATCAGAAAGCCACGTGAATTCTCTGTTTGGTATGAGTGGGCAGGAGAACCTTCAGAAGTTCCATGATTCTGAACTTTTCTGATCTTTTTCAGGCCATGCCTAATTAGTACCAAAATCAGAAAGCAAAAATTTCAGCCTGAATTATTTATCACCTCATATTAATAAAACGCACGGCAATACACATCATGGCCCAGTTTACAACAACTGCAGATAAGATTAATCTTTCACTGATGCCATACTCCTTAAGATGAAAACATAATTATCTAGCTGAAGAGTTTCTTAAATTACATACTTTCAACCTGGTATGAGCAGAATTTATCCTTGTGTCTGGTGCCAAGCCAAGTGGAAAAAACATTGGAACAGAATTGACAAAACACATGTTGGTTCTGTCTATCAACATTTCCACCTTACAGGGCCCTGTCAACATTTCAACTCCAACGTGGTCTCAGATATGGATATAAAGTTTTCCTCCCTGAAATATGATCCTGAAGAGAAGAATTCCAGAACTGGAGGAGCACACTGATGGATAAAGTGCTTAGGCTGCAGCAAATTCCCTCCAAGTTAATATAGACTTACCTTGTTCAATATGCAAATTAAAAGAAGGACATCAGAAATTATTCTTACCTTTAATTAATCAGTATCTGCATTTTATGTCCATTTACACATGTGCATGGGAATAATCATGAACTATTTGCTGCCAATGCCTTTGAGAAAAAGCCACACCTTCAGTCTGCATGCCTGCAAAGGTCACTCCCTGCAGTTTCCTCTGGAACATCCAGAAGATGTGTAAAAAACTTTTAGAGTAGGTGTATATAAATATCTCTCTTAAAATTACTGTACTTTTAAAAGCCATTTTTTCCCTTGAAGAAGCTCACAGTGACTAAAGGAAAACCCACCAGCTGTTTCTCTCCTGATCATCAGTAATGAAGAGTAGAGTTTTAAAGCCTGATAGATGAATATATTGAAGGCAAGGAGGCTCAGAGAAAGATAAATGCAGCCCAGCCAGTGAAGAAGGCAAGAGAATGAAGGAGGGGATGCAAGTGAGCTTATAAAATAGATTTTCTTGAGGGAAAAATGTTCTTTTCAGGGATACATGTCCGGTATCTTCGAAAAGTAGCTTTGTTGTACACAAGATGTAGAACTCAGTATTTTTACATTTTATTTAATTCTTTAAAGATTATTTCCATTGTATGTTTTAGGCATCATTTCATTGCTTTTGCTTCATGCTCCTGGGAGCTGGACTGCTGTGGGATGTCCTCTCCATCAGAAACAGAAGGCATGTGTTGGTTTAAGGCATAAATCAATGGAAAAGGTGACAGTATCCCAAATGTTGGCTGCCTCATCATCCTGCCTTGCTCCACGCATCCTTCTAACTTGTACTTGTTTGAAAAACAATTACATTTTCCAAATGACTTGCTGTTAATATAAATACATTTTGACTGTCAGTGTCACTGGTGGTTCTGCAGTATATGGAACACAACTTTATTTCCACTCAGGGCCTCAACAGAGAGCAGAGAGAGATTAACCAGCATTTTAGGCAGCAAAGTGTGAAATGGTTGGGTCAATAACTTGCCCCCTAGTGCTGTGAAAAGCTGGCAAAGAGAACATCAGTGTGAAGTCAAGTGCAGGTCTAATTGTACTGAGAACTCCAGCCTGGACTCTCCAACTTCACTGAATATTCCTCTCTGTTGCTGTGTAATCAAAAGGGCTCTGTCAAACCAGCATTAATCTGCTCTCTACAACTACCCTGTGAGAAGAACCATTGGAAAATGGGAAAAACTTGAGTTTTGTATGATGGAGCAGTTGTAATGACTCATCAGAAATGTTCTGTCTGCATCCCAGGGATGATGGTCCTGGGATTCACCACCCCACAACTGCACCCCTGTGGAAAGGGCACTTCAAGGAGAAAAACTGCAGGATTATGGATGATCTGCATCTCTCCTGAGGATGCTTTTACAGAAGGCTAGCATCTGGTTTGGAGCCATCTTCAACTCATCTGAATACAAATTTAATGAATGTCAATTATTGTCACCATCACGAGTGATTTAAATACGGGCAAGTTCAGCTGATCTTGTCTCAATCTATTATTTAGAAGTTTGCAGTCACAAGTCCAAGGCTATAACTGATGCAACAGCAAAGCAAAACAAACCAACAAATCCCCCCAAACCTCCAAATCAACCAAACCCCCACGGTTTCCAAAGGGAATTGCTGATTTTACCTGTCCAGCCTGCAAGGCAGCAGCAGTAGCCGGTGACAGGATCACACCCATCAGCGTGGTTACAGTCACAACGCTCACTGCAATTAAGGCCATATGTTCCATCCTTCAAAAATATAAATAAAAAAGCCTCTCAGTGATCAGCTTTTTGTTCTGAAATGTGCTAAATCATCTATCATGTCCCTCTCAATGCTGAGTCGCATTTTTTAAATTAACATACAGAGAAGACAGAAACTCAGGGCCTGATGTTTCTAAACAGAACCAAATGAAGAATCACTTTAAAAAATGACATCCAAGGAAATGCAGATAACACAGCAATAGCTCTGATAAAATACAATGCAAAGTATAATACATCCAGTTGACTGCTAGAACCCCAATCTGTTATTTACACTTCATTTCCTTCAGACATCATAGACAAATTGAGATCCTGCCCTGCTCTCTGTTCAGCAGAGCTATGAGGACTGCGGTTTAAAGGGGGTGTAAGACCACCCCCAATTGTTGTTTGCACTCACAGGACAGGGCTGGTCACAGAACTCCCCCTGCCATCCTGGGGAGCAGAGGCAGAAGCCATCAGCCGGCCTGCAGGACGCTCCATTGCTGCAGGAACATGTCTGGTTACAGTTCAGACCCCAACTTCCACTGGAACAGGGAATAGAGCAATCCACTCCTTGCCACCCTAAGGGGAGAGAAACTGCATCAGGGGTGTTTGCATGAAAACAGCAAGACAGGCAGCTGGCAAGCTGCAGCTCTTTGTTTCTAGGACCAGTTTCTTGGTGTAAATCAAGACTAACTTGGGGTCAAAGACTAATCCTTTCATTGTCACCTCCCAGCTCCATCTCCCAGCATCTCTACACAGTGGAGGTAGCACAGGCTTGGCTGCAAAGAGATTTAGGTGTCTGATGCCTTTCTGGGAATTGCTGGGACAGTCCCTGTCTGTCAGCATGGAGACCTTCTGACCTACAGGACTGCAAGAACTTTTCATGTGATGCTGCCTGTTTCTTATCTTTCTTACAATTTTTTTTTTTTTTTGAGAATGCTATTTAATATAAAGCAGCTATTACACCTAAAAAAAGACCAAGGCCATCATTTCTAGCCATTAAGGCTCAAATCTTAACTACCAGGAGTACAATGACTTTCATTACACTGCAGCTCTGTGTCATGGAGTTGAGCAGTAACTCATGGTTTATACACCCTCATTAAATGGGGTTCTACAGTGATCCATTAATTCATGTTTGAAATGCCAGATTTTATTGTTATTTGCCTCACTTCTGTTTTAGGGCTTATGTATGTCATACAGGCATAGCTCATATTGGGATTTTGGGGGAACAGAAGAGCCACTTTGCCATGGAGCAGAGGAGGAACTCTCAGGTGGTTATTGGATCCATGGAATTCTCAGTTACTGGATCCATGGGATGTGCTCACTGCCATGTCCAGGAGAGAATTATGGACACATGTGTGGGAAGGAAAGATGTCAGTCACCCTGGAGCAGGCAAGACTTCTTATTTCCCCAAATAAATAAGAGACACAACCTGAACCCTGTGCTAACTCAGGAGACAGAGGACACCTGTCCAAGGCTGGAGTATCACCATGTCAAGGGTACAGGAGGATGAGCAGCTGAGGATGGCAGCAAGGACAGAGAGCCAGGGCCCAAGCCACAGTGCCCACGGGCAGGGCTGGCAGCTGGGATGAGCCAGGAGCCCAGGGCAGCAGGAATGACACCAGCCCAAGGTGGAGATGGGCAGGCAGGAGTCAGGCCAGGGCTGGTGGGGATGACCAAGGCCAGGCACAGGCCAGAGCCAGGGGCTGCAGGACACACAGGCAGGAACAGGCCTTCACTCCTGTGCCCAGTGGCTTTGGAATCTGAGAGAAACAGGGCAGCAAGGGGATAACAACCCAGCAGCCAGGGGATTGCTCTGCACTTCCCCTGGAGTGGAGCAGTGCCTCTGCCCTCACACTTAGTTCTGTGATGCACTTCAGCAGCAGAGCAGAGAAGTCTGGCCCCTGTTCAGGGCAGAGGCTGAACTCCCAGTCCAGCCCCTGCTGAGCTGGGATACTTCGGAGGACAAGAAAACAGTGGAGTTCCTGACTGCACAGTTGTGCCAGTTTCAAAGGGGACAGGCACTGATGGCAGGGACTTGTTATATGTGAATTTCGTTTACCTTCTTTGCAGTAGCACAGCCCGTCCACCGGGGAACAAGCGCCATCGTTCTTGCAGTTACAAACCGACGAGCAATTGGTTCCGTAGGTTCCTGCCATGCAGGGAGTGGTGCAGTCATCTCCCTGCAACCCAGAAAAGTCCGAGTCAGCTAAAGAAATCTGGCATGCAGGAAATTCCCAGCTCGGCACAGGGAAGCTTTCTCCCTCCGAACACTGAGCAGAGTGTTGTGACTTGATTGCTGAGCCTTCAGCACTCGAGCAGTCACCGCCGCTTCCCATGATTATGATGCAATTAGTGCTTTGATTGACTTGGAGGAAAGGGACAAGTTTCTGGCATTCATACAGCAGGAGGTGGGGAAGTTACAAAAACAAACCTCCTAGAGCAGATGTTAGATCATTAAGCAAAACATCACTTATGAAACACTAATCACAAAATATACAGTCTGAAACCGTACAGAGATTGCTCTGCGGTTCTTGGAAAATATATTCTAAGAATAGGGTTGTTAAAAACCTAAAGGATCTCGTGCATGCTCGTCTTCCACAGATTGGCAGAGAGGAAAACGACATGGCAGGTGCATCAGACCTCTTTGATGCGTAGCTGGTACCTGCATTTGTTTTCAATTAATTTGCATGAGATTGTGACTTTAGGAAGAAGGCAGAACAGGAGTGATGTGTATGGCAGAGACAGGAGGCACATAGCAGAACACAGAAACATGGTCTCTGTCCTATTTCTGCTCTAGGTGTGGGCAAAGGGAGGGAAAGGAGAATGAATATTTATATTTTACAGAAATACAGGATACTCTAACACTACATTCTGGTGTGCTGTATGCACTGATCAGCTTGTGTGGTTGAAAGGATAGACACAGTTCTTACTAATCCTGTTCATCTAACACAACAAGGGAATTTAAATGTGAGCACAATAAGGTTTAAAGCAATTGTGGTTTAACCTCACTAATTGAGGTTTAAGCCTTAGTAAACTTACTGTGTCCCATAGCTGGGTCTACACATTAACATATACAAGGTATTTTTCCTTCCTTTTCCTCTGTGTGTAATCCTGACTTTCACATTGCAAATTAGCTCCTAAATTTACTACTTCAGTGAGTCAAACTTAAATAATTTAGTTCTATGCCAGGGAAAGTGAACCTACTACAAGTTAAAAAGTAACTCCATTGCACAGTGTGACCCTGTAGCTCAGGGCAAAAGATATTGGTCAAAATGTATTTTTGCAGGTGAGAGGCTTCACTGTTTGATAGGAGGATCCATTTATCAGGAGAGAAATGTGCACCATGTCAGCTTCCCTGTGCTGTGACAAGTACCTCCAGGAGCCTGTATATCACACAGCAGACACCCAGACAGCACAAGGAAATATGAACAGATTTCTGAGCACCATAAACCCCCATCTGCTTTGCTGGAGCAGTTCTGCCTCACATCAATGTGACTCATCCTATTTTAGACCAAAAACTGTTTCAGGAAGGAAGGAAAGGAAATGGTTAAAATATCCTGCTCACAAGTAAATCTTGCAAGTGTCTGATTTTTGAGTGAAGGCAGTGTTTGTAAAAGATGCTATCTTTGACCTTGGTGGAGTAAAACAAGTGCCCCTGATAAGGCCTGGCAGGAAAAGATGCTGCCTTGACAGGCAGCAAATCCAAAGCAGGCTGCCCCTCATTACCCTGCCAGCATGCCTATGGAATGAGCTCCAGGAGCCCGGGCTGGCAGAGGGGCATTCAGTCTCCACGCCTAATCAATCCTCTGCCTTTCTCCTGTGTGTGACAATTAGACAGCCAATTAGTGCCACTTAGGAACCCTTATCCTGTGTGAATGAAACTCCCAACTCATTTCGTGTACTACACAGAGCTGCTGGTACTGCTAATAATTTCTATGACAACTGACCTTATCTGGATTTGAACTAGTGATCCAGAAGGAAAAGAAAATTCCTTTGAAAAGGAAAGGGGAGCAGAGTGATGTGGAGTTAAAATACCCCTTTGGGAATCACATTAACCAACCACAGAACCAGAGAATCATCAGGGTTAAGAGAGACCTTCAAGATCATCCAGTCCAATCATCAATCACTCCAAAACCACATCCCCACATCCTGACACCTCTAAAACACCAAAAACACCACCTGGGCCAGGGCTGGAGGCAGCAGGAGGATTTCCAGTGTCTCAGCTGATGTTCTGTGACCACAGAGCAGCTCATGTTTAGGGGCAGTGCTCCCTGGCCAGGCACAACTGGAGTGGATTCCCTGGTTTTCTGTAATCACTTGGGATTATCACAAAGAAAAGGGATACAACTCCCTGAAAAAGGATTGTGGTGAGGTGGGTGTCAGTCTCTTCTCTCAGGCAACGAGTGACAGGACAATAAGGTGAGGAAATGGCCTCAAGTTGCACCAGGGGAGGTTTAGATTGGATGTTAGGGAAAATTTCTTCACAGGAAGGGCTGTTCACCATTGGAACAGGCTGCCCAGGGAAGTGGTGGAATCACCATTCCTGAAATCTTTAAAAAATGTGGATGTGTCACTTGAGGACATGATTTAGTGGTGAACACAGCAGTGGTGCTGGTTGATGGTTGGACTTGATGGTGGTTGAGGCCTTTTCCAACCTTAAAGATTCTGTGATTCTTTAGGCAGGCTAATAAACATCTGGCTGTTTATTCCAAGCCTTGGAGTTTTGGCATTTACTTTAATGTGCTTGGCTTTATGGACTGATAGAGCTGGGCATTCTGGCTGCCCACCATCCACTCACGTACTTTGCAAACAAAGCTTAACTGAAAAAAAAAACCCCTGGTTTAATGAGATTTCTATCCCCAGGTTTGACAAGTGAGACCTTCAGAGCTCTCTGAGTGACAACTGCCAAATACACTTAACTTCTTAATTACATAAGAGGAAAATGCACTTGAACTATAGCACTGGCTCTAAGATTTTATTAATTATAAATGCACACCTTGTTATTAACATTTTGAACTTGATTTGGGAGAATGACCTCTGAAATGAAATGCATTCAGGTACTGTCAAAGATATGTAAATTCCACCTCCCTCTCACCACCTGCCTGAGTGGATAATGCTGCAGTTGTATGCATCCAGCTGTTAATGAGTTATATATTCTAATAAACTGATTTCAGATTGTGTGTATTGAATCTTCACTCTTGCAATATGGTACTTTATATTTCTATCCTATTTAGTAAAATTAATCAACAGCTGTGCTCCTTATGTTGATTATTCTTTTTTTTTCTATTAAGATCGGGAGGTTAACGAGGATAGTGCAATGCCTGGATGTGCTATCCATGCTAGGAGGGAGTAGCTAATTCAATCAAACATACACCCCTGCAAATGTTAAAACTATATTAAGAAATTGGGCTATAAATAACTTGGTATTTTCCATCTCTATGTTCCAAATCAGAATGACCCATATGGATATCACAACCTTTCAAAGGTGCTTCTTTTTCAATATTTTCACTTAGAAGGACCAGCTTATCCAAATACACCCCCAAATCTATCCACTGGATTTTTTCTAATTTCAGGGATCAAATTAGACTTTAACAGAAACAATGGAAAAACTCTCTTTAGGGAATGTGGGGTCAGCTGTGGGAAAGGTCCTGCTCTGTGTGGAGCAGCACATTCCTGCTCTCTGCTCTGCATCACAGAGCCCCCAACCTGGGAGAGGCCACCCCAGAGCCACCAAGGATGGGATGTCCCACACCTCACCCCTGCTCAGAAATTAACACCACTGAGCCTCTTCCTGTCTGAAATCCAGACCTGAGAGCTCCAAGGATGGGATGTCCCACACCTCACCCCTGCTCAGAAATTAACACCACTGAGCCTCTTCCTGTCTGAAATCCAGGCCTGATGGGAGCACCCAACCCATGGCAAAGATAGAGGAGAGAATCTACAATTCCTGAGACCTTAAAAGTCCCCTTTTAATTAGAATGAATGGTGGCACTGGCCTAAGCAGCCCCACCTATGACTTTCCATGCCTGTAAGTACTTCAGAAACACCCATTTTTGCTGGATCTGACAGCCCTTCCCAGAACCCTGGGAGCTTTGGCCATTCAGTTCTTGTTATGGTAAATTTTCCCCCATGGATTGAAGGCGAGGTCCAAGGAACCAAACTCCATTAATAACTCAGGCTGCCAGCTCACATCCATCAGCATCAAATATTAATAGACTCTGAGGGCCACAGCATCCATCTTTCTGGATGGCAGTCAATAATATGTCTTGTTTCTGTTCAGGGCGAGGGGAAGATTTTCCTCCACCAAAATTATTATTGTTCAATATTAGTAGAGCTTAAAGACACAGTGCTGCCTTAGGTGTTGGCTGTGTTAACAAGCTCTGACGGCTTCAGAAAGTGTTTTCCCTGGATTAATGTTACCCTAACAGGTTACATTTCTTGTTTATTTTAAAAATGCATTCCTGCTATAAGCAGTGATCAAGTCCCTTAAAAACCCTTTTCTGGTGATCAATACACAAATTTGTATTTATTTCTGTGCATTTTGGATCAGGACTTCCAGTCTGTGAAATGCATTTTGAAAGGTGAAAAAAGGGGTATCCCAGACTGTAAGGGGAGTTAATAAACCAGCAATGGTCAAGAACATCCAGCAAAGTTTGCATCCACACCTGGTCTGTCACAAAGTTTGCTATTTAAGGATGTGAAATTAAGGATTTCAGAAGTAGCCACAATCTACAGGAATACAATTCCATTGGAGCGCTGAAGTCTGGTTCCACTGAACTCAGTGGCAAAACAGAAAATCAATTTTTCAAGGCTTCTGCAATGCAGAAGAGGAACAGGATGTTATTGAACCTGGCCTCAAGTTTGCATGACAAAGACCTAGGTGACAGCTTTGCTGTTGAGGTTTAATCTGCTGAGGTGCTGAAATTCCTCAACTCCCACAGGTTACTGGGGGCGACTGACAGCACGGAAAGGCAAAATATGAGAACCTTTGGTAATCTGCGGTGGGACTCCAGCTAATCAGAGATTTCTAACAGCATCTGCTCCCCTCCCTCACCCCCTCCTCACCAGGCAGTGCAGGTGGATCAGATGTGCAGCCCCTGGCAGCAGCCCAGGGATGCTCCACGCTGGGTGCCTAGAGCACTGAGTGGAAAGAAGGGCATGGTGCAGAGCCTCCTGTGTGTGCTGATCCACAGATCAGGGGACAAAATGCTGCTGCTGTTTGTACCTGAGGCCTGTGTGTCCAGATAAGCTGCTCAGTATGGATTTAGCACCTACAAATGAATATTTCTGTGTACAAACAGCACGTGGGACACGGGTGTGCTGAGACACGGTGTCTGTGCACTGATGCAGATCACAGATACACTTCTGTATATTTACTTATTTAATTGTGACATTTACAATTAACCCAAAGTAGTTCTCCACAAACATTCCCTCAAGGTAAACATATGGTATCCAGCAACACAAACTGTCAGAACAAACTAATTTCCTTAATGGTGTTCCGTGGAAATTACTGTGCTCTTCATCAGCAGATCAGCAGCAGGGGGAAACTTTGTACTTGCGCCGGCCTTGTCCTCCACCCCGGACTCAAACAATTTATTCACGACCTTACTACACAGCATCTTTAGTTTTCCAGACATAATGATGTCCTCTGGCAGAATTCCTTTCCCCTCTGGGTGTTACTAATTACTCCCTGCAGAGGCTATTATTGGTGCTAATGATAAAATGCAGTAAAAAGCTCGGGGTAGGCTCCTGTGCCAAGTGTTCCGTGTGCAGGTGATTGCTGTGACTGAGCACTGACAAAAGTTCCTTTACCCACCTTCTAACACGGTGTGATGCAGCTGTGCTGGGGTTTGATACACATCTAAAAGGACAAAATGAAACCACCAATGACCTTGTTCAATCTCCTTTTCCCTACGCCCTTTTCATGGGAAAGGCAGGGGAAGGCGGAAAGGATGGGAAAGAGTTTTCTTACACTTAAAAAAGTGACTTTACAGCTCATGACTCATCCAAAGACAGAACCATTGGCAGCCTGAATGCCAGAGTCTTTCACGAAATCATCAACCCCTCCAAGAGCCATCTGCAAAACTTCCTCCAGTCTGCACCCCGGTGACACCGCAGTTCTGTGAGCAAAACACGGACATGCCAAGCACGGATCCCTTTGGGAACGAGCACAACTTCCCCTCTGCTTCCTATAACCTTACAAGGATTTACAAACCTTTACAAATGGATGTCAGCATTTTATTTCACCTCGGAATTTGTGCTAATATGCTAATTCATACAGTAAATTTCACAGTAAATGCCAAGTTTGGAATTACTCAGCCTGATACTAATTCTTAAATTTGATGATGGATCAGAAGTATTCAGCAGAACATGCACACAAACAAAATGGAAACTTCATTTGTTATAAAGAGAGAGTAAGCAAAATATTATAAATAATGTCAATTTCAAGTACCTACAGTACTTAAATTACATTATAAGATGCAATTTCATTTTACTTTACTGATCACAGTCTTTGCTAGCAAAGCCCTGAGCTCTGAGTGAGAGTAACAGTTACCACAAAGTAACTGTGGTTGTTATTGTCCAAACTGTACAGAATCTGGTTAAATTTCATGGATTCCTATTTTATAAACCCCAATATATTTGCTGTGGCCTGTAACTGGCATAGCTCACATCACTCCCTCACTAAGGCCACAGAAGAACCAGGACCACGTCCTCACTTCTGGCCTCTCAGTCCCCAGAATCTCTCACACCCTGTCTGGGTTGTTCTGTTTCCCACTGCACAGCCTCAGAATTGATCTGAGATACATTAACAGTGTATTTGGGTTACTTTTATTTTAAAAAAAGAAAAAAAGCAAGTACTACCGGCCTATGGTCCCAGGGCTACAAGGGGTTTCAGAGCAACAATTATCCATCCACCCTCCTAGAAGGGACCTTTCCCAACCCACTGCCCAGAATCCTTTGTCACAGCTTAGGAGAGCCTTTGGATAGGATTTGGCTGCCTGGGGAATAATTTGAACCTATCAGGATAGGAGAACTTGTGCAGCCCCCCAGTCTGGACCCCGTGCATGTGGAGAACTGGAATTAACTGGACAGGGCTCCAGTTTCCAGCCCAGCAAATCGCAGCTGAGAGGGATTTTTTTGTGGAGGATGCAAGGATCTGTGCATCTCAGGCTCTGCCTGTTGGCTCAGGGTCCTCTCACACTGGGACTCCACTGGAAATTCATCTTTTCCAGTGGAGGGTGCACAGAGTCTCACCACTCTCCTGCCCTTCAGCAGCTTGGCTCCAACGTGCTCCATACAGCCAAAAGGAACAATGCCCTGGCACAGTAAAACTGATGAATAAAAGCATCAAATCCTAGCTTTGGGAGGGTTTTTTCCCTTCCATGAAATCCAGTGAAAACAAACACAAATAAAACCTTCATTAAAAAAAATTGGGTTTTGCATACTAAAATTCAGCAAACCTGAGCTGGATTTCTGTCAGCATTATAATCCCCCTCACCACCAGGGAACAGTTTTCTAGTTTGCACTAAAAGTATGCCCAATACCAGTCAGTTATCTGCAATTAAAAAAATCCATTCCTACAGTACTGGTTACCTAAACATGGTTATTAAAAAAGGGAAAAGAATTCAATAAAGAAAGCAGGCAAGAGATCACACCCTCCCTCCTGCTTCCTGTAAATTAGGGCAGCACTTGCTGGCAAAAAAAATCTAGACTGACTTTACAACACTTGAATATTTGCCTGGTTTAGTATTTAGGCTTAACTGCAGAGCCCTTTAGTGTCAGCAAGGCAATGAATACAGCATCATATAATTAAATGTATTCAGAAGGAAAGTAGTGTGGAGAGTACAAAAGATGATCACCAACCTCTGAACAAGAATATTTTTTTATGCAGTCAGCACTTTTCACTTAATAGAATATCACAAACCACATTTATCCAGGAGGGACCTCTCCAAAAACAGGGGATTGGATTTAGACTGGGTAAACCAGGTGGATTTTCAAGGCAGGTAAATCACAGCTGTACCAAGGGGATTTCTTGTGTCCAGTCTGGGGCCACTTGGGAAACCAAGTCCTCTTGAGTTAAAGCAATTTAAACCTGGAATTTAAACCTGGAATTAGGCCACTGCAGATTTATACAGGTGAGGCAAGGAGCAAGCTCTCAGAATATTTTAAACTTAACTCTGGGGAAGCTGTAAAGGGTCAAATATCTGTGGGGCTCTTTGCTGTCACTGTAACCAGCTTTGATCAGCTGCTGTTTTAAGATGCTCCAAAACACATGGCCAGATCACAATTAAATATCCTCAAAGGTAAAATGGCCCAGTCATCCTGTGTATTATTTCAAGTTAGAGGGAATTATTTACATCCCTGAGAAGCACATCTCTGGCACATGCGCTCTCCCTGATGTGCCCAATAAGCTACTCATGCCCATATTGGGGATGGAAGGTGGCTAAATGTCAAAGTACCAAACCACAGTCCTTGAATACACTGGTAAAGATTAAAAAAAAAAGCCTGAAGGTTTTTTGCCTTTTTTAAATGAAGGCATCAAGGTTGGGGTCACCGCTGTGGCAGAGGAACGATTTTGACACTCTGTGTGCAGTTCCATCATTTCCTTCCCCAGATTTGGGCAGAGCAGATCTGTGGCTAACTGGCTATCAGTGGCTATTTGGAAATACAGATTAGCATTTCAGTGCCAGGCAGTGACCTTCAGAGTGGGAACCCAGAGCTGCCTGTCAATTCTGCTCCAGCTATTTAATGGAAATACCTTTGCCTGGAAATTTGAGATGGTTTCAGCTCTATCCACACAGCCTGAGTGCCACAGTCCAAGATACACCTTGTAAAACAGCTGTGGTCTCTTCACTTTTTTGCAATAATAAATGTGGGTTCTGGCTGTCAAGTCTGAACAGTTCTGCAAAAAGGACATCAGCTAAAATGGGAAATAAAAGGCATCATTTATACCTTCAGCCTCTATGATGTTTTCTGGCAAGAAGATCCACAGTTTAATTATAAATACAAAGGGGAAGAAACATCTTTATCTGCTTGCTTCAAACCCAGTGGCTGATTTTTAATTGGGAAACTTCTTATACTGTGATAAGTAGCAAGAATGCATTTCTTCTTCCCCTTCCCCCATGGAGTGAGAGACCTCTCACATCCCTACCCTTGGTGACCCCTTCTCTAAGCAAAATCATCCCACTGTTATTCCCATTTTATGGGAGCCATTTCACAACTTAATTATGCATTCTGTGAAAAGCACTCTCTTTGTTTTTAACCTGCTGTGCAATCATTTAATTGGTTGGCCCTTGTTCCTGTGTTATTAGAAATAGTAAATAACCATTCCTTGTTCATGTTCTATGCACCATCCCCAGTCCCACAGATCTCTATCGTTTCCCTCCTCAGCCATCTGTTTTCGGAGCCGAGTTCCCGCTTATCAAGTGACTCTCTATAGAAATCAGTCCATAGAAAAGATGATCTTTGTCACTATTTCCATTCTATCCTTTGTAAGCACGAATCAGCCAAGCTGTGTGCAGTAATTTGAGAATTGGATATATTATGGATTTACACAATACCAAAAAAATGGCTTTTCCATCCTGTTTCATTCTCATCCTGATCACTCGAACTATTCTGTCAGGCGCTCTGGATTCGTTTGAGTTTTTCAGACTCATTGAGGGGCTGAGTTTTTCAGAAAACTACCCACAGTGATTGCCTGATCTCTTTCCCTGAATAGCAGGAATTAAATTAGAACTCATCTTTTGTGTATTTACTTAACATTATTTTCCTACCATCTATTACTCTGCATTGTTAAACTCTGAATTTCAACATACTCAGTCATTCAGGAACAGGAATCTTTCCCCAATTTTGCTACTGCCTCTACAATCCCAATAGTTTTGGATTATTTGCAAACTTTTTTTTAGACTCCTTTCACAGCTGTATTGTGCAATTAAGGACAATGTCCAAGCACAGCCCCAAACCAGCCCATCAGTGCACACCTGAACTCATCTCCACACCCCAAAAAACTGAGTCCAGGGGGTGCTAAAAGTGCTGGAAACATCAGGAATTCCCAACTGGCCCCTTGCTGTGAGCACTGGAGCCATGGAAGTAGCAATGTGGATGGAAAACACAAAGGAACAGGGCTGATGCTGCAAACAGCTCTGGTGGATCTTGGTGCTGAGCTGCAGGATCCACAGGGGAGAGGATCAAAGAAAAAAAACAGCATCTAAAAAAGAAAAGATGTCAACTCCAAGCTACTGGGTTTTGTGATGTAATTCTGAAAAGCTGGTAAATAACCAGGTGACCACACACAGTCAGATAAGAGATACCCCCTTCAAACTCTCACAGATATTCCTAAATCAAAACCCTATGGCAAAAGAGCTTGAGATCTGATAAAATTTTACTTGGTCTTTGGCATGAGAAAACAAAATCAGGATCTTTCATTTATATGTGTCTGATTGTGAAAGACAAAGTCTTTGACAGTACAGTTGCACAGAAAATAAAATGCAAAACTACCCTGTGACTTAAATCCTGCCCTTAGGAGGTTTTAATGAAGTCAGTTTGCAATTTGAACTACCAGGAGAGTCAGCTACCAAAACTTTCATGCGCAGAACCACAGATAGTGTGGATAAAGATATATACACTTGGAAGCCTCATAGATGAAAGAAGGCACTGCTAATGGCAAGCAATTCATCCCTCTGCAAAATTCAGATCAAATAACTCAGTCTGAACAGAATATTGAGCTTCACTGGTTCTGAATGAGGCTACAGGAAGGGAGATGCAATTTGACATAGCCACATTGCCAATTAAGGATAAAACACATGAAATATGTCAACTAGCAACAAAGGCAGAGGCTTTCAGGCTTTCTGTATCAAGTTGGTTCCTTTGGACCCACTTACAAAAACTTTGGAGTTATTCGGGTAAATAAAACTGCAGCAGAGCCCAGTAAAAGTAAATACAAGAAGAAAGAGAAGACCTGGGACTTGCTCAGAGTTCTCCTCAGATTATAAACTCTGTGTGTGAGTGAGTAAGTTCTCATTAGTAGAGGCAGGCACTGAGGCAAACCCCCCCTCTTGTGTATCTGGGACAATCCCACTGAAGGCAGCACTAGTGTTCAGGTAAACTTCGGCTGGCAAAGTAGAATTTGAGCTGTCACAGACAATTTCTGGAGCTTGTGCATTGACAATAGAGTGAGCAGAGAAAAAAATGAAATGGAATAGCTCATAAAAGGCTCTGAAAAGTTCCACTGAATTCAAAGAAAGGGCTGCAGTTTGCACAGCTGAGCGGGAGCCACTGTGTCCTGTGCATTCAGTGACCTTGTTAAACACTGCGGTACAATAGTTCACCTGCTCTAAAGCTCCACCAAATGCCCTGAGGTGGGAGCAGAGCCTTTGTTCCTGCTCCTGCAGCCGGGTGCTGACAGGGGCACTGCAGGCTTGGGGAAAACACAACTCTGCATCTCCCGCAGAAATCCCTAATTGGTCCAGAGGAGCTCGGGGGGAGAACAGCACCAGGCCTGACTGACAGCACTGATATAAAAAACCTCTATAAAGCTGATATAAAACACTGATATCAAAATCAATAGGGGAGCGCCTTGGTCTGAAAGCCTGGAATACACAGGTGGCCTCCCCATAATGATCTTCCCTGTTGGAACTGGAATGGAGATTATCTCCTCCTGTAATTCAACAGAGCCAGAAGAATCCCTTTGTGAGTTGTTACTGAAATCCTGCCTTAGCCCACATCCAGCTCCTTTGCACTGAGGTGATGTCCATTGTTCCCTGAATGATGTGTGGCAGTGTCACCCCACAGCTGCACTGATTTTCCAGCTTCACCTGCCATTTGAGAAAAGTTCAGGACAAGCTTGGTGGCTCACAGTGCTCACTAGGGGTGCTGCTCCAAAAGCTCTCAGTACCTGTGCTCTTTGTCCCCAGAAAAAAGCTCTACAGGGACCTTGAGATGGATCACACAGCCACGTCACCAGCCTTGACCTGAAGCAATGGTTTGTGAAGGGAAAATGGTAAAAAGGCTCAATGTGCCAGCAAATTTGCTGGTGGCTGCTGATGGAAATGGGGATTGTGATGTACACACTGATCCACAGGGAGCTGGACTGAGACCAAGTCATTCCATGCAGGGCACTGCACAGTCAAGGGAGGATCATTCTCAGTCTGTACTGATCACACTGAGTAGCTTTGGGATGAAAGATTTTGTAGTCTGTTATTAGCCCCAATGGACTACAAAAAAATCAAAGCACAGCTATTGCATACACACAAATATGTTCTTTTGTGTGCACTGAGAAGTGGGTGAGAAAATTCAGATGCCATCAATGAAAAGGGACATCAAGATGTGATTCACATTTTCATCTGGTCTGTGACTGTGCAAAAATCTTGACAAGTGCAAATGATCTGTGATCAGCTCTACGTGGAAAATGTACCGAAACATTGTGTGTGAGATGTTTTGATTTCTGTTTGTAAACTCAGACCTTCCAACTTGTAGCCCAGATGACAGGAAAACTCCTGTTCAATGGGAAGATGTCAGTTCCTTCATTCGAAAAACATTTTCCCAGCTCACTCTTAGGCTGTATGGAACAGAGAGGTTTTGTTGCCTGCTTGAGATCCACTTCTTGATCCACATCCACTTGTGAAGTAATTTGTAAGCCTTAAAAACCAATCAGCTGAGCTTTCAGACTTATCCCTATCTAAAAGATACCATGAAAATGCAAATTCAAAGGAGAGTGCATTCCTCAGAGACCAAAACCAGGAGAGAGGGATCTGGGATGCAGCCACAGTTAGTGTGGGAGGCCTAGTTGTGTTGTTCTGACTGACTGATTTTTATCTTTATTCAATTTTTAAATACCAGGTGAATATAACTTTTGACTTCCATCATGGTTTCCCAGGGCACAGCTCCATCTTCCATTTTTTAAGGTTATTTTAGTTGAATTTCCAATATCTCTGCCTTTCACATCACCTCCACACCTAAAACTGACACTGATATCTGTTATCAAAGAGACTGCATTTCCTTCTTGCTGGCTTTGACAAAATGAGCCTCTCAAACCTGCTCAGAACACTTTGAATCTGCCAGACCTTTTTGGTGACTCTTCAGCTGCATCCCAGTGCTCCCTGTATCCAAGCAGGGACTTTCCCTCGTGAGCTGTTTCTGGGATCACCAGGACAGTTCTCCTGCTTGGCTTGGCCTTTCCCCTGCCTGTGTCTCTTTACTTCGGGGAAAGCTGTGGAATAAGTCAGGGCTACAGTGGGATATTCCCAAACTTCCTAAAATTAACTCTGCTAAGAACTTTGGATAACTGAGGTGAAACCAAAAAAAAAAAAAAAGGGAAAAAAAAAGGCAGCAAAACAGGAAAGAGTTCAAAGGCTGGGAGAATGGGAATCAATTTTTTTCTATGTATTGACTTAATACTCAACCTTTGCTCAGGCAGAACCGTTTTCTTTTTCTAGGGAATGTGATCCATGGTACTTTGAAGCTGGTTATGCAGTCGGGATTAAGTGAGTCTGAGATCTCTGAGTGTCCTTTGCCAGGTAAGGCATCATAGGAGACCTGACAGTGTTACTGCAGCAGGGCAGGAGAGGCCAGAGCACTGAGGCTAGAAACCAGTGGCAAACAAGGCTCTTGTAGCTCCACAACTTCTAAGACAACTTGTTTTACTTTATTATCAATTAATAATTCATGCCTTGCCAGCTGCAGGCCATGCTCAGACCCTCCTTCACAGTGAGGGTGCCTCTCCTCATCCCCTCTGCCTCTGCTCCTCGCCCTTCTCCATTGGGTCATGGACACAAATGGGAAACCAGTGAGAAGAAAATGCATCTTCCCCCTGCACCTGGGTAATTCATGAAACAAGACCCTGCAAACCATTCCTGTTGCCTGTGATACTCCAGTTAATTGGACAACTGCTGTGCCAGAAAACCTCTCCCCCACCTACAGCAAGTAAAATTTATACTGGTGGCTGGTAACAAGAACATCTTGATAAAATGGTTGAATTTATTTTATACCTAGAAATGAAAAGAGGTCTTAACAAAGGGGGGTAACTGATATGCTCGGTAAATCAAGGATAAAAGGACACAGGCTCTATTGAAGATTTTTTCCCCTCTTCTTTTCTTTTTAAACCTTTTGATGAGGTGCCCTGTTGCTCTGCGATGAGCTTCCACTGAAGTACTTTTGGAATTATCTCAAAGAGAAATGGATCATTTAAATGAGTTAAAGCCCCCAAACCAGATCCGCTATCTCCAGCCTTACGTTCATTTTTTATATTAAGAATTTTGTGAAATTTATAAAATAATTTTACTACCGAACCATGGGCTTATAACACAAAGAAATCTCATCCATTTTTTCCCCTGCTTCCTTGTGAAGTGGTGAAGAATGATACATTTAGAATAAAGATGAAAGTTAATATGTAGAAGAGAGGGAATACTCTGATAAATTTGTACCTTGTGTGTTTAGAAAACACCTACAGGCAATGATGTTTCAAATTTCTCCAGTCCTACCTGGGACTTGGGTCCTTCAGGGAAAATTCAATTGAAGATAAGATAAGGTGCTTCTCTCTATTTACTCTGTTTTTTTCTTTTAGACAACAGAGGGAATTTTAAAGGTGTAGGACAGGAGAACAGGCTTCCACTTTTCTTAATATAAATATAAAGATTGTTTTTCTCTCCTGTGTGTTTTTTTCAGGGAACAAGAGATATGGTAGGTGCCAGAAGGAAGCCTGTTGTGGCTGGAATACTCAACAGACTGGACCTCTAAGTGTTTATGACCTCTAAAGGACCATAATCATGCTCCTTCTCATTCTATGGAACAGTAAATTGGTCATTTTACTCAGTGAGTAGGCACAGAGCAGGCTCAGACTGGTCTGAGTCTGTGTGTGGGTGTTTGCACTGACCAAGAGATTATCCAGTGCAAAATTTGGTGTGCATTTGCTGTGCATTTGAATAGCTTTAGAGCACTATAATTTATACTTATTTTTACTAAGTGCTTGAGCTACTGCTCATTGTGTGCTACGAGGGCTGACTTTTACTCAATGTGCAGGTAGGTTGTAAAGTTTTACTCTGCTGCAAGCCCTGGGAGCAATTTGTACCCCTGTGGTAGAGAAAGCATTATGTTGAGAAATTCAGGCATGCCAGACAAAATTATGGACTTAAAGACCCAAATGAAGCCTGTGTTTCAGGGCTTAAGTGCCCAGATTCCCGCTGAGCCCAGCCAGAGGTCCATACACATAAGCATCTCTATAAGGATGTATTTGAAAGGCATTAATTGTGCTTTTAAAATGCAATTTTGATACAATGCCAACAGAAGATGCAAATAGCTACAGATGCACAGCACTGGGATAAAACTTGGAAAGCTTTGGGGAATTCAAGAGCTATTCCAAAAGCTGAAAAATCTTCTAGTAAGAGATCACCACTGCTGTAGTTTCCATCCTTTGCAGCATGTGATTGGCTTGTGTGGGATCTACCAATATAGTGAAGAAATAGAGAAATGTCAAAATGGATTCTTTCATTTTGGTGATGAAGTGCTTGCTCTGCTTGCCAGCACACAGGGTTCAATAAAAGCAGACAGGTCTTCAAAAAATAGCAGCATAAATAGATGAACTCTTTAAAGTAATATAAGTTCTGTCATCTGGATGTGAAATATAGACCTAAGTGCCCGCTGAAGTAAAAGCTGACCACACATTCCACAGAGAAGTGTTAAAAGTTTTCTTGGAGTGTCTTGGGCTGAGAAATGTTTTAACTACATCTCTCCTTGCCACAACACACAGAATGGAAGCGTTTCAAGTTAAACCCATTTTTCAAAAGAAGAAAACAAAGCATCCATAAAGAAACAAAGGCATAGCACGGGATGAGGTCTCCAGATAGCCACTGCTTTCAGGGAAGCTGCAATTAGCTGTGCAATGAAGAAGGTGAACTTAGTTGTATCTCAATAGCATTTATAATGATTTCAGCAGCTAAAATGCTGATAGGTACGTGCAGGGGGTTGTTTTCAAGATTTCCTTGTGAGACACAAGGTCAGGATTCCTGTGGTCTCCTGTCATATTTAATTCATATCCTCTGGCCTTCTCTACCATGTTTATTGAATTACAGGAATAAAATTCAATGAACCAAAACCAAAAGAATAGAGAGAGGACATGGCAAGTTCTGCTTTCTTTTAGGTCCCTCCTGCACACCTGGGTTCAGTGGACTTACAAGAGAACATGTTGGAGCAGAATTTGGAAGGAGGGGGAGGCACAAGTCAGTATAATCCCTCTCACCATCTCCATAATTGCATTGCAGATAATTTATTGCAAGCAGTGGCCACTTCCACATGGGAGGGAGGATGCAATTTCTACCAGTCAAGACTCTCCCCTGGTGCTTTTTAGGGCTAATCTGTGCACTCCCTGTGTGTGTTTGCCAGGTTGCTTCTGGTCACAAACGAGATGGCAGCA
Source organism: Illadopsis cleaveri (assembly GCA_013399915.1). NCBI lineage: Eukaryota > Metazoa > Chordata > Aves > Passeriformes > Timaliidae > Illadopsis > Illadopsis cleaveri. The sequence continues at coordinate 196,841 of VXBB01019305.1, forward strand.
GAACAGCTTTACAAAACCATTCTTCAGAAGAGCATTCTGGCAATTCATCACTTCAGTGCTAAGAGGAAACCCTCAAATATGTTAAAAGTCCCAGTTGGAGGGAAGTGCCTTCTTGGTGTGCTTGTAATGATGATTCCCTGCAATCATCTGAGTTAAACTGATCCATCTTTTATCCTCCTTTCCAAGTGGGATGCAGGAAGCAAAGCATTCCCAACAGGCCTGTGGAGCAATGGGGAGTTGGTCTGTGATTTGGGGGAGGATTTTATTGTGTCTCCTCTATTATTATCCTGTTTTCACTGTCCTGTGTGCTCCCTCCAAGCCTGGGTTGGGTTGTGGATCCCTCACTCAAATCCACACCCAGTTGTGCACGGTGGTTCAGAACCTGCAGAGGTGAAACAGAGCCTTTCCCCTACAGGATCAGTCACAGCAGCACCTCACACAAATACCCTGAGAGCCAACAAAACTTTACAACATTATCATTTGGGTTTAGAGCCAGACATGCAAATCTGGCTCTTGAGTCTGACCCAAAACATTCACAGAAAAAAAAAGACAGAAAATGTTTTTAAACTCTATAGTAAACTGCAAGCTCACCACTATTTAGCTTTGGCATTTTAATATTTGGAAATGTCACAGCTAATAAATAATGTATATTCTTTAAGCTACCACATACATTTTTATTTTACAGCTTGAATTTTCTTAAATTTCAAAAAATTAAGTGCTCTGCTCACGTATATGGCAGCGTATGGGATGGCTGCCTTTTCACTTAATACATTTAATAAAGGTGACCAGATGCTTTGTGTTCTTAATGGCTTGTTCTGCATCCCAACAAAATGTTCCTGTTTTGGCTGCGAGAGCAGATGATTCATCCTGAAACCCAGCCCAGCCACCCTGACACAGGCAGGGTGAGTTAAAAACCCACCATCTGTGCTGGAGGAGTGGGCAGGAGGAGTGCTTTGTCAGGAAAACACTGTCCTTCCTTGGGCACTGCATATTCCAGGCAGCCAGTAATCCCAAAGTCCTGTGGGTCCAACCTCTCTGCCTTTGCAGATAAATTCTGCAGTTATCTCCCTTCTCCAACCATTTTCTCTTCCTTCCCCCCTTCCTGAGAAGCCTCTCAGACTGCTCTGCCCTCAGATCATGTGTAGATCAAACATTTTGTAAAATGTAAAATGATGCTCCTAGTTTTATTCTTTCCAATGATGTGGCAAAATTCCTGCTTGTGTGGCTGCCTCAGCCAAGCCTCATACTCGAAAAAGCAAGGGGGATTCATTGATGGCTTTTGTGAATAATAAGCTGTGCCCAGCTCTGCATTAGCACCACTCCAGTGCCAGCTCTGCCAGAGGACACATCCTGATCTTGGAACCGGCGCTCATGGACTCGCCCAATTCAAGGGCAAAGCTCTGCCCTCAGGTAAAGCTGCCCTGCTCCCTCAGCAAGAGCCAGGCAGGAATATCTGAAGGGAAAGCCTGGCTTGGAGTGTGTCATTGGGAAAAGGCATTTCAAGCCTGGTTCTGGCCCCAGAGCCTTTGCCAGCTCCCCTCATCCCTGCCCGGAGCATCCCGGCAGGACAACGCCCCGGACTGGGAGGAAAAGGTTCCCAGCAACTTCCCTGCACAGCCCGTGCTCTGCAGCACTTGAAAGAACCATTGCAGCTCATCTGGCATGCACACGAATGACAAATATGCTTCAGAGGCAATAAATTAGCAATTTCAAGGCTTTACTTCCCCTCATGGACTAATTGCCAGAGATTATAGTATATTATGTGAGAGCAATGATACTAATGCCTAAATATGCTTCAGTGATTATAGAGCTATCCTCAATAACCAAGCTGTTTAAATGTCAATGCAAGAAAGCTCTTTATTATGAGATTAAATATTATTTTGAAGCAATGCAATAGGAACTTCCCAGGCTTCCTGCCTGCACTAATGCTGCCTTGGGGCAATGTATATTGGACAAGGTATGCTTTTTTAAAATGTGTACAGTAAAGGGTCCCTGAATGCTTTTGTGCTGCAAAATTGGACAGCATTCCTAATAAGAAGAAGGATCTTGGCATCTTTTTATTTTGTAGTTGTTACTAACACACTGCTGCCTTCATCCTTCCTCCACTTGTGTATCAAAGACTGTATAGAGAAGATAAATTCTTACTTTCTATTTGTGGAGTTGAGAATCAAACCTCAAAGATCAGGGATTTTTTTGGTTTTTTTTTCCCCCACCAACTCTAAGTACCATTATCTTGCACAGATGTTTTTGAGTCCAGCCCCTCACACCTAAATAAATCTGTTCATACCTGGCATTGAGACAACCCCTGGGAATCAGTGGAAGCTCCAACTTTCAGGTTCAGCTGCTGGCACGAGGCAGAGAACAAAAGTGTTTTTAAGCCAGAACTCCAATTGCACAGCTCTGCAGATGCCAGTTGGGATCACAAGCTCAGGTGTGGAATTAGAAGGAAGGGAGGCAAAAAAGTCTTTGGCATCTCACTAATGTCATACAGGATCTTCCCACTATGGATCTGTCCCAGCTGTGCAGCCTGTCCCTTGATTTCTAGTAAACACAGTAATTATAACTCATAATTGTTATAATAGTATAGAAAACATAGGTAGGCCTGTGGGGTCAGATCACGTAAAAGGAAGGACAGAGAAAGCCAACTTGTAGTGAAGTTTGGTGGAATTCTCTCCTTAAAGTATTTTTTTTTCCCTTAGGAAGCATTGCCTCTTAAACACAGCCTGCACCGCTCCTCCATGGAGTGCTCCTGAAGGGGAGGAGCTTCATACACAGATAACCAGGGAACTTATTGGCAAGAATTCCATTCTGCCCAGCCTTGGCAGGACTGGACACCTGGATCCATGTCCCAATACTTTCTGCTGCAGCCAGGCAATTGTTAACTCTGAATTTTTGATGTTTTCATCTTGGCTGGTTTCTTCAGCCATTTTACATCTCACCTATAAAATGCAATGCTTGTTTACCTCAGAATGTCTGAAGCTCTTTCTGATGCTCAGGTAAAAGACACCTGCCACACAGGCTCAGAAAAGACATAAATTGCTCTATCATTTGTAACGCTTTAAAATATCTTCATTTATTAAAATCACAGTGTGACTGACAAGGAACATGCTGAACGGCCATGAGAATTCTTTCTCTGCTCTTCCAGGCAGACAATAATCTGACACCTTTTTTGTTATGTCTTGACTTAGAATATACTATGGGAAATCATATCTTTATCTTTCTAACAGCAATAAACTTAGAACAGTGATGTTAACTAAACAACGAGCAGTCACTGACTGACACTGCTCAAAGGACAGCGATGTGGACTTAGCACAGAAAGGGCGAAAATGACCCGCATTTGGCTGCTTTTATGCAAATATTATTTCAAATCAGATGAAAACTTTCTTTTATTTTTGCAGCCACTTTATGAAAGCCCTCCCCATGCCCAGCCCCACTCACCATGAAGCCTGGGGCACAGATGCAGCTGCCAGTGATGCTGTCACAGTCGGCCCCGTTGTGGCAGGGACAGGGCACCCCGCAGCCCTCGCCGTAGAAGCCCACGGGACACGTCTCGTTGCAGTAGAGCCCAGCCCAGCCAGCCTTGCAGCTGCACTCCCCAGACAGAGGATGGCAACTGATGAAGAGACAGACATTAATGAGATGTAGGCAGGAAGGAAAAACGCAGCCCAGAACATTTCACGTGTCACACTAAGAACAGGACAAGCCTGGAAACTCTTTAGGGTGGTGGATATGAGCAGCTGTATGATTTGGGAAGTGAAGAGAGAATCTGGTGCTAAATATCCCAGCATTTCCAAACATCTGGCAACTGCCACAGCACTGGGTAGTTTACACCTTGAAGTTTATGCTCTTCCATTCTCAAATTACTGTGACTTGGATTATTGACATCAACGACACCATTAATCCTTACAAGCTGTAGGACAGGTATGTGCTGCACTATGTAGCTGTAATGCAGCCACCTAAAGATGTTCAGGGATAGGAGAAATTCCAATGGTGGATGAATGCCATCAAGAGAGCTGTGAAGATAAACCTGAGTTCAAGGGCACAGTATTCTTATTCTGTTCTGTTCTGTTCTGTTCTGTTCTGTTCTGTTCTGTTCTGTTCTATCCCATCCCATCCTATCCCATCCCACTGTCATTTGTGTTTTTAAAGTGAGTGCCACCTTAGCTGAACTTTCCAGCAGGGACAGGTAGACAGGAAAGTGCTTTGGAAAGGAAAACTCTCCTTGGAAGAAGAGTTTTGCAGGGCATATTCAGCCATAGCGACCAGAACTGATCACCACCTGAAGCCTTGGGATTTACCCAGGACAGGAGTTAACAGGAGCCCTGGGACTAAGCCACAGCTGTGCAGGGAAATGAGTCAAGTTCCTTTTTGCTGCATAATGAACATTAATCCTCCAGCTTTCATTTCTATTCAGTCAATCCCACACTGTTGTGAGAGCATATGGAGAGAAAAGGAGAAAGGAGAATTGAGCCCAAAAGACTGGACAATGTCCTTCTGCATCGGCAGGTGGAACACTCACCCCTCTGTTCCTCCTGCATGAAACAGTTTATCTTTATTGGGCATTTTTCCTCCTCCAGGTTTCCTCAGGGCATCACCTTCCCACAGCAGGAGGCTGGGGCTGGGAGAGGAGGGAAGGATGGCTGGAGTTGTGTTAACTCCTGGTTTGAAGGGATGGAGGTTTCTGGACGTTGTCTGAGGCCAGCTGGAAGTGTGAGGCTGCACCTGAGAGCCCAGCATGCTCTGTGGCCTCTGCAGCACAGCACTGCACAGTAATGGCACTGTTCAGTCCTCAGTGGCAGAGATAAGAAATAATATTGCCAGAAATCCTATTTTCTCTACTCTCAGAACAAAAAGAATAGACTTCTGCAAGGTGGGATCTCTCTCTCTGGGCCCATCTCCTGGGGTTTTGCATCCCAGAAACAATTTCTTTTCCTTTATGATTATTTATTGCTACAGTTTAAGATTGTAGACATGACTAAATGGGTTTCTTTACACCTATAAAATTAATATTGTATATGTTAATTTTCAAGGTAACCTCATAAAATGTAATTTCCAACTATGTTTCAGGCAATTTCTGGTAGGAGAGGTTGGTCATATAGTATTGCAACTAAAAGGGATCAAATTTTCTAAGTGTCAAATGTTTTGTCATAAATAGTGTTTTACTGACTAATTAAAACAATTCATCAGCATAACAAACTACCATCCATGACAAAGTAGTCCCTGAAATTATGGTTTTCCACAAAGCACCTCTTAACATTCAGATGAAAATAATAAAACCTTGGGTTTTCCCCCTGTGTCTATTAATCATTACCTAATAGAGGCAGAAAGCCCAACATTGAAGAAGGATTTTGAAATGAATTTTATGTTTCTCTCTTTCCACTAGTACTACATGTATCATGTGCTTCCATGAGAACTGCATCTGGTGGGTAAATTAAATATTTCAAAGGTAATATATGACCAGGGCAGTTTGAATCAGTCTATGACAATTCAGCAGAAAATACTACACTCACTCAGAATGTTTACTCTGAGCTTGGCTCCTCCATCAGCATGGACAGCTTTTTTACATGGGGTACAAGCTATGTATTAAGGGCTAAAACTCATCCTGATATGCACTGAAACAAGAATCAAAACCAAACAGGCTTTCCAGAAGAATCTACTGGAGACAGGGAACCTGAACTCCAAAACAAAGGCCAGTAGAAGTCTGAGGGCATATTCTGACCCACCAAAGCCTTGTCCACATTTCATGGGACTGTGAGCCAGGAAAATCCCATGCAGATGTTTGGGTCCCTCCATCCATGTCATCTCCCCATTGAAGAAAGGAGAATTTTGCTGTCAGCCTGAGCAGATCAGGGGTTTGTTTTTCCCCTAACTCCAAAGCACTTGTTTGACAATGCAGGTGCCTGATGCAGCGTTAACTTGAGGAGGGCTGAGATTTAGATGCTTTCCCAAACTGCACAAGGCAGCTGTTCTCTTCCCAATCCTGCCAGGGAATCTTGGCCACCCAACTGACTCTTCTGCCTTCATTTTTCCCATTTCTAAAACGATGCTTGTCTTCCTTTGGAAATCCTTTCAAGATCTGCAGTTGATATCACTAAATAGTACAAAGTTTTTCTATTAATTATCTTTTTTCTCTGGTTTGTATGAACTATTTCACTAATTAAATTGAGCAGAGTTACATACTAAATATACTGCACCTCATGATGTAGGAATAGTGGATGTGTGGATGTGTGTGTGAGGAAGGTTTCTCTTCTGCTGGCATTTTGTACAACCACATTCTGATCAAATGATGTCCCTAGATATAGACCAGAGCCAGGAAATTAATCTATTGCCCATCCAAACATCCATGCATCCAGACTGCCCAGTGAATTAAATGCTCTTTGGACTGAATCTGAAATTTCTGAGGCAGAATAAAGCTTGAATAGGAAATACAGCTAGAAATTTTAATAAATATCTGTAGAATTCCTCCCTTTCTGTTCTGAGTGCACCTTCCCAGGCCATGTCGTCCGTGTAACATTTTGTCAGCAGGGGTCACAGTGCACGTGAGGCATTTCTCCAGCCCCCAATAAACTGAAATTAATGAACACGAACAATTCCTCTGCAGAAAAATCACTGAAGGATGGGTAAGGGAATGGGAAGGTTCCAAAAGGATGCCAAAGGCAAACCCACCAATATCTCTTTTCCAACCCTTGCTGGGAGCAGCAAGGGAACCTCACACTCTTCAAAGAGTTTGGCAGTGTTATCCTTCATAGTTTGCATTTTAACAACTTTTATTTTTTCAACTCTCCTGCATCACAAGAAGAAGCAGAGTAGAAACCAGGAGTGAACACAGGCAGCCAAGTGTTGCTGTGGCTCCAGGCCAGGCAGAGGCGGAACAGAGCTGTCCACACACACATCAGGGCTGACAAGGAAAGGGTTCCAGGGCTCCTGCTGCTGCACAATCCCAGGCTTTTGAGCCACATTGACAGCAATAAAAGATTTTTAATAAAAATTTGTAAAAATTTTATTAGCTGAACTGAAAAGCATAAAGGCATTTTTGACCTTTAAATTTTTAAGCATCTAATTTTGAGGAAATCTGAAGAAACCAGGTAAATTTCTCAAGGCAAATTAGAAGTGTTTTAGACAGCACAGTCTGTTCCAAATTCTGAATTTGTTCTCCACACATCTTTCAGCCAAAGCAACACCTTCCCAGTGAATTTACTGATCTTCTGTTTATACAGCAGCACCAGTCATCTCATTTTTGTTAGCAGCAGCCTAATCCTTATTTTACAGTATTTTCTGTTTTATGGTGGCCACATGACATCCAGTCTCCCTTACTAAAATGCCTCTTGCTTTGAAGCAGTGGCCACAGTGAGAGCTGCAGAGCTGCTCCTTCAGTCCAGCACATCTTCAAAGCAGCCTTGTGCTTATTGGTTCAGATCAAGGCAGAACCTCATGGAAACTCCACAGGGTTTGGTCCTCCCTCACTTGCTGGTGCTGAGGCAGACACTGGAGCCTCTGGAGAGGATCTGCCCATCCCATTTGACTTTGTCCCAGTGGCTTCCTTCCCTCTTACATCTCAGAGCTGGGAAAGACATTACCCAGGGCACACAGCTCCCCAGGCTGGCTCCACACCAGTGCTCAGGAGGGGTGGGTGGGGGCCAGGACTGTTTCAGCTGTGCATTTCCCTCCCTGCCTGACAGAAGAACAAGCCAGGATTATTCCCTTCCAGCCCTTGTAAGGCTGTCTCAACATGGACTTTTTGCAGAGGGGAGTTTTTAACAGGTGTACCCTTTCCTGTGGAAGGACAGTCCAAGTCACCACCACATTCTAAATCACCTAATTGGGGGGTTGTTCAAAGTCCTCTACAAAGTGCCTTTCAGTGTGCTTTGAAGCAGAAATTATTGGATGGTGTCCTTCAGTCATTACCATGCTGGAGGTTAGACTAGATGATCATTCTGATCTCTTCAGACATTAAAATAGATAGATCTATGAAAATGGAAAAGCTGATTGTGTATTTCCTACTGTTCTCCCTCAGCTACTCCTCAAAGCCCTCAGAACTTCCCATTCCAGTCAACTCTTCAATAACCAGATCAAATGAGACAAATTCAGGGACAGGAGTTTCCTTCACCTTCTACAAATGTTTAATAATTATCCTCCACACTTGGGGATCACAACAAGCAGCCAGCAGCTTAAACTGCTCCTGGGGAAAATGGATGGCTGTGGGTAAAGGAGTCACTTTGGAAGAGCCCAGTTTCAATACAGACCAACACTCAGGGAGGAATGGGAAGAGGTAGGTGGGAAGAGAAGTGCACTGTATGGGACTGGTTAAACAATCAGCACAAAGATTTGTTCAGAATATGGAGTGCCTTTGGAAAAGGTCATTTTCCATCAGCTCTGAGGCTCCTTGGCACAGTAATTAACAGCACTCTGCAGAGCTGGTGGAAAAGTGGAGAGCTGAAATCCCATGGATGAATGAAAGAACATTTACTGATCTACAGCTTGCTGATATCTCTTTGTTCCATAACAGCAGCGATAAGATGTAGGAAAAAGGGAGATTTTATCAACAGAGAGACCAGACTGATTTATTAAGGAACGTGAGATACCATCTCAGCAGAGGATGCTGCAAGGGACGCTGACGGAGCAGTGTTGGGAGGGAAGGAATGAAATGTTCCCATCAGACAGCAACCAGGGACAGGCAGGGTGTGTAGGAATGACCACATGCCCAGAAAAGAGCTGGGAGAGGATTCAATCCTCCCCTTTTGGAGCTCTCTCAAACCTCTCTGAGACCTCTTCTTTCCTCACAGTTGGAAGGTGGAAATCTGTTCTTTCAGGAAAGATCCTCTGGCAAACTCTCAGAGCACCACACAGGTAGTTCTGAGTAACACAGGGTGAATTCTTACATCCTCCAACCCACAGTTTTATCCCACCTAAAAGACTCTTAATGAATTGAGCCCGTAGCTGAGAAACTTCAGCCAAGCTCAGCCTTGTCTGTGGCCTGCAGTCCTTCCACTCTGTTTCTACCTTTATGGAAACAGGTTTCTGCAGGCTCAGGAGGGGTGAAGACACAAGTGTCAGCTGCTGACCACGAGCATATTCTCACCCTCCTGTACACCTGAAGAACAGTTTACACTGAGGAGCAATTCAGCCTGGATTTACCACAGGTGCTGCAGTGATGTGACACCTAGGAATTTATCCATCAGCTCACTCTGCAATAATTCTTGAGGCATCCCCCATCCTCAGCACAACACAGCACTAACCTTTTGTGTATAATGTGCAGCTCATGCCTCAGGGATAGTATTTTTGCAGTGATTTCATGATACACAACATAATCAGAAGCGATGGGAGACTCTTGTACAGAGCTCCCTGGGAGCCTCAAACCCTTTGGATCCCGGCTGTCAAACCCAGTCGTGCTGGAGCTCTCTCGCTGCACAGGAGTTGTATCACCACAATTACAAGTTTTTAAATAATCCATTGTGAGCTCTGACTTTCAGTTAAGCAAAGCCTCACCACTCACAGCTGAATTCACAGGGAAAATCACCTGTTTATTTCCAAGACTGAGACAAATAGGGTCTATCTCAAGTGCACAGACAGATTTGCCTGAAGTGTTTGTGTGTGTGTGTCTGTGTGTGCACACAAATGAGGTGCCATTTCTTGCATGCATAATTGAGTGTGTTTATATTTTAGCAGCAGCAAGATGGCAAGGTGGGTTTGTCAGCATCAGCAGGACAGTCAGGTCCCCACCTGTCTGCTCCCAAATTGAAGAATGTCTGTATCAAGGGCATTTTCACCTGGGCATCAATTATTTCCCCCTTCCCCTGACGCCTACACAACCCTAAATTGGCTCTGCCTGCTGAACAGGAATGGGCAGAGAAAGGAGGGAATGCAGTGGGAGCTGAGGGGCTCAGCACTGTGCAGGTGAGGAAATGTGGCTCCAGAACATCAGACAGCTCAGACCAGGGAGGTTTGCCTGTCCAGGCTCCCTTTACTGCAAGACAGGGAGTGAGGATTCTCCAAACAGCAATTCCAGCAATCAGTGAACAAGGCAATGAGTTACTTAAGGTAACAAAGAGGATAATAGGGAAGAGTCTTGAATTCTTCCTTCTTTTCAACGTTTGGAAAACTTATTCAAGCTTGCAATGGGAAAGTAAATTCAAAGTGCTCAAGTCTGTTTGTAGCTCTGTCTCACAGTAAAGAGAACCTCAAGAATCAGATCTTTAAAAAGGCAAAAAAGGAATAAAACATCAAACCCTGACCTTTTAAGTGAGGCTCATTCCATTGTAGGTATAATTCCCTGATATTTATTTTCCTGAATATTTTCCTCATACACAAAGAGAATGAAGAGCAAAAATAGGCTCACATGAGGAGTCTATTTTGACAATGTCAGTCGTGTTACAGTTCCACAGACTGACTCAGGGATATTGATTTCAGTCTATTTATACATCTGCCTCAAGTGTTTCCAACAAGGTAATTTACCATGAGACATCAGCTGAAGCAAATTAGGTTTCATGTTGAAAGTCCCCTTGCTGTCTATAGATCTAACAAGCAAACCCATGTCATAAAAAAGAGGGAAAGTGAAGGATTTGAGTAAATGTGTATCTATTTTTTAAACTTCAATGGGTTATTATCCACACATATGAGCATCATCTGGTGTTCTAATGCCTAGAAGATTTACAGGATAAAGCTGTATGTCAGGCTGTGTCAGGTGTTACCAGAGTTGTTAACAGATCCATGCTTAGTATCTGCCTGGACTGAGGCTTATGGTTCCAAACCTGAGGTCATTTAAATCAAAACCAGAGAAACTATCAGCGTTTGTACTTAAAACTACAGAGAAAAGGACAATAGGTGTAGTTAACTGAATTTTTTCCCCGATGCTTTTATTGGGCCAGTCCCTGCACTGGAATATTATGTGCTGTACATACCTGAGGGTGTTGGTAATGTTGCAAGGGCATCTCTTGTTGCATTTGAGTCCATAAAAGCCCTCAGGACACATCCTGTCCTGGCAGTGGATGCCTTTGAAGCCAGGGTCACAGATGCAGGCTCCATTGACGTGGTAGCACTTGGCCCCGTTCTGGCAGTCACAGGTCTGGGCGCACTGGAAGCCGTAGGTGCCGATGGGACACTCCTCCTGACACCTGCCAGGGGACAGGGACAGGGGACACAGTCACAGCCACAGCCTCAGCAGGACATTGCTTTTACTCTGTTAACGAATTCAATACAAACCAGAGCAATCATTGCTCATTTATTTCAGTAACACACTGAACCGATGGGATATCACAGGAGTGATGGGGGATCTTGGGCATGCAAATTGCTGCTAAGAGAAACTGCATTCATCCATGCCCAGTTATATCCTGCTAAATTTGTATTAGTTCATATTACCTTCATTCATAAAAGGCATTCTTCTGTCCTGGACCTTGACAATTGTGTTCATCAATCGTAAGAAACTGATAGGCAATAAAATATTTTATTATGAAACCCCTCACCTGTCTGACTTCTCTTTATCACAGGAGGACTGTGCACCTCCCTTGAAAGCACATGGTCCTCTCAGTGATGAGGAGAGTTAAAAGGGAAAGTGTATTTAGCAATATGAAGCAAAATATTCTCCAGCAAAGTTTTAGTTTTACTTGCCCTCTTTGCTGTCATTGCACCAGTTTTATACCAACCAGGAGAAAAGAAACCTCTTTGTGTTTTGTGCGTGTTCTGAGTAAGTAAAAGCTTAAATGTGCGTTTCTTCTCCTACTCTAGGGTAGCTCAGTAGTATAAAATCTCAATAAAAAAAATTTCATGCTCCTTAGTGGAGAATCTTCTTAAAAATTGCCAACATTTTTAATATTTGATGCACATAAAATTGGAACCTACGAACATTTCACACAGATTGTTTTAAATTGCACCTTCCATGGACTGTTAAAAATATCTCCCTACTTGGATATGTTCTGAGATCTGCCAAAAAGTCTGTTTCCTTGTCCTACACAACCAATTTAAGAGTTCAGATTATTTCCTACTTGGAAAGGCTCAGCTAAGGTCCTGAAGAAAGCAACTGATTCTGTGCTTGACATAATTCAGTGGTTTCAAAATTCTGCAATGAGTCAGTACCACAGTTTACATGATCCACCGTGAAATACAGATAGGCCTTTTCAGTTAACAACAACAGAAAAAGAAGCCCAGAAAAGCCCAATTCCCTTATCACATGGATGCCAGGCATTGGAAATTGCCTATCAGCATTAATTTAAGCCTGAGCATTGATTAAAGTGTATACTGTAAACTCAGTGGATGGAGGCAATTGTTAAATGTCTTTCTGCAGGTCATTTCACAGCTGGCAGGTGAGAGTTAATATAATGATCAGTAATAAAAGATTAATGTGTGATGCAAGCCAGGCAAAACTGCAATGAACACAGGCAGTATATAAGAAGGGCATTACTTTTGCAGCTTCAGATTATCACGTTTTACTAAAAATAAATGAGCACAGCAAAGGGCCTGGCTGGTGATTTAATTCCAGCAGGCACCAACACAGTTGCTGATTGCAAATCCGAGTTGAGGAGTTCATCCCAGACCCAAAGTGAGAGGAGTTTGGGACAAAGAGGGAAAGAGTCTGGAGAGGCAGCAGAGAAAGCCCTGCTGCTCTCAGGGGGTTCAGCTGCAAAGGAAAGAGGCAGCAAAGAATGGGAACAGTGGGGCTGGAACACTTCCAGCAAATGCAATGCAAGGAGGAACAATGAAGCTCCTCATGTCCCCACTGCTGCACAGACCCTGAGTGAACAGGAGAGCTCCGAGCTCCACGGGGTGAATTCTTAGTCAATAGTGCACTGTATCATTCTATATTTATAGAAGATGAAGCATTACCTAGCAGGGAGAAAAGCATCTGGAAATGAAATATTGACGACCTAATCCATTTACATAATTAGCCTTTTTCTACTAACAATTTAACCAACTTATTTATTTGGAGATCAAGCAGCTCCCGCTAATGAATTTTATACAAAGAATACTAATAATGACTCCTCTGGAACATGAGAATAATCACAGCAGGAATTAGCTTTCTACTTAAACATCTTTCCTTTGCAACATATCAATCTAATGTGTCCATAGCACCATTAACAACCAAATACATTGTTCAATTAAATTACAAAATGAGCTGCTAAGCCCTAGTTATGTTTCTTGTTTAATTTACATTGCTTTCTGCCTGTCTGGGGAGATTCGTATTATAATATCCACTGAACTTTAATATGTACCATAATTATTTGGGTTGGGATAGGATAATATGGCTGTCACCTGTAGAATTAATGGAAGCAATTTCACAAAATATTAAACAGAAGACAGCCTGCTTAACAGATGAACTTAGTACATGCTCCTACATTTTCCCCCACAATTTTCTTTTTTCAAGGAATAATGCTGCAAAGTTTTTTAGGCTCTCCTCTTTGTTTGAAACAGTGATCACGTTTATGTAGCACAGACAAATATGAAAAGCCATACAAAATGCACTAACCTGGAGATAAGAGACACAAGTCAAACACAACAACAGGAGAGTAAATCTGCCCATATAGTTCTAATAAATGTGAGATTTATTCTGTTAAGATTCAATCTGTCGATTTAAGCGCAATATGGAAAACCAAGCTAAACCAGCATGTTCTCTTTTCCCTGAATTCTGAAACACTTCATTCTCAGCTTCTAACTGTGCCTCTGCTATTATTCCTTTCCAGTTTGTAAAACACACATTTCCATGACAGATCCAGTCATTTCAGTGAGCACAAAGCATCCTGCAGTTATTAACAGTGCTGCCAATTTCCTAGAGATTTAGTGCAGTGCCACTCTTGGAAAACAGGTAGGGAACAAAAGTGTGGCAATTACACTCACACAGACCTTTATGACCATTTCATCTCCACAGATATTTATCTAACTCTGTGTTATTATCTTCTGCACACGATGATGAACTGTAGCATTATATAGTACTTATTGACAATTTTAAGATGATAGGAGGTAAAATGTATTTATGTCTTTATTGCTGTTATTCACAGCATCTATCATTATTAAGAAGATTTTTTTTCAATGCCTTGTAAAATGTTAAAGCAAGCAGTGTTTTGTTGTGCAGCAGATTCTCCTGCTCTCCTTTTTGCTGTGACACTGCAACAGCTGCAGAGGGTAAAACACCCTGAGCTAAACTGGAGCTGTCCCATTGTCCCTATGGTGTGAACACAAAACCAAGGAAAGCCATTCACACTCTTTAAAGACCATCACTGAAATCAGTGGGCCCCCAGGCAGGTGAGGGTAGGTGTGTGCTCCGAACAAACCAGTACAGCCGGTACAAACCAGTACAAAGCAGGTATAGCCAGTACAAACCAGGGCTGCCCAGCCCAAGCAAGCAGCAGAACTGCAGCTGGATACAGCAAGCCTAAGGTTTCCCTTCCTTATGGAAGGGGAATTAAAGGCTGAGAGATGAACATGTTTTAACTTTCCAGGAACCCATTGGAAAGGTGGGAATTTCTAGGCTAATCCAGTTTTACCCTGCTGCAGCAGAGCTTTCCCAACTGCCTGTTTACCTTTTCAATCCTGTTCTCATTCATCCTTTCACACACCTGCATTTCTGCTGTGCTGCCTCTCCCCGTAGTGTCTTTTTTTCCCTGCTCTGGGATGAGGAATCTGAGCCAATCCCAAGGGTTTTGCTTGGATGCAGGTCCAGAATATGACCTTCCCTCACTTCTTTTCCACTTCTCCCTACTGATTCTGCCTTATTTTTTTTACCATCTTCCTTCCCAAGTTACATCTCTCTTTGGAATCCAAATCTCTCTCACTTTTCTCCAAGTACTTCAAGTACAGATCTCATGAGTCCACCCTCCCTTGGCTCAAGGACAATCCCTGTGAGCTCCTGCCATGCCTTCCCTGAGGTGCCTCCTGCTGTCTCTCCCTGAGTTGCCTTCTCCAGCCCCTCTCGAAGGGCAATGAGCAGTAAAATCCTCTTTCCTCATCCCCAACAGGGATGCAGGCTGGGAGCTGCCAACAGCTTCAACATTTGATTGGATTGATTCATCTACAGCCAGGAATCCATCAGGGTGTGCAAGAACCAAAGGAGGAGAGCAAGAGAGGCTCTGTCAGCTTCCCCAGCATGGCCAGCACTGGGAGCAGCTCAGAGTTCAACTGTGGTCACCACTACAAAGGCCCAGGCTGCACAGTTGCCTCCTTTAGTGGAAAAGTCTCTACAAAGAGAGAAAACAGGAATTATATGGTACCACATGTCTGGAAACAGTCTCCAGATGGAGAATGGGGAAGAGAGGCACACTGATGTCTTCTCCCCTAAATTACTTGGAAATAATTAGTTTTTCCTTCCATATTCAACCCCATGCAAATCCTGACATAAACTCCAAAGCCCCCTCCAATTATAACTGTCCATAAAATGGAAACAGGGAAGCTCCACATGTAACTGGAAGGAGCAGCCTCCTGACCCTCCCACAGGGCTGAGGTTGGATGTTTGTGCTACAACGACCTGCTGATTATTCAGAGAAGGCAAAGATGAGAAATTCCAATGAGCTTTGTTGCATAAAAATATAATTGTAGCATATGTCAGTATAGAGCTAATAAAAAAGGGAACACAGAGGAGAAAGTGCTTCAGCACAACATCCACTGGTGAGCTGTGCATCTCTGCAAACCCTGGTGCCACAGGCCCTGTGCAAAGTGCTCCTGGGAGCTGCTTTAACTGCACTTCCCAACCTTTGGTGGCCAGGATTAGCTGGAGGCTCAGGCAGCACGTGCTGCAATCCCTCATTGACTTTGCTGTGCAGTCATTTTGCTGAATCCATGACACCTTGGTAAAACAATATTATCATCTGCTCTGATCGATTCATGGGTGAAGGCTCTCGTTTATAAATTTTGAGGATTTATCACCTTTTGCTGGTGGCTGAGATAGATCAGTGCTACAGCAGCACAGAGGAATGAAGGAGACATTAAACTGCTGCATTGCTTACTCTTGAGGATATTAATTTGTATAAAGATAGTTCATTTACATATCTTGTAAACATGTAATGCTCTCTATTAAATTTATCACTGTAAATATCTAAATTAAATTTAATCCATTAAATTTTAAAAGTTATATTAAAAACCCCTGTAAATGGAGAGCATTGCCAATAAAAAGTAATAACATTGCCACATTTATATTGCTTGAAGTGCTTCAGAAGGATGAACCTAATTGGAGGAATAGAAACATAACATCATTTTTCAGAGAGGAAGATTGTCCTAGAAGGGATATAAATATTGGCAGACCGTGGTTCAAATGAAAGGCTTTGGGGGTTGATTTTTACCTGTCTCCTATATAGCCAGCTGTACACAGGCATTTTCCTGTCACAGGGTCACAGTGTCCTCCGTTGTGGCAGGGACAGTCCTGGCTGCAGTTAATTCCAAAGGTTCCAGGAGGACATGGCTGTGCACACACCAGCCCCTGGTAAGGTTGCAGAAAGAGCAATATTTCAGTCAACATTCATAATGCAATAAATTTGTCTATGCAGCTTGGAATTTTATTGTCCTTCTTGCTAAAACTAGATGTAAGTGTAGCAGCAATATTTTATCTGCATAAGATGTGCTAAAGACAGTCTGAAAACTCTACTACCACAGTAAATGCCTGCCTGGCCTGACTCCAGAAGGGATTTTTCTCACCACTGCACACTCATGGATAATTCTCTTCCTTGGATCTCCCCCTCAAACTGCAGCTGGGCTTGCACTGCCCCTTGAACAGCCACATGAAGATGTGGGAGAAGTTAAAGGCAACCAGAGAAGTCTACAAAGCTGCTCCTGGGGTTTTTGTGAAATAGAGAGTCTGAACAGCTGCTGCCCACAGGCTGCACAGAGAGGGTTTGGGAAGGAAGGGATTGTTGGAAAGGCTGCACTGGGAGGGTGTAGCTGTGCTGGGTTTGATGGTCTGTGATGATCTCTCCTCTTCAGCCAGTCTCATTCATGCAACCCCACACAGCAGCTGGAGATTCCTCTACTGCCCTTCACACCCTGCACTCTGCTCTCACCAGCCCCACATCCACCTCTCAAAGTAGCACAGAATGGATCTGCCAGAGCTTTGGGGAAGCCATGGAGGGGCAGGATGGGAATGAGGATCAGGACAGCTGCAGAAAGCCCCCAGGGATGGCACAGAAGCCATGTGAGCCTCCTCATCAGCACTGCAGCAGCCTTCTGGCAAGAAGAAGGAATCTTGCAGTGGAATATCTGCCTAATCCCTAAACAGTGACATGATGCAGCACCCAGCACCCTCCCAGCTCCTTATGCCCAACCTTGGAGCCACATCTCAGTCCCTGACCTGCCTCAACTCCACATCCCATTTTGTGCTCCCCTCCCTCTGCTTTCCTGCCTCTTTATCCCAGTGTATCCCAATCCCTGTTGCAGCCTCCCTTTTAATCCTCTCCTCCATCCAGACCCAAACACTCATCTCTGAGATGTTTCCTCCTTCCCCAGCCCTGAGAGTGAAGCAAAGCCAGACTGGCCCTGCTGTGTCCCCTGGCACTGCTCACAGGTAAAGCAGCACCCAGTTAATCCCTGCTCCAGCTGTTCATCCCCAAGGCAGAGAAGGCTCACCCTTGTGTGGAGTCCTGCCTTTGGAGAATTTACCTGCCAGACACAGGTGGTTTCCCCCCAGGTATCCCATAATGTCCCTGCCAAGTATCAAGGCCTTACAAGGATTTCCCCAGACTTTCTTAGAAGTTGTGTGAATGTTTTTCTCCCTGTGAGCAAATATAAAGCCGGAGGCTGGCATCCAGCTGAGGAACTTCAGCCAAAACAAGTCTGGCAGTGCTGGGATCTGCAGTTGTGGTCCTATAATGGGAAATGTTTGGCATATGCAGCAAGTGGTGCTGCTGCCAGTGCCACCACAGTGCCCAGTGTGAGACAGAAACAGTGTCTGGCCACAGGATTATTTGGGTTTAATTTCTCTGTTTCCCTAACCAAGCCCCAGGGGCTCTGGGTTTTGAACAAAGCATGTATCAGACACAACTTATTCAAAATATAAACCAGGAATATAATGGCTGCTTTCATTCCTCGGGGCTTGGGAAGTTTAGCTGTATCAACAGCCCCAAAATGAAGAGGCTGCTCTTCAATGTCACCATAAAACAGATACTTTGAGCCTTTCCCAACCAGGGCTATGTGACTCCTTGGCCGTAAAACAGACAGGTTGGCCTCAGTTCAAGAACTTTCAGATTACAGTGTTAAAAACTGGTGTCTCTGGACTTGAGTAATACACAACACTATATATCTGAAAACCTAAGTGTCCATTTATCTTGATAATAAATACTTTCTCCCTTCATGTCTCAAAAGGAACAGGATTTCTATCAACAAATGATGAGAAAGCAATACTCTGGGATGCATCCCCCTGGAGCCAAGAGAATCTTTAGCTGTACTTTTTGCATTAATATGTACTAAGGGAATTCAAAACATCCCTCTCTAGAGGATCAAATGTCAGACCAACATTTCCTGCTGCTTATACATCTAATCAGCAAAGTTCACCCCATCAGCACCTTTTTTAAGGCCCTGATCTCATCAGGTTCTGCCTTTGACATTGTTTGCTGTATTTTGTAGGACAGAAAAGATTTTTTTCCTGCTCCATTTTCTCAGGTACCCCCATGTTTAAAATCCATAACAGAAAGAAAAATAGACAAAAATACAAATGATCCTTCCCAATGCCCAGAATCAATAAGAGAGAAGTGATGAGCAGAATGTGCTGTATTTCCATAGCAGCACGATGCCTTGGGAAGGGGGTCTGGGGCCAACCAGGGGGTGTAGCCAGTGACAAATGTTCTGTCACATCAGGAAATATTGCTGCTTTCCTGAGCACAGAGATCCAGTCCTTCAAAAGGCCTTCTGAGAAGCATTGTAAATGCTAAATTAACTTCTCTCCCCACTTCCTGAGAGCGCTTGGAGAATTTAATATTGCAAATGAGAAAGATGTATAGAATTAAACCTGTAAATTGTTAATGAGGCCCTAAAGCAGCCACCCACTAAACTCCACAGCCACAAAGGCACAGAAGTGGAAAAAACCCAACATTGTGGGATGCTGGAAGCCACGTTCTGTTGACTGTTCAACAATAGAGGCTGTTGGCCACCATCCTCCTGGTGAAGAGCCCAAGGGGCAGGAAAATCCCACAGGACACCGTCCATGGAACTCGTGCTGCTGGGAAATTGGGCACTGGTGGGAGGAAAGAAATTACAAGTCATAAAAGAACTAGGCTTTGAAGATGGCAGATCCAAGGAAGAACCTCAGAACCCCAGAACTTCCTCTTTTAAAAGTCACTGCCTTCCCTTTCCCATCCCATCAAACCCTGAGGGAGCTGAGCTCCTGTTAATAAGCCAGCCCAGGAAAGGATAAAAGTGGCAGCTCATCCAGCAACAATAAAGTCCAAACGGATTTGCACTTGTATAAATCTATGGAGAATTCTCCCCTTCCAAAATGATGGTATATTCAATATATATGTGCAGTCTCAAGCCTGAAAATCAGCAAGTAAAATTCCTGGTGTCACAGGAACCCGTGGTGTGAAATAAAAGGAACGCTGTCTAGCAATCCCATCTCGCCTGCTCGTTTACAGCCCCCTCATGTCTCACTTCCCAAACCATTCCAACCACCAAGAGTTAAAAATATAGCATGAAAACATACTTTTTATCCCTCTCTGTACACTGAATTACCAGCTTTTCATTAAAACCCTGGAGAGACCCTTTATACTTAAAATCTCAACATTTACAAGCTGAGTGCTTTTACTTATAATTTCGGTTTCTTTCTGCAGAATACTTGATCTCTCTCTTCAATTTTCAGTTATGCTTGTTTCAAACATCAATTGTTAACTCTAGGGTTCCTCCAGGGACAGAGCAGCCAACAACACAGTTTTCAGAAAAGTCTCTCTGGGCTCCTAAAAATGCATAAAAGAAACTCCTGGCTGTAAGAAATTGGGCAGGACTGGGCCAGAATACAACCACGGCTGCTGTGCAGTGCTCTGGTTCTTCTTAGGGCCTGTGCTGCATCCTAAAAGACATCTAAAAATTCCTGTTCTAGTCTGATATTCTTATTTGTTTAGTGATGTTTTAACTTTGAAAAAGAAGAGAAAACTCCTGATAAAATACAAGTAAGGAAGACTACAGCAAAACAACTCAGATCCTGAGAAATCTTGGCATGCAGGAGGAGAGATGAAAAAAAGTAATATTTTTATGTGAATCACTTTATTGATCACTTCTTAAGGGGTAGTGCCAGAATGGACTGATAGGCCCTCAAAAATATGTGAACTGCTTTCCTAATGCTCCAGCACTCAAGGAAAGAAACTTTTCTGCCACTACTGATTGCCAGGTGAGGGCACGGGGCCACACTCATACTTCTGACAAGTTTTGCCTTTGTCATTTGAAGTGGAATAACCTCATGATGGGTGGTGTTAGAGAGATTCCAGCTCTCCAGTTAGAGATATTTTCCACCAAAACTTATGGACAGCAATGTTCTCCCACATTGCTGATGTACAGCAGCATCTCATAGTTGGTATTTTTGAACTCAAAGCAGTTGATGTACAAATGGAAAGGAACATAAACCTCTCTCTCAGCTTTTGTGTGTTTGAACATGTTGAGGGTCCCCATCAGAAATCAGAGTTGTGTGATGATCTGCAGGGCTTTCCATGTAAAAATAAAAATTCAGAGTACTTGCATGCTTTAAAATCCAGCAACTTTGCCAAGAGACTAATTGTTAGATACAGGAAAAATGCCAGGAACTTTAGTACAGCTAAATGGGATGAAGGCCTGTGAGACTTGGCATGCCCCAAGAGAGTTCATTATTACATTATTGATAAAATTGAGGACTTTGAAAATGCTTGGCCTTGCTTTCCTGACACAAAGGATTAAAGGTTAGGGCAGTTGTCTCTCTGCAGTGCAAGCCCTGACACAAGCAAATCTCTGGCAATCAATGGCAGTGGTGCCTGAGCAAGTGCAGACACTGAGCTGGCCTCTGCGCCCTGGGCTCAGCTCTGCTCCCTGACTGAGCCAGGATTCCTCCTGGCTTCTCCCTCTGCCCTGAAGGGGAACAGGACACTTGGTGCCTCTGACAATGCTGAGCTGGGCTTTGAGCTTTCTGTCCAGTGTGAGGGCACTGTCTAAGGCTGCAGGGAATATTCCAGGTAACTGGAGCTCACAGACAACTCTCTTGTCTCGTGGCATGCTGTCGTTTTTAAACTCTGTGATGGCACCTACCAGTCAGAAAATCACAGAACAACCCAGGCTGGAACAGCCCTCCAAGATGAACAAGTCCAACCATTCCCCCTGCACTGCCAAGTCCACCACCAACCCCTGTCCCCAGGTGCCACACCCATGCATGCTTTTGGAACACTTCCAGGGAAGGTGGCAGGTCCCAAACTGCGCAGGTGCTGTACACAGCCAGCAAACGCGGTCCCAGTTTGGGGATTGTTGGAGCCTGGCTGAGACAGTGAACAATGAACATCCAGTTACAAGGTCTGGGTGAGGATGAGCAGTACCCACCATCCATCCAGCAGGACAGGAGCACTCCCCAGTGATGTGGTGACAAACTCCCCCGTTCTGGCAGGGGCAGCGCAGCTCACACTGGGCTCCGTGGCTGCCGGGGGGACACAGCTCCTCACAGCTTTGGGGAGAGAGAACAAAACAAAGAGATTGGTTTAAAGAACTCACAGGAAACAGTAAATGAGGAAAACCCACGACACAGGTCATCATGGGAGCCCTCATGCAAATGATGAAACCACAGTAAGGCTCAGCTGGCACTGCCAATTAGCTGAGATTCCTTTTATTTCTGCTGGGGGGTTGTTTATGTGCCAACCCTGTGAGGCTGATGCATGTGTGTAACCTTTATGCGTGTACCAAATCCCACCCATCTCAACAGGACAACCCATAACCATTAAAATAGCCCAGGAAAATATGAGTTGCAGGATGAAGCCTTCAATGTGAATTATATGACAATAAAAGAAGCTGCAAACAGAATAAAGGGATGGGATTAAAATGCTAGAAATTTCTCCAGTCACTACTGAATGTTAACATTTGCAGTGTATAATGGACTGGCAAGGACTCAACATCATTTAAAGGCTATTTAAGCTCATTGAGTCTCTCTCAGCACTCGTGGGGGGCAATGTGAGGGTAATCCCTGCAAAACCCACCGTCTTCTTCATCTGCATATCAGAGCTTTCAGCATCGAGGTTCTGAAACCACAGGATGTTTAACATCCCTTAACTGACTATCCTCTGATGAGGATGTTCCTACAGCATCAGGGGCCAGCCCTGCTGAGAACTGACATGCTGATGTCAAGGGGAGCACTCCCCAGAGTAAGCAGAGTCCTTAGCAGTGAGTGCTTCCATGGCTGAGGTCACAAGTCTAGGAGAAAATCAGGTACTAAATAAAATATTCACAAGGTCTATCACTTATTTATGAGGGTTAACTCTGTCCTTATTTTTTACCTTCTCTTTCATGCAGGTCAACAAACAATAATAGACTGCAAAAGTATTAAGTCACCTACAATAGATCTCCAACCAAATTCAGTGACTAAATTCTCCTTTCCCCTTAAATAATTCTGAAAAACATAATTACTTCTGAAACTACTGAAAGATCTCTAATGAGAACTGATGTTACACTGTGGGCAATTTTAAACAAGAAACTATTGCTTGCTGTCCTAAAATTAATATGCAGATTTTGTGAATCCTACTGGTAAACTTTCCGTGTGGTGGATGGGGATTTAGCTACATGATTCTCGTTAAAGTTAATAGGAGTCACACCGCTAAATCCCTGCTCCCTGTGCTTAAAATTTACCCCCTAGATACTAAGCTGATACAGTTAACAGCAATGCTCTCTCAGTTAGACTGAAAGTCAAATAAATTGGGGATGGAAAAGTCCCATTTGATGCTGCACTGGACTGCTAATGAGGAGAGAGTCCACCTGCTTATCAAAACTCCACTGTAATTTGGATTGTATTCATATTCTGAAATTAGGAACAGGTAGACTTGTTGCACAAGCTAGAAATTTTAAATTATTTTAAAGCTTATTTTAGCACTATATTTTATTTTAACAGCATGGAATCATAGAACTCCAGAATGGTTTGGGTTGGAAGAGACATTGCAGCCAGATTCAACTCCCTGCCATGGGCAGGAACACCTTCCATTATCCCAGCGTGCTTCAAACCCCGTCCAGCCTGGCCTTGGACACTTCCGGGGATCCAGGGGCAGCCACAGCTTCTGTGGGCACCCTGTGCCAGGGCCTGCCCACCCTCACAGGGAAGAATTCCTTCTCAATATCCCATCTATCCCTGCCCTCTGGCCGTTTAAAGCCATCCCCCGTTGTTCTATCGCTACACACCCTTGCCCTAAGTCCCTCTGCAGCTCTCCTGAAGGCTCCCCTCAGGGACACAGGTAAAAGCAGCAGCAAGAACAGAGGTTCCCTTCACTCATTCTCCCTGAAACCCCGTTCCCTGATTTCTACAAAGGCCAGTGTACAACAGGGTGTAAATTCAGCCAATTACTCATCGCGTTAAACGCGGCCGAACTCAATCAGCTCAAGGGAGCCCAGCGCGCTCCCGCCGCACTTACAACACGCCGGTATATCCGGGCGCGCAGTGGCACTCGCCGGTCTGGTGGTCGCAGGTGGCCCCGTGGTGGCACTGGCACTGGAAGTGGCAGCCCTTGCCGTAGGTGCCCGGCTCGCAGAGCTCCTCGCAGCGCCAGCCGCGGAAGCCGTCGGCGCACACGCAGGCGCCCGTGATGGGGTTGCAGAGCGCTTCGTTCTGGCACTGACACCGGTTGCTGCAGTGGGGTCCCCAGTGCTCGCTGTCACAGCCTGCGGACACACACGGAGTTACCCGGGCGGGGACACGGGGCTGCCTCACCCCACAGCCCCGTGTGCACCTCGCCCACAGCCTTCCAAAGGAACTCCCGTTCCCAAACTGCCCCCCCGACCCGGCTTTAACATCTGCCCGCACCCCACCCCAGCTTCAGCATCCGCTGCCGCGACCCAGGTTCAGCATCTTCCCCCCAGGCCCAGGTTCAACATATTTCCGCTAGACCCAGGTTCAGCGTCTTTCCCTCAGATCCATGTTCAGCATCTTCCCCCCAGGCCCAGGTTCAACATCTTACCCCAGACCCAGCTTCAGCATCTTCCCCCTAGACCCAGGTTCAACATCTTACCCCCAGACCCAGCTTCAGCATCTTCCCCTCAGATCCAGGTTCAGCATCTGCCTCCCAACCCAGCTTTAGGGTGCAAGGACACAGTGGCACCACTGTTATACCTAAAGTTGAGGACTTGTTTAACACCTTATTGGATCAGGCCCGAAATCTTTTAATATCCTGTTTCTTAGTGCTTTTAGATTGCTGGAAGGAATGAATTTATAGTGGAATTAGATGCAGAGGGTCACATCCTGCCTGCAGTGCACTTAATGGCAGGTGGTGTTGCCAAGCAAATCCTGTCGATTTAATAATGTCATCAAATGTTTTTTCTTTGTTATGTTCCCATAAGATAACATACAAGATAATCTAAAGAAAGCTTTTTCCTTAGTGTTGTTTGTTTCCAGATTTATTTATTTAGTTAGTTTTGTTGTCTGGACTAAATAGATGGGAGGAAAGAAAATAACACTGGCGACAGGACATCCTGAGGCTGCCCAGGCTCAGGGATGAAGGTATGGAGTGAATATATCAGGTAGTTCCTGTGCTAATAAGGGCAACACAGAAGGACCTCAAACCCTCTGGCCACTGATGGACAGGAGGTTCCCTATGGAACGCAGTAAGGCACAGGGAGAACCCTTCCTGTGACAATCCTGCCTGATCCCTTCTCTTTTGAAGACCATGTGGAGGATGGGAGAGGGAAATCAGCCTTACAGGAACAGTTTATCCTGATTTGCTATCGAAACAGCACCTGTACAACACCTCTGAGCTGCATGCACTGAACAGACTCAAGCAAACACCTGAGGTCAAGGTTTCCTCAGCAAAAATTCAGCAGGAAAACAAAGGATTTCTTCAGCAGCCCTACCCTCCACTTAGCAGCCTTTCACCATAGCTGTGGCATGGATGAAGAAAATCCTTATCCTCTTCAGAACAGGTTACTGGGAAGGGCACAGTCACTGATCACTTTCCAGGTACAGCTGGCTGTGCTCAGAGCTGGTTTCAATTTCACCACCAACCTTCCTGCCAGTGGTGTAAATCCCACGGCCAGGCAGGAGAGGAGAGTGGAATCCCAGCAACGGGGCTGTCTTCACAAACTCTTTATTTGCAAACATGGAAACTAATCCCAGGTGACACACGCTGCTTCTCAGCCCTGGATCTGTTGCCAGGATTAGCGAGGTAAATGCAAAGCTCACTTAAGCCTGGTGCTTTTGTCCTAGAAATTTCACAGCCCTCTCCCTCCACAGTAATTGGCTATAAATCCACACTGGAAAACTGCCTCTATCCATAATTTTGGCAATATTTTTATTTATTATCCTTCATTTTGAGAAAGAGGATACTCATTGATCAGTGTGACGATATCCAGCAGAAAAAGAAGACAGCTCTTAGTTAATTTGCACTGCTGATTACCAGTTTACAAATTTGTATTTCTTGAGCAAGTGTTAAAAGCTGAAATAAACCCCAGAAGAAATTCCAAGGTGTCCAAAAGATCTGCAGGGTGTTAGAGGGTGCAGGTGCAGAGGTGTTGTGTCCTGCAGGGAGCAGAGCACACCGTGTACCCCTGTGCACGATCCCACTCGTGCCTTGCCCCAGATGGTTTATTGCTTTGCCTCACTTCCCCCACAGCTGTAAACAGGGATGATAGTTCCTCTCCAACACCACTGGGAGCCAAGCAAACAAAATCTTACTCTTTATAAGACTTAAATTATTACTGAGAATCTGTGGGAAGAGATGATCTATCTTTATTTCACATAGACACTTGCTAAGGCTGTGTGAGCCTTCTGGGGCAGGGAGCAAAGCTGCTGCAGCTGCTGGAGTTACCCGGCAATTTCCATTCCAGAAACACTGGTTTGTTCTCTGCACAACTTGAACATCAAGACATGCAGTTCTGCACCTCCATAAAGGGCACAAATCTGAACCACACAAGCACAGCTGATGTCCCTCAGTACAGGAAAGTGGAGTTCAGGGATCAAACTGCACCTTGTGTGCTCCAGGGATTGATTCCTGCCTTCCCACACCTCACATCAGAGCCCCAACTGCAGACTGTGGCTGGTTCTGAGCTGATACAGCTCCAGTTGCAATTAATTTCCCTAATATGAATAAATAACACTCATTAGAAGATATGATTCTATGCCTGCTTTTTCATGTCTCAGGTGGGTGCTCCAAGCATCAGATTTGTCTGCTGGGTTTGTGCTTTTCACTTTGAAAGAAAGTGAAGAAAAAAGAAAACCATTTGTAGGAAGGGAAAACCATTTCCCATCATTAGTTCAAGCATCTTATTTCAACTGTAAAGTGCCTGCCCCAAACACAGCTCCTTCCTGTCTGAACACTTATTTACAATCAGTGTTTGGTCACATGCTTGCTTCCCCCCATGGCAAATTTCACCCCATAATCTCATCAAAGGGAATTGAGTGAAATTTGTTAGCAATGTGTCAGTGTAAAATTTGGATGATGAAAGTTCATCCTCACCTGATTTTACACTGCAGTTACCTCACATGAAAATAAGATCTTTGCTGCTCAAAGTTTAGCAGTTCCTGTTGGTTTTCTTTTCCCCTTTCCTGTAAGTCCCATATTGCAGTGACTCCAGTGACTCCAATGACTGTAGAGCCATTTCATTGGAATATGATATGATCTTTATATAATGATATAATGATAACCCTGAGATCTGCACTGTGGGCACTTCTGTACCTTTACCAAGGCAGATACAGGGATGATAAGCTAAAATCCAAGTAATTATTCATACAATTAACTCCACTGAACTCAGCAGACTCACTCAAGTGTGAGATTACTTGAGTGTGTAACTGGCTATAGGACTGGGATTCAGTAGCTCCTGGTAGAAAATTATAAAACAGAAGAAACAAAAGACTTCAGCAACCAAAAGGTATTTTTTTTCTCTCTACATCAGTGTGGCAAATCCTGTTTGGTGTGTGACAGTGACTCCAGGTTCTGGGACAGAGACAGAGAGCAGAGCAGGCTCAGAGCCACAGGATCCTGCTGCACTTTGGGATCATCAGCAAGTTCTCCCATGGGCAAGGAGAGCCCATTTTAAACCCCAGCCTAGCACAGTCTGATCCTGCTCTTGTTGATTGCCTCAGTGTGTTACTGTAATAGAGATAAATAATAACAGCAACAACGTGTGAACAGAGAGCTGATTAAAGCTCACACGAGCGCTCCGCTGTAAATGCAGATGCCATTAAAAATGTCAAAATGATACAGAGACTTTAACCAGACTATCAATAAGGAACGCAACCCGGGAGAGATGATGTCAGGGAGGTACAAATGCTCCCCTTAGCTGCATGTGGGGATGTCAATACCGTGAGGGATGAGTCTGAAACAGCCCCTGTTCTCCTGGGAGATGCCGCATTGAAGGGAGCTGCTGTATTTCAGGTACGTGCCCACATTCCCTGGCAAACATGCTAACTTCCTCACTTTTAAACTTTTAGAAATACGGCTGGAGATGAACTGTCACCAGTAAAAATGAATGTGGCTCTGTAAGGGATGAGGCTGGGTGCCTAAGCACAGTTACACTGGTGTGCACAGGGTGTTGTGACAGGGGAGGAGGGAGTCACCCCTGGAGTAGAGACTGCTCAGAGCAGCACCAAGGCTTTTCCTCCTCTTGCCGTCCCCACTCCCACAGTGAAACCTCAATTCCTTCCTGAAGTGAGGGCTAATTCCTGCAGGCTCTTCATGTAGAATCATCAAATCAGAGCATTGTTAAGGCTGGAAAAGACTTCCAAGATCACCAAGTCCAACTTTCAACTGAACACCCCTGTGCCTACTAAACCATATCATGAAGTGCCACATCTGCTTGTTTTTGAATCCTTCCAGGGATAGTGACTCCACCACTTCCCTGGGGAGGCTGCTCCATTGCTTAACCACTCCTGCAGTGAAGAAATGTTTGTGCTGTGGTTGTGCATGGCATCCTGTTCTCAGTTGTGTCCTGGTAAATAACGCTGGGGACACACAGGAAGGGTTGATTATCTCTGTAGGAATAAATAGGGAATTGCTGTGTTCTGGGTCAATAGAGACACCCAGTGCCCAGTGCAGCACCACAAATCAGACACAATGAAGCAAACACAGGAGTTTGAAAAGGTAAGAGATGAATAAAAGGACTCCCAAGGAAGGGGTGACATTTATGGAGTGACTTATCCCAACAAGAGAGAGTCAAAAGCTCTATTCCAGAGCTTTTCCATCACTGCACACACTATTAATATGAAATTCTATCTATCAGAGCAGCACCACAACCTGTGGTCTCAAGGTCTGAGTTTTTTCTGTTCTCATCAGCATCAGCCTCCCTGAGGCTTTTTCATAGCCAGGGACCCGTTCTGTATTGCAGGTCTGCAGAGTCAGTGGGATGTTCACAAACATCCTGCACAAGGCACAGCTGCAAAACCCCCAGGGTCTGTTTGCTTTGGCCCAAGTACTCAGGACCATATTGGGCTGATGGGGAACTTCAATTAATTCACACTTTAAAGAAGCTTTCTACAAATTTGCTAAAGCACAGAACATGCTCATTTTCAATAATCAATGTTCTGGAATATTTCCAAATTCAGTTTGTAATGTTTAAATGAGATACTAGCCCTTAAAAATGCAAACAGGAAATAAAATTATCTTATTAAATCTAGGAGGACGTGGTTTAAGAGAGATTATTTTAGAATTTACTTTGAAATTAGGACTAGATTCTCTTCTTAATGTGACAGTACTGTTGTAAAATGATTCTGTGCATACAAATTGAGGGGAAATGTGGACTTAGCTCTGGGTGGTTTTGGGTTGGTTTTTTTGTCTAATTCAGTTTTGGAATCAGATGTTTGACCCAGCTAATGTAAAGCAGGCAAAGAAACAAAAAAAGGTAAAACATATACCTGAAGGTAATGAAGGAAAATTTTAAATAACCAATTAGGTTTTCATTCCCTGCACTTTATTCAGCAGGAGAATTAGAGCCCTGTGTTGAGCTGTGTCTGCTCCCTGCACAAACATGACTCCTTTAGGGACAGTTCAACACCTCTGCAAGTAGAAGCCAAGCAATAGGTTTGGAACAAGGTCCATGAAGGGGGAATTCCCCTACAATGACAGTTCCCAGGTCACTGACAAATCACCTGCTCATCTGCTGGATTCTAACCCAAAAAAACCTCTGTCTCATAAGACTGATCACCTTTGGAACATCTAACACATGTTAATAACACTCAAAATAACCCAGATTTTCACAAGTGCCCTTCAAAAATGTTCTTCCAAAATCTTAGAGACCAACATTAGAATTCCATAAGTTCACCAGCTGGGACACCTTTCACTGTCCCTCACCCAGGGGTGTGCTCACAGTGTTCCCAGTGGAAATTCACCAGTACTCAATCAAACTATAAAAAATGCAATTTGCAGACACTCAGTGGCACCCCTGGATAACTCATTACCTGCCTTCCTCAAAGATTCCAACTGTATTAAAAGCAATCTGAAATTAAAGACTCCAGGGCCTCAGCAAGACTCCTGTTACAATTTTTCCTGGGAGCAGCCATGAGCCCCTGGCTGTTCAATCTCTGTGTAATAAGTGGGGGAAGGTGACAGCCCTGTGCTCTCAGTCCATCACCCACATGTCAGGGCTTTGCTCTGTCCCTGCTGATGAACATCAGCCTGATGACATTCTCGAAGAGATTTTTCTTATTCTTCATTTGCTTTCATTTGCTTCCCCAAACCAAACAGGGAGCATCCCATGTAAATAAGACATTTGACTTATGGAGTTGGTGTCACAAAAATAAAAGTCAGATTGAAGGTTGGAAGGACAGCAGTAATTCAGTACTTGAGCCTATGAATGATGATATTTTCTTTAATTATGTGAGCACAGGGTACCCTGGCACTTCCTGACTTCTGAGCTTGTAGCTTTGCAGCCTTAAGGTTCCCAAACCTGGATTCCTTTTATCTCCAAAGCCAGACTTTCAGTCACAGCTCACACAATTATAATGAAGAAAAAGCCAGTCTCGGTGTTTACAACTCTAAGACTGCCCAGAGAAGGTATTTAGCATATGTAAATATGCATTTGTGTATCCACCCAAAAGGAAAACCCCTGGGGTTAGTCTGAGGCTGGCAGGACTTGCAATCACTCTCGTCCTCCCAGTTTATGGATCAGTCTTCATCAGGTAGAAATGGAAAGTTGGGAAGGGAACATCAGCTGATTTTTCCCAAAATGAATAAATTATTACTCACAGAAGGAAATCAATCTTATTTTATGAGATTTTGTTTAGGGTTTGTTTTTTTTCCTTTCTTAAGGACAGGAGAACAGATTTTCATCCTTGAAGAAAGATTTTGCTGATTCTCCCTGAAGTTCCTGCTCTGAATCAGATACTGAACATGTGGCTGATTTGGGCCCTGATTTAATCTTGGATGATGAGCTCATTAGTCACTGACTCTCCAACATGTGGAACCTAACTCAGGCTCAGCACTTTAGAAACCCTGCAGTTTATTTAGTATCCTCTGAGGAAACATTTGCTTTTCAAGGTAATTCTTGTTTAAAGAACATTCCTATGGTATTCTGTAGAATGCTTACAACAGTTACCTAGCTGGAGGTTTGTCTTTCGAATAAATGAAAACAAAAGCACTCCAAGTCAAAGAAAAGTTAAGTATTTGGATGTCAGCCTCATCAAATCCTGTAATGAACTCAATATATTTTGGAAGCAGCAAAAAGGGAGAAACAACTTCTACTCCTGACAAATATCGAAGTGTGGCGTTTACAGAATTTCTACTATGAGCTATTTTGACAGATGCTTCAAAAGAAGTGAAAATTAGAACATTAAAAAAATCCTGAGAATATTTCCTATTTCTTTTTGTAGAAATTACTGCTCTGTTTAATGAGCCTTTAACTCTACTGACACTCTGGATCTTACAAGGAGTTTAAAATCATGAAACGCTTCATAAGGGAGTGACAACATTCTATACAACACCGGCAGCTTGTCTTCTCATTATAATTTTTGTGGAGAAGATGCTGCCTTCTTTAAAATGGTTTTTTTTTTAGTGTCATATTAATGGGAGGCAAAGTCTGTTCTTTAATTAGAATTTTACTGTGGTGAATTAAAAAATACATGGGCAGAGTATCAAGAGTCTAATAAAACTAAATGAAGATACTATCTTTCCTCTGTATGAAACCCAGCAGTCTTTGCTCTGGCAAAACTTCCATCAATACTTCATTATTATTGTCTAGGACAGGCTTGTAATAATAATATCTGCAAGTAACTTACTTCCAAATTCTGTCTTCCAACTGGGTAAAACATTCTCTCTCTCAACATCTGTAATGGACTTTAGATGTTTTCATTGACTAGGTAATGAAATTTTCTGGTAATGCCTCTGCACACAAGTAAAAGCAGTTTTGCCTGCAAAAAAGGGTAGAAATACAGTGGATATGCCTAAAACACTGCAGGACAGGCATAGGGAGGAAATGCAGCTCTCCAGAAATTAGTGCTGGAGGGGCTCAGGGGTGGTGGCAGCAGAGCTGCTCAGAGAGGTCTCTGACCCCAGAGATTTGGAGCTGTTGACACAACAGCAGTGCCTGGTGTGAAAAGGCCACACGCAATATCCACATGGGCTTCTTCCTACTCTAACCAATCTAAAAAAACAACCAAGGCAGTTGGAGCAGCAGCAAAGCCCCCCTTGGTTCAGTAATTCCAGCTGACTTTGGTGCAGTTTGGAGCAGATCCACAGAGCCCCTGGGAGCTGCAGGAGGCTGCCCAGGCTGGGTCTCCTTCAGTCACATCCTCCCCAGCTTCTGCAGCTGGGCAGGACAACTTCATCCTTCACCTGGGGAATCCAGCATGTGGAAAGCAACCTGATCCAAGCCCTGGAGTCACCTTTGCACCCTGTGTGAGTGCAGAGGATGGAGCAGGACCAGCCCTGCCTGCCCAAGCTCTGGAGACGAGCTCAGCTCCTTGTTTTTCACAGTGCATAAACCCTGCCTTGTGGAAGGTCACCCTGCTGATGTTTTGCCAGATAGGCAATATCTCTTTATTTGCAGTTAAAGCAGTGCTTAAAGGAGAAAAGCTTC
Organism: Illadopsis cleaveri; assembly: GCA_013399915.1. Classification (NCBI taxonomy): domain Eukaryota; kingdom Metazoa; phylum Chordata; class Aves; order Passeriformes; family Timaliidae; genus Illadopsis; species Illadopsis cleaveri. Next base: position 228,944 of record VXBB01019305.1, read on the forward strand.
TTGTCACTACAACAAGGGGTAGATAATGTTCCTTCTTGTCCTTCCCACGCAGGGATGTGTCCCTTCTCTTGCAGCAGCTGAGCAAAAGGAGCAGAATTGAGATCTGGACTGGCCGAGCAGTGGGCAAAATCAAGACATGGATATGGAAGAAATGCTGTATCCACCTCAACAGCTTCAAATTGTGCCATAAAGTTTCTCCTTCAAGGGGATGGATAAGCACATCCTTCATGCATAACATAACTCGCAGCCCTGACTCATCAGTCATTTTAAAGATGGTCAATAAGCAATTTATTTTATTGTGTTGGTATTGAAACACGAAGTAAACACTGTGGATTGTGGTATTTGCTTTTATTTCCAACAGTGTAGCTGGAGAGTAAAAAAACCCACTTATTCTCTTTGCTACAATTTCCTCCTAATGACTAATCATAGAATCCTGGAATGGTTTGGGTAGGAAGGGACCTTAAAGAACCTGTTCCACTCCAGGCCATGGGCACCTTCCACTGTCCCAGGATGCTCCAAGCCTTGTCCAGCCTGGCCTTGGACACTCCCAGGGATCCAGGGGCAGCCATAGCTTCTCTGGGCACCCTGTGCCAGGGCCTCCCCACTCTCCCAGGGCAGAATTCCTTCCTACCATCTAAGCAAAAACTCTCCTCTTTTAGTTTAAAACCTCTCCCCCTTGTCCTGTCACTGGGTCACCTGTGCACTGCTCTTCAGCCAAACAATATTAGTTTAAAGGATGTTCTGCCCCAGCACCTGAATCTAGGAAAAATTTTATGTTTCTAGTGTGAATTCTGTTACTGACAGACATTCAGAGAGAATTAGAGCAGCAGAAAGCCCAATGGCCTTTGAAAAAGGGGTGTCTTTTATATCCAAAACAGTTCAAAGGCTTGCAAAAAACTGTGTGCAGGTATCCACACCAGCTACTTGCTGTTCTCTTTTCTTCTAGGCACACTTGAACCTTCACATGGCCCTTTAATGTTACCTAATGTCTTCAAGATATCTTAAATACACTGCTGTCTTTCTCTTATAAACTATTAATAGTAATGTCCCTTTCAGGTACAGAAAAAGAAACAGTTTTGTGAAAAAGTCTTGCCCTGTGTGACCCAGTAAAAACTGGAATGTTCACTCATCAAAACACATAGCGAGATTCAGCACAGTCTCTGCAAAACCTTTCTGATATTTACCAATAGAAAATAGCAAGTCTGAAACTACTGGTGAGGGAAAAAAAGCAAAAATACTGAAATACTAGAATATTATACTCTCTTTTCACATCACTCAAGAATGGAGATGTGAGATGCGCTTTTAATAAAGAGATGATCATGAGGCAGACAAACACTGCATAGCTAAAATATCAGCAGCCAAAGCCTGCGAGTCCCTGGGTGTGTTGGGAAAGGCAGAGGACACAGAGCCCAGCATCAGGAGGGGTTTATGCCAGAAAAATTCCAGTGTCCCTAGAGCAGCTCCTCAGACTGCACCACTGCTGCAGCTCTCCTGCGCACTTTTTTAGGATGCAAATGCTGAGAGAGCAGAGCAGCCTCAGCAAGCAGAGCACCAGCCCCAGTGCTGAGCAGAACATTCAGGCACTTCTGCCTGTGTCCCTGCAGCTTCCTCTGCCCACCAGTGGGGCTTGGGTGTCCTTCTGAGAGCCAGGCAGGAGGAGAAAGTCTTGTCTCATAAATTATTGAGATTGGATGTCTAAACCTTGATATTTTATTTTGACTTCCCAACATGTTCCAATGTTGTTCACAGAAGCGTAAATTAATGCCAATTTCTAAAGCAGAACTTGCTCTAAACTGGGAAGTGAAACTTTTTTGTTATGATGTTAAAAACAGACAATTCTTAAACTGTTTTACATTCTGAAAAACAGGCTGATCAAAACTGTTCATGCTCACAATCAGTTATGGGTGTAGTGAGCTGAAATGTTTTGACAAAATCCCAGCCATATGGAAGCTGGTGCTTTCGGAACAGTTTCCCCATTGTGGATTCCTGCATTAAGCCATCAAGTGTCAGGCAGGCAGAAACACTAAATCATCACTCCACACGTTTTTCCTCATTGTTTACAAACAACCTGTTTGTGCCTGCAGCATCATCCATGGGTCAGCCTCACAGAAACCAGGAAAATCCACACAGCAGCTCCACTTCCAGGCTTGGGGTGTGAATTCCTGGAGGTTCAGCTGCAGTCTGAGGAACTGTGGAACAGTTTCACCCCTGGATTAATTCAATTTCTCTCTTTTTTAGGGACAAAGAAAAAGTAAAACAGAGACTTGTGACTTCCTGGCAGGGAAGTGAACAGGATTTTGCTGGAAAAGAGCACAGCACCTGTGCATTAAAGGTTTTAAATTTTAAGGTTCAGATCTCTACACTCTCCTGTGGCTGCAGAGATGTACCTTAAAAAATCACAGGGAAAAAGAGGTTGTCTGATGAGACCATCTCCTAAATTGTGACCGGCCATGCTGCACGGTGCCATCAGCAGCACCTCAGGCTCACCCCAGTGCCCTTTGCAGCCAGGGAATTTCTTTCCATCATCTGTAATCATCTCTGATAAGGGCTGGCCTCTGTGGGTTAAGCGAGTGCCATCTGGAAAATGACACTGATTCCACAACTTGGCTGTTTCCTTGGCTTGGAAAGGTGGCCTGCTCCCTGCAGAACATCTGAGCAGAGCTAACACCAAACCCCTCAAATATTAAATAATCCATGAGCAGGAGGCAGGAGCCCACAACAGGAACCACCCAGGGAAATGCTGGATATTCCTGATGCCTGTGAGGATGGTGACTGTGTGGTAGGTGGTGATTTAGGAATGCTGCTGACACACATGCACAAATCTGATGACACAGGAAATTAGCATCCGTTCCTCTCCCCCTGCTTCAGAAGAATTTACTAAATATAGCTCACTCTTTAAATATTAAGGATATCTGCAGAATGTTGTTGTTTTTGAAAGGGTTCTTTCCTGACTGGATTTTCCTCATCAGGCTTAGTAATCAAGTCGTTTTATTTGGAATGGATAATTATTAGTTGAGTGATTAATTATTCAGAGTACATTACTAAATAAAATTCAAAGTATGCTGGTGTAATAAAAAAGTGACAATATGCAACTGTTCTAAACTGTGCAATAAGATCAGAACATGTAGGGTCTGTAGGTATGTAAATGTAGTTTTGCACATTTAATAGAATTGCCTCAACACCAGAGCCCCATACAAACACTGATTAATTCTCAGGGTCCATCTATGAGCTGGAAAATGTATTTAATTCCCATCTCATAGGAGGGAAACTGAGACAGTCAAATTACATCAAACTACAAAACTCTCCAGAAAGGATGTGGTAGCACTGAGATAGGACAGCTCCAAGATCTAAAGTGTAAATTTATGCTATAAGTACCTTATAGTGTATTTTTTCACTACATTTATAATACTGTGCTGAATTAAACAGATGAAAAATGACTCTTTAATGTATACAGAGATTAATTCATAAAGTATTTTTCTGTTTTTCATCAGCAGGAGTGTTTAAAAGGTGGAAAGTTTGTACAAGGTGCATCCCTGGGATGCTAACTGTAGTGGGATCAAGTCCTGCAGGCTGGTGCAGGACTTGATCCTGGGGAAGGGACCCAGCCTCTCCCTCCTGCTCAGCCAGTGCTGAGACACTGAGTGACACTTCCTGGGATTCTCCCTCCTGGATTTCCAGGTGCCAGCTCCACCACTCTCTTTAAGGAAATCTGGGATTCTCCAGGTTTGTTTCTCTCCATTTGCTTCCATCCCCATTAACTCTGGCAGTGTTTCTTACAGACCTGTGCTGATCTTCTCCCTCACTTGGTCTCTAACAAACCAAACCCAAGTTACACAATATTTGCTGAAAAATTTTCCACAGACTGTGCTGGGACCTAGTAGGTTTTGTTTTCTTGCTGATGGCCAGGGTTGCACAATTGGAATTTTTGCAAGGCAAGGGATCCAAAAGGCAGTAAAATTCCACAGACAGAGACTGCTGGAGCTTCTTCAAGTATTTGTTAATTAAAATTGTTACAAGTAAATGAGTTAAGTTCATATTGCACCAGAAGGACTTGCCCTTACAGAGACCTCACAGCCAGCAAATGTAAATTCTTTATTGTTCTGCAACTCCCTTCAATGCAGACTCCTCTGTTTGGCACATCCTTAACTTCTGTCACACTAAAAGAATTCTGACATTTTCTGTCAGGGAGCTGGTGTAAAACTTGAAGAAGGCTTAAAAAAACCTCTACTGTTGACTCATTTCACTCATTCCTAGGCAGATCTGAGAGAAGGAAGATTGAAAGCAACATTATAAGCCCAAGAATTATCCTGACTCTTGAAAGGCACACAGAAAATTAAACTGGGGGATCAGGATCAAGGTAGTGGAAATTATTGGGTCTCTGCACTTAAAAGCTGAAGAAGGTGACTTCCCGCTGAGACTTGAGAACACAGGTGCACATAATTTTAAAAATCTGCATTTTTAACCTTTTAAATTTGCTAGAAAAGCAAGGAAATTGTTGAGAAACTGCAGTAAACATGGCAATTCAATCAGCTCCTTCCAGAGTCTATCTCACAACTTTGTGATTCCTGAACCCAGCAGGTCAGGGGATCATGGAATGACTCCTTGGGGTGGAGCTGGAAGCAGCACAGCAACACTTTTTTAACAACTGCATAAAAAATCTCTTAATTCCCAGCTGTGGTGGCTGTGGCCACCAATGTCATTGTTGAAACCAATGTCCTGTTCCCTGCTCCTCCCTAGGAATGCAAGAGGAGCTGTGTAAAGAGCTAAAGCAAACTTTCTAACAGCAGTCTGGGAAAGGATTCAATTTTTCCAACTTTGGTATCAGTTTCTGTACATTTTTAAAATCAGGGCTCTACAATCAACAATTTACAGGTGATAACAATATTTTTTTCAAGTTTTTAAGCATGTCAGAGGTGAACACAGATTTCTAGATGTTACTTTTCCTTGAATCAGCCAAAAGACTTCAGGCTTATTCTTAGACCCATGGACTTAAAAATAATTATAACCTCATCATGCAAATACTGTGAATTTCATTAAAAATCAAAACACCACTTGACTGCCAAGAAACAACAAGCACTTTTATGCATAAGCTGACTAATTCCATCTTCAAAGCTTCTGAAAAAACAATAATTGTATCTCATCATGGCTACACCTTGAGAGATAACCTTGCACTAGCTCCTGCCTGCCCTGCAGTTTCAGAGGAACCACTGATGACTGTTTACATCTCACTTATGGCAACAGGACCCGTGGTGGAGCAGGGCCACAGCAGTGACATGTGACAAATGCTGTGACAAAGATTTATAAAGCAGAGATTCTAATTACATCCCCCATCCACAGCCCAGTGAAAGGAAAGCAAAAGGCACCACTCGTTTTCCCAGTGTAGCCTTATAACCTGATTTATCCTCAGATTTGTCCTGGCAACAGAGCACCGAGCTGCTGCCCACAAAACTCTGCCAGGTGGAATCTTAGTAAAAAAGATTTGAAGCTGTCGATCCAAGTCCTTTTTTCCAAGTCTCAATTATGGGACCATTTCCCTTGTGGGAGCTCTTTATTACTTCCCATTGGGAGCACAGCTCACCCCGAGCGTAGCTGCCAGAATTCCCCTCTCAGCTGCTGACTGCTCGAGTACATCCACCTTATTTTACACTATTTACACGAGGGCTGTAAAGTCCTTTATTGATGCCCAGGTTTTACAGCTTAATTTTAAGGTACTCAACAGTTGTGCTCAGATATAGGGGATGGATCCTCCTGCTTCCATATGTTCTCCATTGTCAGGGAGGTCCAAAGTGGCAGCTTGCTGAGCCCGCCTGAGACATGGCCATAAGTCTTTGGAATTGGGACTTTTAACAACTCTGCTTTTCCTGATTCTTGTGCAAACCACTCAATCTGTCCTGGCTTTTAAACTACAGACGTTTTTATTTGCTCTTGCTTTTGACTGGTCTTGGAAATACATGTCAATGAAATACTGTTATTGTAAAACACCTTAAAAAACAGGTTTAGGACTAGAAAAGCTGTATGAACGAGATCATAAACTCCTGGAATGGTTTGGGTTGGAAGGGAGCTTGAAGATCATCCATCCCCAGCCATGGGCAGGGACACCTTCCACTATCCCAGGTTGCTCCAAGCCCCATCCAACCTGGCCTTGGACACAACTTCTCTGGGCACCCTGTGCCAGGGCCTCCCCCCCCTCCCAGGGAACAATTCCTGCCCAATGTCCCACCCATCCCTGCCCTCTGGCAGTGGGAAGCCATTCCCTGTGTCCTGTCCCTCCATCCCTTGTCCCCAGTCACTCTCCAGCTCTCCTGGAGCCCCTTTAAGCCCTGGAAGGAGCTCTGAGCTCTCCCTGGAGCCTTTTCTTCTCCAGGCTGAACAACACAGTCCCAGTTTACCACCAATGATTACTAAAAGAACATTATGTTAACCAGCACCAACAGTGACCAGTCACACATTGACCCAAACCAGTTGTCCTTTCTGCCCTCTAATTTGGTGTAAGCTCCTAATTTGCCCTTTCCGCCCTCCCATCTTTCATAGGTGTGAAAGCTCAGAGAAAATATTTGGCTTTGGTTGAGCAAAACACAGGAGTATGCAGACCCACAGTAATCCTGCACTTTCCTGCTGTCGTGTGCAAGAGGAATGGGGGGAAGAAAACAAGGCATGGAAAGTATTAGACAGAAAAAGGGACACCACTAAGAGTAGGAGGAAACAAGGAGAAAGAGTATGTAGGAAAAGAACACTGAGATAGGTTAAAAGTAGGAAAAAACCCCAACTACACAAAATCCTGAAAAAACAGAGAGGAAAATAAAGAGCTGAATGAAAGACCACATGAATTCCTGCTGTCCCTGCCTTGGTGTCCCACATAAAGTGTCCCTGAAAATAATGAAGGTCACCAGCACATTATAGGAAGTAGCCAGCAATGAGAAGCCCATTAGAACCAGCACAGAAATGATCAATTTGTTTATCCTTGTTATCTGAAAACAGAAAACAACGTGGGAAGGGGATGAGTTCATCTTGCTCCCCAAGGCTTTCGTTCCCCAGCTGCCTCCCCTCCCCAGTGCCACGCACATGACTCCTGCTTTTTACTCCTGGATAGGCAGGGAATAATGACTAACTGTAATAAATAAATAGCTGCTTCTTGCACACACAACATCTCCTGTCTGATTTCCTGGGAGCTGCATTAGCAGGGTTTATAAGTCAATTTTTAAAACTCAGGACAGCATTAAAAAACTGACAAATGCCACTTGGTCACGTCCCTGTTGTCACAGTTATTGAGGCCCCTGGAGAGAGTGTCAAAGAAATAAAGCAAATTTCTTTTTTTGCTTAATTTGTGTCAATTGATTTCCTATTTTTAATTAATAATTCTAATTATGATGCAGCAAATTTACCCAACAGACACAACTGGTTTAATCAGCATGTATTGATTGTAACAGCAGAATTATCCCAGTGTTCCTGACACCATTGATTTTCTGTTGTGTGACTGTAAGAAAACAGCAGCTGGACAGACTCTGGTGTCAGCTCACGGTGTTGATGATCCCTGAGCTATGAATTGGTGCTCCTGACCCAACAAATAAAAACACAGACATTATCTACTGCTTCAGCACTCCAGAGGAGGAATCTGGGGATTAAGGTATGGCACAAATAAGGGGTTTAGTCATAGCAGGAGCAGCAGGAACATGAAGGTGGGAGACAATGATTTGAGGCAAAAAGGCAGCAATTCAAAAAGTTCTTGTAAAACTGAGCTAAATCATTTGGTGTAAGTTCCTAATTTGTCCTCATTTTGGACAGCCCCAAAACATCCCTTTAAGCACATGCTTAAATATTTGGGATGAAGATTTTAGGATATTATTGAGCCTGAGTCTTGCATTTTTTGTAGAATCACAGAACTGGAGAATGGCTTGGGTTGGAAGGGATCTTAAACATCATCCAGTCCCACCCCCTGCCATGGGCAGGGACACTTTCCACTATCCCAGGGTGCTCCAAGCCCTGTCCAGCCTGGCCTTGGACACTGCCAGGGATCCAGGGGCAGCCACAGCTTCTCTGGGCACCCTGTGCCAGGGCCTCCCCACCCTCACAGGGAACAATTCCCTCCTAATATCCAATCCAAACCTCCTCTCAGGTTGAATTTTCAGTCTTGTTTCATTTTTTCCCTATTTTTTCTCCATAGCTCCCCTCTGATGGTGCTCCCAGGGGCTGTAGAGTGTCCAGGCCATCAACACCTGGGACAGGCTGGGCTCTCTCTAATGTGTAAATTCCCAAGAGGGAATTTACAGAGAAGCTACAGCGTGACCTAAACTACTGTTTAGCCCTTTTGCTGGAGTCACTGAGATTCCTGCAATTTTCTGCTCATCGAATTCTGCAGAAATTATATTAAAAGCCCCTTGGAGCAGCACAGAGGATTTTGATCCATTTGCAGTTTGAACACTCCAACTCTGAAAGTGTACAAAGGCTTTGCAGGAAAAGGTGGGTTTGAACTGACCCTCTGGAACCAAGATGTTCTCAGGTTTGTGAGGAAAAATGATGAGATCTGAAAGCTGAGCCAAACCAGTCCAGAGGGAAGAAGAAAAGCCAAGGTGGATGGTAGTGCCTCAGTGTGAGAAGGCAGAGACATCCCACATTCCCGGAGGGAACAGAGGGCAGAGCATTCCTTTACCTGAGCTGTAGCCTGGGAGTGGGACCAGCCTCTGGCAGAGGTGTGAAAGGGAAAAGCTGATTTGTTTCCTTGCAGAGTTAATCACAGTGCAGCAGAAGATAATTCCCCAAGTTTCTCCTCATTTGCTTTTCCACAATAGCTGACAATATGAGCACATTTAGCAGAAAAGCTGCCGTGGTGGAGGGGAAATCACGAGTAATAGAAAAATTATAATTTTTCCTGAAGCTGTTAATTCATATTAAACATTTTCAGTTCTGCTTACTCAAACTATAATGTGTCAGGAATAAACATGTGATTATACTAGTTAGCTTTTTGGCTAAAATATTTGGAACAGTAAAATTGATAGATAATTACAGTAACAATTATTTGTTCCCTGCCAAACCTGCACTAAGGCATGTCTGCCTGCAGACTTATGCCTTTTTAAGCACAAAAAGATAAGCAGTACACATCGTACACTTTGCATAATGAAAAAGATATCCTATGGCCAGCGTTTCAGAAGTGGAAACAGACTGTGGTTTGATTCAAACCATATCTATTTATGTAAAATGGGATTTTAATTGGAGCTACTTATCCCCGTGATACAAATGAGGCAATGAAAAATGATTGATGCACTCGGGTAATTATTGTTATAGCACCTTGCAAACTACAACAAAAAAACTTTCATGTACATAATGGCTGTTTAAATTTTAATAAGATATAGAACTGCTTGTCAGTAGGCAAAATATTAATGCTACATTTTGAACAATATTTATATTTAAATACAAACAATATTTAACTGAAAAATCAGAATACATGAGAAATGCTGGGTGGGTTTGTTTAAGTGATGAATAGATTTATTTAGGAAACATATGGAAGAAAGTAAAAAATGCATTAACTAGTTATTTTTCACACTGGAGACATCCAAAGATGATACAGCACAAAATCCCTGTCTCCCAAAGTGTAAAAGGAGGCAGTGAGTGTGATGGTGCAGATATATCTGGTCTCATAAGAGTCACTGTTGCTGCTTCTCCATTTCTACCTAACAGCAAAGGTTAAGAGTGCAAAGCCAGTTTCTGTTCATTATTATACAGCATGAATAGCAATATAAATTCTTAATAATTGTTATACCTAGGGGGGAAGTAAAGCAATTCTGCTCATTTAAATGAAATGAAAGCTGAGCACTCCAGCCATCCTTTCCCTCTGCAGCCATGGAACACTGCCCCAGCAGGACGTGAGGCTGCTCCTGCTCTCTCCATCACAGCCAGATCAGACTTTCTGCAATCCTGAACATCCAACAAGGCTCAGAGAGGCCCTTACAGAGCACAGGACTCTGCAGACAGCAAGTGCAAGAGTCCTGTTAGAGAGAAGTCTTCTGCAGATAAAAAAAACTGCAGCAAAGAGTCTGTCTATACAATCAACTCCTGTGTCATTTGTCAGGGAAGGAAGGTCTACGTTAGTCTGAAAAAAATGCCAAGAAGCTGCTTGTAAGAGAGGAGGGTATTGAATAACAGACCAAAGCAATCAAGACCTTCTCTGGTTATAATCTCATTTGTGCATTGACAGTGTTTCAGTCAATAGCCTGTCATGCACTAGCCAAGTGTTGTATTGCAAAAATGTTTGGGCCATCATCTCAAATTTCATAGCTGGTGCCCTACAAGGTCAGAGAGTGGAATCATTACTCTTAATATGGTGAGTGATCAAGCCATAAATCCAGCAAAATCAAATTTTACTTTGGTGTTTCATATAAAGAAAAATAACAAAACGTCCAAACCATAAAATTTTTATATATCATCATTTCAAGCAACCAGATCTCATTGCATCAGGAAAATCAGAGGCCTCTGCATATAAAGCATGATCTCACTTTCATTGGAATCAATCACAAGTTCTCACTCTCTCTTTCAGAGAGGTAAGGTATTATCACACAATCACAAATGGTTTGGGTTGGGAGGAAGCTTGGAGATCATCCCATTCCACTCCCTGCCATGGGCAGGGACACCTTCCACCATCCCAGGCTGCTCCAAGCCTTGTCCAGCCTGGCCTTGGACACTTCCAGGGATCCAGGGGCAGCCACAGCTGCTCTGGGCACCCTGTGCCAGGGCCTCCCCACCCTCACAGGGAACAATTCCTTCCTAACATCTGATCTAAATCTCTCTCATTTTTAGTTTAAAACTAGTCTCCCTTGTCCTATCATCATCTATCAGTGTAAAAAGTGACTGTCCCTCTTTTTTATAGCCCTCTTGAAGGCTTCAGTGCAGTCTCCCCAGAACCTTCTCCCCTCCAGGCTGAAGGGGAACAGTCAGGATGGGAAGGGGATATTTCATAATTCTGTGTAGTTCTGGATGCAGATGATCACATTCTGGATGCTCCTTTTGGACCAAGCAAATGCAAAGCAGAACAGAGAGCTTGGCACATCCTCCCCCACTCCAGCAGCTGCAGTTCCATCCTTGCAGTGGGAGTTTTCCTGCAAATAAACACCTCCATGGAAGTCAGGTCAGCACATAGGATCAGTCTCACTCTGTCAAAGCTTTCTTTTGTTTCCTCTTTTTGAGCCTCCCAGTGAACCTGACTCAGATACAAAACCCCAAATGAAGCTGTCAGATCATGGCATTTGGTTTGGTTTGTGTTGTGGAACGGCTGCCCTGTGGAATGAAGGGGAGAGTGGTGCTGTTGACTATGGGCAGGAGCAGTTGGGTTAAACCACCACAGCATCACTGCACTGCTCATTTTTGTATCGCATTGCAGCTTCAGAATATAATTGAACTGTTTGGCTTTTGAGTGCCTTTTCATTGGAAATGCAATATTAATGAATCCTACTGAGCTTCCCCAAACAATAACAGGGATGTGAATAAAAAATTACCCCTAACTGTCCTGATTCTACATGAACCTTCCTAACCCAGCTATATTTAACACCAAAAAAAGGGGAAAAATACCCAAAGTAGAAGACATTAATGAATTGTGAAACACGGATCAAGGGCATTTTGCTTAAATCCCTGATTTGATCAGTTCAGGTTATGTCCCTCTCATACACCAGTAATCACCTGGATAGAGGGTTTAGCAACTAACTGTAATTATAGAGATGTTGAGCGGTGATTTTTTAAAACTGAGAGTTAAGCTGAGAAGAGCTTCTTGACTAGAAGCCAGTGTGCTCAATCAATTAAATTATCATAAGAGAAGAAGAATCAGACCAAGGGGGAATGCGGATGTGGATGTGAGGCTGATCATTAGCACAACTGAACTGTCACCTCGGTGTAGGCTGGAATGTGGCCATAGCAGGAGATTGATGGATGAATTTTGCTCAGCAGAGAACAGCCCACAGTGAATTGCTGATAAGATCTGAAAATAAATCTTACAATATTACAAGGCAAGGTGGAACTGCAGCCTCTGCAGCCTTGCTGTGGCTCACAGGCTGAGCAGCTCCTGCTGTCTGCCTGCTCCCAGGGGCCGTTCCTGGGCTGAAGGAGGTTCTTCTCCTCATGTTATAGGATGTTGCACCCATGAGGTGTCACACAGCAGCTCATTAACACTGAAGTGGATGAGCTTGGAAATATTTGAATGGGTTTGTGTGACTCAAAGATGCAGGTTTTCCCTGTAACTCTTGTTTTTCTAGATAACAACATCATGTCTGCCTTTTAGAGGAAGGAGACACTGACTGGAACCACAGCAATCCAAAGCCAAAAGGCAGTGTGGCATGGAGGGGGGTAAGGATGAAGCTGGCTGGCAGGCTTGTTTCTGGGTTCATGGAGGTATTATTGACCTGCAGAGTACCTGTGAAGAGGGGATGGATGTCAGACAGCTCACTGAGAAAGGTTTCTTTGCTGTGTTCAGCTATTTTGGTCCTCACTGTTCCGGGGAACTCTGCTTTAAGCTCCCTCAGTAGAAGGAGAGACAAAGACTGATCTTGCCATTTAGAGCCAAACCTTAAACAGACAGTGGGAAATTCACAGTGAATTCATTAGGTGCCCACAGAGTCCTCAGAAAGAGGAGGCCTGAGCTGCTGTCACGATCCCCTGGCTTGCAAGCTACAGCAATGTGACTCTGGAATCAGCAATCAGGGTATAAATCATCGGAAGATGTGAACTTCTTTCATTCCTCACTTAGGAAGTTTGTGCTGTAAGAGAAGTGAGGCTCATTCCTGTCACACCTACAAGGGAATGGCTTTACAAATGATTATAAATATCATTATTTAACTCCTGTGGGAGCTCAAAGACTCCCAGATCTGCACTATTCTGAAAAGGTATGAGTTGTGTGTGAGACTCAAAATATCTTGTTTTGATACTTTACTGCAAGTAGATGTTTTTGGGATACAATGTCCAAATAGAGAGACTTTATTCCTAAAATTGCATCCTAGATAAGATCCGCACTGGCTGATTTCTGTCTGGCTTGGACAAAGCTCCCACATCCCCCTTAATAGTCCAGAGCACTCTAATTAATACTGTGAGTAAGTGAGTTGCCTTTTTATAACGTGTGAAGTCCATAAAGAAGAGCCATTTCTACAGCTGCCCACTAAACCCCACACCCCTTTAAGGGCATGGTGAGATCTTTCCCAAAGCTTTGTAATATTCCTGTTCCAAGGGTTTTTAGTGTCAGTGACAGATGGCCAACTGAGAGCACAAGGAAGAGCAGCTCTTAACTTATCCATGAAGTTTGAGCTGACACAAGGAGAAATATAAAAATCCTCATAGTAACATGTCTCCCTGAAGGATAATGGTCTCCATTCCTCAGTGTCCTTAAGCCACAGGGAAAGGGAAGGGTTTGAGGCAAGCAGGGCTGCAAAGTCCAGTACAAACCTCACTAACTAAATCAAAATCTTCCCACTGACCTAGGATGACTCTCTGTTAAAACAGAAACACTGAACTGAATTCAGATACATGGAAATGAGGTGCCAATTGTTTTTATTTCTGGAAATAATCCAGGGCTCCCTTCTGCACTTCTGGGGTCTTCAAGCAGTTGAGGCTCCTCTCATGCCGCCCTCTCACCTCTGAGGTACCTCATCAGCAGAAAAGGGATCGCATTTGCTCTTCCTCTGCTCTCAGCTCTGCGGCAGCAGCAGAGGCTCTTGGCAGCGGGGAGGCAGCAGGTGTGCAGAGTGCTGCTCTCATCCTCCTCCTCCTGCCTCCTCAGCCTCATTAGCTCCAGCCCCAGCGGGAAAACTCCCGGGGAACGGGGCCGGGGTCAGCCTGGGACTGCCCCGAGCGCTCCTCTGGTGTGGCCCGGGGCTCCTCCCAGCGGGGTGTGGGAGCGCTGGATTCCAGGGCGATGGAATTTCCAGTTAACCTCGGGGGCACAAAATCACCTGGCCCAAGGACAAAGCTCCTGTTTCCTTGGATCCTTTGCTTGGCAAACTCTGTCATCTTCTGCCTGACATGCAGATATTTCAGTTCCCAGAGCCTTCACTGCCTACTAAAAGCAGCACAGCTCCTTGCAGGGAATAAGAGAATCTCAGAAATTATAGAAAGGCTTGGGCTGGAAAGGATGGAATGGTTTGGGTTCACAGGGACCTTAAGCATTGTCTTTTTCCAGCCCCCTGCCATGGGCAGGGATGTCAATAATATGGAGATAAATTTCAGCCTTTGTCCAGAAATGCAAAAATAATTTGTCAGCTGGTTTAGATGGCTCTGTGTGAACACTCTGTGCCCATCAGCACTCACCACTCTGCCAGTTCTTCTGTCATTCACAAATTTTTGCTGCAGAGATTCCATATTTACTCCTAGATCAGTAATGTAAATATTGATAGGAGTAAGTGGAATAGCAGAAACCGACCAGAAATACATTCGATGTTTATTCCACATTGACAGCTGCTTTTTGAGATGTCATTTAGTTTTTATTCAATTATTAATGTATGTTGTTGATAATTGTATAGTGCTGATTTTTTAATCAGAATATCCTTCAGTACTGAATCAAACATGTCACAAAATTTTTTTTTATTTGCACAGCTACTCTAATAGAACTTGCAACTTAATCTGTGATCTCATCACAGAACAAAATCAAGTTTGTGTAGAATGAACAATTTCTTGTGAAATGCTAAACCTTATTTCATTCTTTTGATTTTTCATTGACTGAATCTGAATAGCACCATAACTAATTGGTTTTCCTCCTGAAGTAATGACATCTTTTCAAAAATCTGCACAGGATTGTGAAAACATTCAAGTTTCACTTTGGTTTTTCTTAAAAGACATTTTAAAGAATTTTCTTCAAGAGATTTTTGAGAACTTGCAACTGAGGCACCCAGAAGAGCGACTTGGCTGCTGGGCTGGCACAGCAGGAAAGCCCAGGGGGAAGAAGGAATGTCTGAGTCATCCTCCAAACTCCCTTTTGCAGGTCTCCAGCACAAATCAGAGAGCAGCAGGGAATTGTTCCCAGGCTGCTCCAGGTCAGGCAGGATTGATTTCAAGCTGCAGGACATTCCAGGGGCCTCGTGCTCTGCACAGGGCAGCTCAGGAGGGACAGGGACTCCCCTCTGCTGACAGGGCAGGGAATGTGGATGTGCTGGATACTGCTTGGATTCTGAGCATGAGCAGCAAAGCAGCTTTGGCTTCTCTCCCCTGCTCCCTTCACTCTTATCCTGCTCACAAAGGAATATGATTAAGATGTGAGTTGTTTAGATCCATTTTTAATATCTCCTGATCAAAAGTGGAAGCTTAAGGAGCATGTAAGGAATGACTTTGATATTAAAGAGAGAGAAAGAAGAACAAATAGTTTAATTTGCTTCTTGTCTTTCTTGGCTTGGGAATTTGAAGCAGATGTTCATATGCGAACACAAAAACCCCATATTCCATCCAAGTCTGAGCACAAATTGCCTGGATCAGAGGGAAATGTCTGGAGAGGGATACACCAGGGTGCTGCCTGCTGGGAGGGGTGCAGGGATGGCACAGGCAAGGACCCCTGGGAATGGTCTGAATTGTGGGACCAAAAAATGAGGGAGAAAATCCTTAAAATGGAATAAAATACTTGCAGTCAGCCCTCGTCATAAAACAAGTACAAGTGTATTATTGCAGTGTATCCATGGATGTGAAAACTGGGGAAAATGCAGATTGAGTATTACAGTAAGATTTTAATGGAGATCTTCAGAGACAAAGAAGGATGCAATGGTAAAAAAAAGGGGCTGATTTCTGCATCTTGAACTGATGAGGGCGTGGGGTGGCACATATGAAACCTCTGATTAGTCATAAATAGGGGAAACAGACTCTCCATATCATCCAAATTCTAAAGGGCTGCAATGTCAGATTTTCAAGAGGGTTTTGATTCATTTTGGTCTGTACATGTAATGAGGAATGAGAGCTAAAATGCAGAAGCCAAAGGCAGGCACAGGAGAGAAGCCAATCAGCACAGAATCAAACAGGAGGCTGTGGGATGTTTCACAGATCACTTTAATCCATCACCTGAGAGAAATGGCCCAATGAGGCAACTACCACCAACCTTCCACCTATCCCAGGAAGAGGCACTTTGCTCTCCAGCACAACTCCCTGCTCTCCAGGCTGACTCCAAAACTTGGGAAGAGCCAACAACTCACCTATTGCCAAGAAGAGAAGGGATGTGGACACAGACCCAGGCAGAGAACTCACCAAGGATAATCCTGCCCCATCCCCTTCAACATGGAACCACCACAGATGGACATTATCACTGACTCCAGCATTTCCTATGGGCTCATGATGTTTAAAATGCTTTTTAGATATTTAATTTCCACCTCTTTTACAAGAACCTCAGGAAAACCCTCGACCGTTCATGATGAAGATGGGAGAGGAAGGGGATGAGTATTAACAAAGAAAAAGACTTCAGGCTTGATTAAAAAAAAAAAAAATTTGATCCCACAGCAAGAGGGTCCTTGAGCTCTTACCATTTAAAGGCAGATCCAGAGTGTGCAGGCATGAGCTCCACATGTATACATAGGCATTGCAGTGGATTTATGGAGACAATGCCAGTTATTTCTCTGGAAGCCAAAATGTGTCACAGCGACTTCTGTACCTCACAGGCTCCAAGCACAACTCATGTCCTTCCCCTTGGAGAGGTCTAGTCACAGCAATTGCCTTCACCACCATGTTGTGTTAGAGTCCAAATACTCTTCCATTTTTGCTTCTATGTGTTCTGCATGTTCAGGTTTTATGTAGGAAATTAAAACATTTCAGAATGCCTCTCTGTGCTTATATTTGTATTAGTAGCACAGTATTTACCTTGCATTAACTGAGCATAAGCTGAGTGCAAAATCTGGCCCTTCATACAATGGGATAATTTTGGCACTGGGCCCAGTCAAGAACAAAAACCCAATTGTTTGAATTTAATCAGTTGGTGTTACTTGGCAGTGCAAGAAGTCTTTATGCAGGTATTTATTTGTCCCAGCAATAACAAGAATATTGGAATTTATATCCAGGAGATAAGCAAGTACCTTGTCACTCAAGCACAACTAACAAGGGAATTGCTATTTGGTGCAGACATGTAAATGCCAAATACTTAGTCTGGTTATTATTGTAAATTCCATTTTTACAACCTCTTGTTTTTAAAATGGTCTCTTAATTGATTTTTAATTATATTTTTCAATGACATTTAACTACACGTGCTTTGTAAATAAACCCACACACATCCCAAAATACATTAAAGGAGCAAATACCGACACAGTCGAGGTTCTCTTTTCCCTGCCTGCTCTGAGTGCTCTCAGTAGATGTTTTGCATAAGGAAACGAGATCAAAGTGGTTCTGAGTAGAAATGGATGCAGTTTTACCATAGGCAGCTGATACCAGAAGATTTGGTCCTCAGAGTGTTACTGATACACAACAGAATGTAGGGGATGAAGCATAAAATGAGCCAGAACATCCAATCCTGTGCCCTGTGATTTACCCAAGCTGAAATGTGGCCAGGACATACTGACCCACAGCTGGTTTAATGTAAAATTCCATGAGGTCTTTAGTGATCAGAAGAAGCTTTAACATCTCTTTAACCTCAGAATATCATATTAAGGGAGAAGCAGAAGGAATCTCGTGTCTCCAGTGGGTGTTTTGGAGCTGTCAAACAGCCCAGGTGAGCACCAGGCAGGTCTGTGGTACAAAGTGCAGAATTTAAGGACATGGAACGATAAATTGCATCCATCCAGCTGCCTAAAGCACAGGTTTGGGATGAATTTAAAAATGCAACCCTGTTAACTGAAACACTGCATGAAACTACTCAATTCCCTTGAGTTCCTGCCTCAGCATCCCTCATGTTTGGGTTCCAGAGGATTTTGTGCCATTCAAGACAGAAACCATGCCCAGGGCCAGGCTGGAAGCAGCTCCCTCAGATCCCACCACCCTACATGAGCCATTGGATTTGTATGTTTATGGATTTATATCCATAACTCACTGTTGTAGTTGCTGTTCTCACCAGTCTCTGCCGAAGAGGTGCTGGACTCCCCCAGCCCATCAGAGGTAGCCAAATCTTATGGAAAATCAAAATAATAACTTGAAAATATCACTTCCCATGCATTCCTGAAAACACTGTATAACCTTGATGACGTCAGTAGGACAACAACAAGTGAAGACTTGCACCTTTTTCACTCAAACTTGCATTTGCTGACAATTCCCACATACCTTTCCCATGGCCAGGATGTCACATTGCTATCAGCAGGGCTGTAATTTCATTAATGGTCACAAAGAAATGGAAAACGCTGGAAAATCAGAATTTAGTATTTATCCAATTCCCAAGCTTAGCAATTAAGGCAGAGGCATAGTGCTTTTGTTGGGGAAGGACCTGACTCCTTTATGCTGTGGCACTCACAAAACCCACAGGACTGGGGAATGACTCTATTGATCTTGGGTAAGATTCACTCCTGTGCAGAGATCCAGCACAAGCCAGCATTTCCCATAAATTTTGTTTAAGCCCCATCCTGTGGAATAAAGCAGCAAGCAAATCACACATTACTGGGACAACGATGCTTTGTTCCTAAATATTGCTACTCCTGAGGAGACTACAAAATGCTTTCAGAGCCTGTCAGAAATGAGATGTGACTTGCCAAAGGTCACCCAGCAGGGAGCAGAGGAGCTGGGACACATCCAGGTACCAGAGCAGAGATCTCTGTCCTGTCCTCTGCCCTTCTCCACGGTACAAACACACAGTGACAGCTTCTGCCCCCCAAAATGTCTTCTCAAAAATGCCTCATGTAAAGTCTGTCTGCACAATGGGAGCTGAGTGTTCCTCACAAGCTGCATTCATTAATTCAGGCCATTTATTTTAATTTCAATGAAACCTGATTTAATTAGTTGTCGTATGTGTTCTGCATAGATGACTAAAGCTCTTCTGAATTTTTTTTCAGTGGGTACATATTTCACCTGCTCTCTTTTTTTGCAGTGGTTGCTTTTGCTCATGTCCTGCTATGGGATCTGAGGAAAAAATAATCCAACTGGCATTCCTTTCCAGCCCTTAATGAAAGTAGGGTTCAGTTCCTGCCATAATGTGAAGACTGGTAAAACATCTTTGCTGACAGTTTAAAAACTTCCAGAACACAGAAATTAAGCAGAAGGAATTGGAAATCTCACAGACAGATTCCAGCAGACAAAAATGTACACTCTGTCCATTAACTGACTCTGAATAAATAGAAGTTCTACATTTTATATGTGTCACAAATTCTTAAGAACAGTAAATGTTTGTTAATGGACTTACGGGGGGAAAAAAGGCTTAACCAAGTGGCAAAGCTCTCTGCACTTCTGTGTCTCAGCAAAACTGGCTGCAAAATAGAGTAAACTGTGAATGTATGTCAGGGAGCTACAAGTAAAGTTTCAGATTAATCCATTCCTGAACTTGTGCTGTTGCTCAAAACAGTAATTGGAAAACAATTCTGGTAAGGTTTTGTGCAGCAAGGATAAAAATCCTTCCTTCAGCACAAGTCAGTCCTCTTATTTCCTGGGGAAGGGAATAAATGGTTCCTCTGGGAATCCAATAATTGTTTGTTGTTTCTTTTTAAGCAAACATATATGCACCTGTACTTATGAATAGTTATGTTTTTATTTGGCCATAAAGTGCCCAAGTGGTCCTTAAAGCATATAATTCCTCACCTAATTGCACAGCCCTGAGTATTCATGGACAAATTGTAATTACAAGTGCAGGTTCATTCTGCATGGACAGTCTCTGTTTTAACTGGCAAAACACAAATGGTTTCACATTATGAGAATCTCACCGGTTCCCATTTTACAAGAGCACAAGACAAATTTAATAACAAATCTTTAAAGGATCTTGGAATTCAGGCTGGCCCAGCAGCAGGTGCTGTGAGAAATCCCCCTCTCTTCAGACACATGAAGTGAGAGAAATGCAAGGTAGACCAAAAAGAATCAATTTGTCACAACCAGTAATAGAGAGCTGGAGCTCTTGGTTTAATTTCTGACACCTGAACTGGCAAAGCTCTTCAGCAGTGACATTTATTGATCATGTAGCCTCAAAACAAAGCTGGGGAAGAGCAGAGCCTGGACAGGCAAAAGATACGCATTAAATACAACAGAGAAGTTCCCAAAATTGCTTTTAATGGCAGAAAAAAAAGAGAAATAAATCCCATTTATAGAGCTGGGAAGCACAGGAAGCATGAAGCCATTCTTACCAGCAAGAAAGTGTTGGGATTTTGCTATTACATGGCTTTTCCTGTCATGTTTGATCACTATTTTAGATGCAGAGGGGACACTGTGCCTGTTAATGTCACTGGCCTCAATCATGCAATCCTTAATCAAGCAGAAATCCCTGCAGCTTTGCCCATAAAAGAATTACAGACTTAGTTATAGGTTTTCTGGTGCAGATTTGACCCCTGCTGCCTCCCTGCTGCAATAAAACTCCTAAACCCTTTTGGATCATTACTCCCACAACTTGCCTGAGGGCACAGGGGATGCAGCATCCATGGGGCTGTTTTCTGGTTTAATCCAAGAGCTGAGGATCCAGCCAGTGACTGTCCAAGCCAACAGACAGCATGAGAAACCATCCAAACCAGGGCCAGGGCTGGGAGGGAATTCACAGCAAATCATCCCACTAAGTCAAATCCTCCACAACTTTCTCATCCTTGTTCAGCCATTGCCAGAATGTCCTTTATTTAGAACAGAAAAAGAGGCTTCTTTAATGGCTAAAAAGGTTATTAGGATTGTTTATTCTAAGCTCTGAAATATGTGTTCAATTCTTAATTTGCTTATATGTCTTCTAATTACATCAGCATTGAGGTTCTGCCTTTGTAGTTGTAATTGGAAGCTGATATAAAACCAAGACTAGAAAACATTAAGCATTGCAGTGACTGGAGCTGGTTTTTGTGGCATTTGTCATCTCACTGTTTTTTTACCAGAATGAAATTTCCAACACAATTCTCTTTTTAACCTACAATATTAGGTGAAAATATTAAACATGTTCACTGGAGATGATTATTTATCTGAGATAAATCCAAAAAAAGCCATATCCCGCTCAAGGCAGAGCCTGCAACTCATTATTTACATAATTCAAGGTTAGAGAGGGAGGAATAGAGAATGATTTGGAAGGGAAGGGACATTCAGGACCATCTCATTCCACCTTCCACTACCCCAGGCTCCTCCAAGCCCCATCCCATGGCCTTGGACACTTCTGGAAGTCCATACAAGAATTCCTACGATGTTGGTGGCCTGGTTGTATTCAAAGGCCATGATTTCAACTGATCTTAAAATCCCCTCTAAGATCAACAATAAATTCTTCTGGATTCTCATTTTCAAGTTTAAAATTGTGTCAGAGAACATTAATTACAAACTAATCTAAATGTATCGTCACCCTGTAGTTGATTAGCCTCAGCCCTGACAAGAGCAGCGTGTTCTTAGGTGCAACCAAAGGTGATTTTTGGGGTGGGGTTCAGCCCTCTCTGTGGAAGCTGCTGAACTTCAAAACCTGCCTAAGACACCTGAAATTATTTTCCATTGAGATCTACAGGAACATTTTGATAATGCCAAGGGCCATCCATCATTAGAGCTCTTTATTCAAGGTGCACTTCGTGCTTTACTTCCCATATTATAATAGGAAATGATAATGGAATAATAAATGGAGAAAAATATTTTTTCTGTTGTCTTTGTTCGAATTGCTCAGTGTGTGAGAGCAACACGTGTCTGATTTTTCATCTCTCCTTGAACAGCCTGAACTGACAGATTGCCCATAATCTGTTCTACAATCTCAGTGCCAGAACATGACAATAGACAGCCCCACGGAGTGGCTTGGGAATCTCAAAGGGAATAATTTCCCACTAACCAATAGCTGAAGGGTGACCCAGTTTGGGAGGCCTGGAGAGAGACACATTGCTGGTGGCTCCAAGCATGTGTGGCTCCATGCAGGCACAGTTAAAAGGCAGATTAATCTGCAGTCAGGTGTGAGGAACAAAGCCAAGGAGTCCTACCGGGGACCACACGGCATCCAGCCCGTCTGGAAAGCACTTTATGAATTAACCTAGGCTGGTGTTTTTTTTAAACTGTGAGCATCCAAAGATTCACACTAGTGTTTCTCCAGCCTGATCTGTATTCCAAAGCAGTGCTGCTCACATAAATCTCGGTGCTGTTTTTTACTGGAGAGTGAAAGGGAGAAAAGCCGCCGTTAAATCAATAGGCTGCGTTGCACACCACAGTGTATGAAAGTCCTGGTGCTGTGCTTATCACTTGTGCTGCCACCAACTAATTGCTGTCCCTTGCACTTCATTATCCCCTGTAATATGGTTACAATAACAGAGGATGACAAATAAGAACTGTTATCTTCTCCAGGCCAGTCTTTCCTCGCAGGGTGAGTTCTCATTCAAATCCATCTATCTGGATGAAGAAGATTTACCAGATTACACATGGACTTAAAAGGTTTAACACGAGCAGTGATGGAGAGCTGCCTTAGGAAATATTTTTACAGGCACACTTTGGGGATCTGGCACAAAAATCTCTTTACTGTTGCTTTTGTACCCACCATGGTTTCCCTTAGCTCTCCCTGCATTTAAGGCAGCGATGCTGGCAGACAGAAAACCTGGTTCTATAAAATACTAAATGTGCCTTATGTCCTCCCTGAATCAAGTCTGCCACTCATTCACACACCAGAGAGGTGGTCTGATTCTTTTGATGTTAAATTAGATCCTGGAACTAATAAAACTGCCTACATTGATTATGAAGCAGAAACAGGCGAAGAATATTATGGATAGGAGAAAAGAGTTTGGGTCTGGCAAGAAAGGATAAAAGTATCTGATCATTAATGGGTGGCCTAGTTAAAGAAAGTCCTTTGTTGCAGCAAAAAAGAGGAACTGTAGAAAACGTGAATGAAACCTCCAACAGCCACGTTAAGGCCACCTGGTCTCAGGTGAGGCTCAGAAGGGGACGAGGAGCCTCTTCTGTGCCTTCCAAAGTCTCTGCAGGAGATCAGTTTTTCCCATTGGATGTAAAGGATGTGCACAGTGTCAGAAGGAAGCAGAGATGGGGAAGCCATTATTATAAAGTCTTTGTTTATGCTAAAGATCCTCAAACCATCAGTGTGGGGAGGCAAACTCACATGGACTACAGGAGACAGCAATGGGAACTCAGATGTTTCACCAGTGAAATGAATGCATTTATAAATTACATTTCCTTAATCCCATGGCAGCTTCACACATGTCTCAAAAGTCAGCCTTTACCCCAGGAACCCACAGCACTCACAAATACACCAATATTTGCCTCCACAGTTACATTAAGGCACACATTTGCATACTTAAAGACACCCATAGGTGAAGGAGCACAAACAAAAGCATAACAAAGAACCATTCATTTTCCAAAGCCTTCAACCCAAATTTGGGATAACTAATTGTCCAGTATCTGGTGGCTGGAGGTAGTTCCCACTCTTATCCCGTGCTGAGCTCTCTGTAAATTTCTGCAATTTTCTAACTCTTTCTGGAGATATTGTTTCTTTCCTTTTGATGTTTTAGACGCTCTTTTTATTTTCTGCTTGGTTCCACACTAGTTATGATCAAGAATTTCTCTCAGAAAACAGCATTACATAAGCGTCCATAATTCTGTGTAAACTGGTTCTAAATACCTAAGGACCCCAACAGTTCACGAAAATAAATCTGAACATGCCCATGAATCATTGTCTCATTTGTATTATTTCAAATGCTCTGCTAGTTAATGATGTCTTGAATTGGTTTATTATTATTATTATTATAACCTGGCTGATGGTTAAATCAATCAAATAATCAGTGCTGCAGTTCATCAAATACACACCTCCAGGAAGATGCTGCTTCCCTTGCATAGTGCTGAGGAAAAACAGCATTTCGTTATTAGAGACATGATTAGTTTGTCTTAATATCCCAGAAATGTGGTGAAATAGTGCCTTGGAGGTACCAGTTAACTGTTTTTGCATATGTTTATAGTGTTTCTGTTTTTCTTAGAAAGGAAAAGATGGAAATTGCACTGCACCAGTTCCTGGCGGAGTCACTGGTGTGTCCTGGCTGCAATCTGTTACCCAACACTGCCTCAGCTCGGGCACTCCCACCCTTCCAGAAACCCCCCAGCATCCCTTTCCTCACAACTGTGCTGGATCACACTGATTTTGCTCTTCCCCTTGTATTAAGCCAGTCTTTCAGAAGCTTTGCTACATCTGTGTGGATATCAGCTTCTCTGTGAACAGCATTAAAAGGACCTACTTAGCACTGCATTGACATTATCATGGCAAATTGCTTTAAAAGATCACTTGTAACTGTAATATTAGCACAATAAAATATTTTAAATTTGCCTGCTGTGTCTCAGAGCTTGCCCTGATGGTGAATTACTCCTCATAGTACATTAACAACGGTTCTAATAATTGTCAGGAGCACTGATGGACATTTTGTTCTCCTCCATGAAGGGAGATCACAGCTCCAAGGACATAGGCAGTTGATTAAATTTCATAACTCTTGCTTTCAGGTAGGTGATGTGGAAGACTTACACCTATATATCAATTATAAATTTATTGTGTTAATAGCTGGTAGGATTAGAGCATCTGCAAGCTGCAGTTTTATGCAGAGCTCAGGATCAAGGCTTCCCGTGCAGTGACTCCCATTACAGCCTAATAAAGATGAATGTGGCCAGTGTTGCTCAGAGAGAGCGCTCACTAAATGAAGAAAGCAGCTCAGTGACTGTGGAATCTGTACAGGAGCCAAACCCAACTCCTTTTTCTAACTCAGAGATGCAACATTTGGGCAGTTGCCCAAGGAAGGGAAGAGAAGGAAAACCAAGTCTGTATGCATTTTTATTTCTCACTGACTCTAAGCCCACAGTTATAAAACCTAACTAAATTCTTGATTTCTTTCTATGCGCAGTTCCAGACTCTTTAATCCGTGATTATAGGAATGTAATTGATATGCAGGCCATGTTAAATGCATTATGGTAGCTCTGCAGTTAGGCAAGTAACATATTCCCACTAAATTTCAGTGTGATGCAGTCCAAAGTGAAAACAAGATAAAAGGAATTCAGAAGATGAGAACTAAATGAGGTTTCATAATCCTCAGCATGTGCACAGTTGAGAGGCAGAGCTCCAAACGACCTGGACAAATCTGCATAAAGTTTTTTAGCAAACATAAATGAATTCCTGAAGTAATCACTCCATCAACACATGGGATTGTATCTCCACCTCTCCCACTCTTCACTTCTGCTTGCAGAAGAAGTCTTGCATAATAAGTAAAAACTGCACTTGCAATGTGCTATTTTTTGAGCCTTTAAGATGAACACTGCTCAACCTGACTACCTGGTGGATATATTTAATAATTTATCAAAAATGTCTATGTTGTGCCTGATTCCAAAGAGAGAAATAAGGAATGATAGTCTGTAAACATTAGCTTGTTACACAGCTTTCAGAATCTAAAGGCTGAACAGCAATGTAACCTCTGCATTGCACAAGGGAGAGAATTTGGCATTGACAATGTGTTCCAAATTTGATCCATTCCTCTGAGGAAGGTTCTCAAACATGGCATGGTTAAAAAGTTAGCTTGGAAAGGGACTTGGTAAGCTTCCATTTGGTAAGCAAAAGTCAAATTCTGGTCAAACTGAAACAATGTCACACAGCTGGACTGGGTGATCTTGTGGGTCTCTTCCAACACTGATCCTGTGCATGATTTGACACAGCAGACCCTGTGCAGAGGGTGAGCACAGCTGGGAATGACTTCCAAAGTGCTCCAGGACAATGGGGAGGTGCCTCACTGGAGAGACCCCCTGGCAGTGCCATTCCAGCCCTGTTCTCTGTACTGGGCTGCTCTCTCAGGGTCCTGGGTGCACAGGACAGCCTTGTCCAGCCCCTCCTGGGACCACCATCCACAACCCAAGGACCCAGAGGCTGCATTTCAGCTCAACCCTGGACCCTCAGTCACTGCCTGAGCTAAGCTGGAGCTGAGTTTGTCTCCAGCTCTGTCTCAGCCAGGCCTCTGTCTGCCCAGGGACTCTGCTGATCCCAATGCCATGGACTGAGAGCCCAGCCTGACCTCATACCAGCCTCTTCAGCAAGGACCTGCTTGGTCCTTCTCACTTGAAACAGGGTTAAATTTGCACATTTCTGAAATAATGGATTTGAAACCATAGGTCATTTGTTCATAGTAATTAGTGTGTGACATCACTCCTGCTAATGTTCAACATATGGTCTAATGCAATATTACATTATTTATTGCTACATTATGTTTCATAAGTGCAAAACATACAAAGAGTCAAGCAGCTGAAGCCTGCACTTGGTTATGTTAATCCTCTCAAGTACCGTGGTATTTCACAGCACCTCTTAATAGCCAAATCTTTTCTGCATCTCGGCTGCTGCCTGGCAGTCTGGCTAAGAGAGATGTGGGGGATCCATTCCTGTAGCTGAGATCTCACCCTGCCTGCAAGTGCCTCACCAGATGGTCAGCATATTGCATTTTCCCCTTGGTAACATCCTTTTTTCTCCCTGCATCTGGAACTCAAGTAGGAAAATACTTCTGTTGTTTCCTGTAGTGCTGGAGGTAGGGATGTATCCTCAGCTCCTGCAGGGTGCAGCTGCCCACGTCTGTGCAGTGTTTTAAGCTGAGATACACCTGAATTTTGGGGCTTACTTCCCCCTCTCACAGCCTGGTGATGCAGCAGGCAGGGAACTGCTGTCTCTTTGATCAAGAATTCCCACAAAACAATTGCTTATTTCATCTCAGGTGCTTGAAGTGTTGCTTGTCTTATTCCAATGCTGTTTTGAAATGGCTTTTAGCATTCATGACTTTCATCCTAAAATGCCTCTGTTAGTTGATCAAAAGGTATTCTTGACCCCATTCAAAAGTTCTGGAGCTCTTCCTGTCAATTGTCCCCTAATTAGAGCCACAGCCCCAGCGTGATGCTCTTCTCCAGAGGAGCACAGGAGGTCACTGGCATGAGGCTGCAGCCTCTGGATTGTTTCTTTGCTCCCAGCACCAAGAAATGGAATGGCTTTTTAAAAAATCCTGTGTTTGCATTAACTGGTAATGTGTTTGAGAGGGAATGACTTTTTTATTGTAACATTTTAGCAACAGCTCAGAGCTTTGAAAAGGCATCATTTTAATATGCACAGTGCTCACCTCCTCAAAGAGCTGATACTCCAAAACACTTTTCAAATGAGTTACACATGTTACACAGTATTTTAGGAGTTCATTTCCCAGCGTTTCCAATTTCTTTAGAAAACAACATCCTGAAATCACCAATCATTCCAGAGCCTACACTAACACGACAGCTTGGCAAACACAGAGTCCAAATGTGCTGCCTTGGCAGTGCCTGGGTGGGTGGGTGTCCCTGGGGGCACCAGGTGCTCTCCAAAGCCACTCTGTCACTCCCCTCCTCACCTGGAAGGGGACAGAAAATAAAACAGGGGTCTGCAGAGCTCTTCTTCTCATTCCTCCCACCAACTGCAAATGCACAGGTTTGGGGTTTTCCCTGTCTTAACTCTGTTATTCCAGTAAACCCCTGACAGGCTCAGTCTCAGCCAGTGTTGGGTCCATCTTGGAGCCGGCTGGTGTTGGCTCCATGGGACACGGGGGAACTTCTGGCAGCTTCTCACAGAATTTTCTCACCCCTGTGGTCCCCTACAACAAAATCTGGCCCGGCAAACCCAATGCAGTCACTGCCACTCTTTAAACTGGCCCCAGCAGCCAAAGGCAAGACCCACATAACCCAGGAAACAGAAATCACTGACTTGCTTCAGCTGCAGAAGAAAATTGTCAAAAGTTCTTCATATCAGGAGTCGAAATCTGACTTTCAGTAGTGATAGAAAGTTTAAAAGCTGATGTGTAACTGCGTTTAAGTGTGTAAATTGTTGATGCTGCATCAGATTTCTCTGTGCTCTGAGGTGGTCCTGGCTTTGCTGGAGCTCACGTGGGACATTGATAAGCCCAGCCGTGGCCTCCAGGCCCTCGAGGAGCAGCTGCACAAAGCTCCTTGTACCTGTGCATGTTCTGCCATCACAGGTACACAGCTCCTACACCCATTTCAAAGTGCAATTTAAGACTTTTGAGAATTTCCCCTCCAGTTATTCCTCACTAATGTCTCTCGATGAGGTCAAATTCCTCTTCCCCTTTTACAAACGTGTAATACCTGCTTTTCTCTCCAGACTAATTTTGTTTTATAAACTATTAGCTTCAAGGAGTTACTGCAGAGTAACACTGTTGTGTGATCAGAATATCAACCAGAGGGAATTGCCTGTGTGTGTTCTCATCTATACCATTCCATCAGTCTCTCCTTTTCCCCATTTTTTCACTCTCCGCTAGTTATCCCTCCCAGACATCTTCCAAATCCCTTTATTGGGTTTTGTATTTAACAAAGAAGCAATGAACCCACAGAACTCTCCCTTCATTAGCAGAGTGTTGTAATAGCATCTTTCTTTACCCATAAATAGCATTTCAGCACTGTGAACATCTGCACTGTGGGAAGAGAAACTGGAATTGTCAACGGCCTGAACAACATCAGCTCAGAGACTCCTGGCTAAAAGACCTTCCAGTCATGATATTTTGCATATTCAAAAGCACAACCATATCTGGAGAGTTTGATTTGCTTTAAGACATTTAAGATTCCTCTGATCTCTCTTCAGAAGGACCATCAGCACACCTAAAGAAAATTTACATTTTCATGTGCCAGGATATTGAAAATTCTCCCAGGAATATGATATAACTCTGCAAACATGAGTCAATTTTTTTTTCCCATGGATCTATCTAGAAGAGACATTTTGACAGTGTAGGGTGAGGAGTTTATTCACAAACACTTCAGATAACCCACTTAATTCTCACCTGGCTTTCCTGCATCACCCACACATTCACTCCAGAACCACATCACGTGGTTCAGACCATCTTCCTTGCCTTGTGGGGCAGTTGAAGTCACAGAAATCACTGAAGTCATTGAAGTCTCTTAAGGAGCAATGACCAGGGTATCATATTCCACTGACTTTCCATAAAGGAATTCCCATGGAAGTCACTGGGATCTCACATGAAACAATCAGTGCTGGATGTGTTCCCAAGAAATTAATCTCTTTAACCAAAGGTTCCAGCTTTGGTGCTGGACATGAGTTCTCATTATTGCCAACAATTTTTACATAGCTAATTAATTCTCTGAGCTCCCTATTAAAACTTGGTGCAGAGTTTGGCCACTGCCTTAAAAGATCACTGAGATGGCCTTTTCGCTGGAGACAATTCCATCTATTTGATAAGAGATCCTGTAAGATTTTAAGAAAACTGGTAATAAGCCTGACATTTGAGTCCCACAGACATTTCATCCAAGAAAAACTGGATAAAGGTGACAGGGTTTGGTGGCAAGAAGTGTTTTTTCTGTACAGTATGAGAAGGGCTTAGACAGCACCCTTGGATAAAAACAAAGTCAAACTTGATTCATACTGATTTACACAATAATCTAAACAGAACTCTTGAAGGATATGGAGACATGGAAGAGACAGTGATGCAGTTCTCTATTACTGATGATGCTTTAAGCTATGGATAAAGCCAGAATGCACAGAAAGCCTTCTGCCAATGTTCCTGGGATCCTTTCTCCCAGAAAGTCTTCTGCCAATATCCCTGGGATCCTTTGCTCTCAAATAAGAGTGCTCTGCATGGGGATGCTCAGGCACTAGGCATACAGCTGATAGACTTTTCCAAAGCTGCTCACAACAGCAGCACTTACTCCAGCCAGACACTTACCCATAGGCTTCAACTGAAATTATTTCTATTCAACAAAGCATGAGATTAATGTTAAATCTGTTCCCCAAAGCTTTGTTGAACTAGGTTTAGATGAGTAGATACCATGAGCAAGGAGAGCAGATGTGAAGGAATCCACAGAACTGGAGCTGGGCAAAGCCAAGCAGAGTCAGGTGCCAGGGGCTGCAGGAATGGGATCCCAGCCTCACACAGAATATCCCCAACAACAAGTAATGAACATGCCTGAAAGGGGATCCAAACAGGGCCTTGCTCCTGTTGGTGTGAATCTTCCCCTCATCTCTGCCTCGTCCCACTTCCTGTCTTTGTTCACTAATGGTTCATCCCTGGCTCCAGGGAAGAACACCTCACCTAAAACAGCTTTAACCCCAACTCAGGGCTGATAGACCCATCCCCACCAGTCCAAAGAAGATTCCTTTTGATGTTCAGTTACATTTGAAAGCATGTTTGTGATAATTTCTTTGGTAACTTTTCCTTCTGGAACATCCAGGTGACCTCAGGGCTGAGCCAGGGCCTGGGAGAGCCCTGAACAACCCAAGGAGTTGGTATTTAGTGGGTCAGCCTGTCCTGGAAACACTAAAGGGACCAGGGACACACTGGATGCTCCAGCACCAAAAGTTGCTGCAATGTGTAAGAGGCTCCCTCTGTCTCTTGCCTTTCCTTGCAGGGAACGAAGAAGAGGGACATAAAAGCTTTCAGTCAGTTGCTGAAGTCTTCACTGTTGCAAAGATAAAGTAGTTGGAAAGGAGCTGGAGTCATTTAGCAATTAACTGACATTTTAAAAAACAATTCTTTTGCAAGATTCAGGCAACTCTTTTTATTATCTAGTTAATGGTAGCACTTAGAGAAGCTAATTTTATGTGTAATAAAACTTCATTACTATCCCTTCTTTGGAGAGAAGGGTGCAGAGGACAATTGAAATAAGAAACATATGGTTTCTTATACTTTCTCAGTCATATACGTGCATGTGATGCATTAGAGGTACCTAAAACTTTCTCCTTTATCTTTTCCCCCCTCTTTCTTTCCCTTTCTGGCTGTGCACTGCTGTGTTTTTTCATGTCAGAGGTCACCTATCAAATCCTACTCTGCTCTTTTTTTTCCAATCCCAAATCAATGATGAGGACAACAGAAGGTTAGAGTAATTTTAAAAATAGCACTGATGTTTCTGCTTGCTTATCTGGGCTCTGGTGAGTCTCTTACAGGCAGAGATTCCTGAGGAGAACGTTCCAGACCAGCAAAAGTGGGAGAGTTCACACCCACCATGTGCTGCAGGTCAGGGAACGGGGATGAGCTGCCTGGCCAAACCTTTGGATCCTTGTGGGAACTGTCAGAGCAGCAGCTGCTGTTGAGATGGAAGGGAAATGAAGGCTGAGCAGGGAGCACTGTCACACTGCAAGGTGACAGGATGACATGGCTTTTAACTCTATTTCAATCAGTGGAGTTTTTCAGCTAACCCACCCCAATTCCCATGGAGCTGTTTTTCTACCAGTCATTGTTATTAACCTGATACTTATTGTATTCAGAGTGACAAAAGTGGACAGATTGACATTTCATACAATATAGATTTTAAAGCACAAGATGGAGATCTCACAGGGAAAGTGCAGATTTGCAGAGTACACATCCTATTTTCTAACACAAGGAAAGGAAAGAGCAACAAACCAGAGCTGGTGTTGCATAATTGCCACTAAAGCAAGTAGGGACTTCCTCGGTGGGAAAATTCCAGCCTATGTCAGATCACTGCATAATTCAGGTGCCTTTCACAGCTGCTCCACCAGCCCCACCTCACAGAACCAATGCTGTTGGCTACAGGAGAGGAGTTACAGGTTTGTGCTGTAAGATTTTGCCCATTTCACTGCTGAGGCTCCATCAATTGGCTCCCACTGAGGATCTGCTTGTGTCATCCCTCTGTAGGCTCAAGAAAAAGTAGCTGGACTGTGTGAAAAAGGCACTTATTAAAATACAAACACTTCTACCACAAAGAAAGATCATCTGGAAAGTGCTGGCAAAGGATATTTTGTTCTTTCCTTCTCCTATTTGTTCTAGCAGGACGAGCCAAACTCAGCTGTCACTTGTAATGCTGCAAGCAGAACAAGCTGGTGGAAACTACAAAACTCCATTTGGAGTTGTAAGTGCTAATTTACACTGAGGGAGGAGCTGAGCCACTGGCAAATTCTGCTGGTGTTGCTCAGATCTAACCAAAAGCAGGAGTTTTCTCTGCATCTTTCACTTCTCTTAGAGTTGGAGGACTTTTATGAATATGTTTAACAATGAGCACCCCAGGGACTCCTTGGTAAACCAAGCAAGAGGAAGAAGAAAGAAATTATAGATCTGTTTTTCAGACATTACTGCATATGCTCAATGAGTGCTCATGGCTTTATGCATTCCAAATCCTTGGTGTGGTGGGAGCAGACCCCTGCATTACTGCCTAAGTCGAAGGCAGGAGCAGTGATTTTAAAAAACCTCCTGATTTGGGCCCAATTGTTTTCCATTCTTTGTAATTACTTTAACTTTCAACATCAGCTTTTCCTGTGAGCAATTCAGTAAGCAAATCAATTTTCCCTATTCCTAGGAGAGACTGTGTCTAGGTTTAACTTCAGAAAAGAATGCTCTGCGACAGGGTATTTCAGAAATGTGCTCTTCATCTGAAGACAGCTCCTTCAGTCATTATTTCAGCTGCAGGTACAGTCTGTATCTATTTCCATCTAACTTTCCACAGACAGCTACATTTCCTCTACCCTATCTGTGGTAGTGATAGCCTTTAAAAATATTGGAGGGAACTCAAGGATCCCTGCTTTTCACTGTGATATACAGAACTTTCTTCTAATCACGGGATGGTTTAAGATAAAAAACCCTGTGTAGAAACAGCATTGCTATCTCAGTGATCTGCACTGGTGGATTCATGACAACTTTGGTCTCTGTAGTAATTCCAGTAAAATGATGCCCTGTGCCTTTGGAATATCTTTAGGAAACACTTTTTCTGCAAAGCATGTGGCACAGGAAGGCTGTGGGGCAGAACAGGGAAGTGTGAAAGCACTCAGCTGGGACAGCCAGAGGCCTGGGGTTCATGCCAGACTCACCCTGCTCAGTCTTGCAGCCGTGTCACAGCACTCAATGTTCCCCCATGCGACCTGGGTTTGGTCTTACAGCGTCTGCTTTGCTTCAACCCATGCATATGCATATGTAAACTTGGCCTGGGATGTGCTAAGTGCCTTTCTAAATATGGATGAACTCCTGAGTCGAGCCGGATCACAGTCATATCCCCACCTTTGTGAAATGTAAGAAGCAGTGGGAGGTGGTTTGTGCTTTGCAGAGCCATAAAATACAATGTTAGATCTGGCTCCGAGCTCATTGTACAGGGAAGGATCTGAGAGCCCAGGGTGGAAAGAGAAGAGCCTGACCCACTGTGAGACATGAATCACGGCCCACATTTCGTGCCTTGGTCAGCCCATTAGAAATCCTGCTCTGAGGTTTCTGTATTGTTTTTGTATTTCTTCAGTATTTCCAGATGAAAGGTGCTAATGTCCCAAACATCATTATTAACTGAAATTCATTGCCTAGTCAGAATATGTAAGAGCCTGATGTTATCTGAGACACACTGAGAACTGTATTACTGCATAAAAGTAACTGTATTACACTTCACAAAGAATCTCAGCATTTACAGAGCTGAAAGAATGGTTTGAAAAATACATTTGTAATTTGAAATTAGGCTTTTTAATCAAAGTGGTAGATTGCAGCCGCTACTCCAAACCTGGGTGCGTGACTCGGTTCCTAGTGAGGGTGTTCTTCAAACAGATGAGCAAAGATTCAGACTGAAAAATGTCCTTACAATTGCAAGTGCTTCCTGCAAGTACAAACTAGAAAGGAAACCTTAGGAATGAGAATTTAATGCGTATTCTTTGAATCAAATGGTGCTGAATTTTTTTCTTTTCTTTTCAGTTTTCTGTTTTTGCCGGACATTTAGAGCCCCTGTAGTCAGTTTGTTTATGAATTCACTCTTGACTGTTTGGGTTTTCTGACTGTGAGAGGCATCAGTAAATATTTTTTTTCCTGTAGAAATTTTCCAGCGGATAGAGCAAAGTGTTTTACCCAGTGCTCAGTAGAGAGAATGGCAGAGCTGCTGCTGCCGTGGAGGCACCTGGAGAACCCCAGGATGGATGTCCCTTGGTGGAAGGGACAGTATGAGGTCTGTTTGTCCCCTTAGTTCCACTCCCAGCCATGGAACTGCAGTCCCCAGGGCATCCCTGGCAGTGAATTTTCTGCTGGCTGGCTGTTACACTGCTCCTGACAGGTGAGAGGATTTCCTGTTCTGCCAGTAGCACACATGGACATCCCAGCACCTCACACATCGTTTCCACTGATTTCCAGCACTGGACTGGATCCTTTATCTGCCCTTCTGCTTCCTCCTGACTGTTCATTTCCTTTATTTTCTCCTCCCTGTTATCAAGTGTGTGTTTGCCTACACCAAGAAGAAATTATCAAGGCTAAAAACCATGAACTCTATTGTACAGGGCATCTTCCCAGTTTATTCAGGTCTCTGATGCTGAATTAGTTACTTTATTAAATACTTGAAACAAGGAGGTATAGTGCTGTACAAATGCAAGGATTTATTGTTATACAATGCTAATCAGGGGTGAGCCTGCTAACACAACCAGAACTCCAGTGTATGCTTCCATACATGGAGCAAAATTCATCAGATAAAATTAACTTTTCTCTTTAGTATCTCCACTAAATCTATTCCAGTGTTGGGAAACTGTACAGAAGAGTTTTGCAGCTGGACCACTGTTTAACAGTCTTCCAAATGCTGCCTTCAGAAGTGCTAATTTCCTCCAAGCAAAGCTTGGCTGATCCAGATATTTTAACATTTATGACCCTTGTAGTCCCTTTCAAAATCCTGATTGTTAAAACATTAAAGGTTTCTATACAGCGCTAATGGAGAGAAGGTGAGCTGGTGCGAGACATCTGCTTCTTGATAATAATTATCAGAGTAATTAAGTTTTGCCATAGCTGCTACAATAAGGATCCAGTTTTGACATTTATAAGAGTGGCATTATGAAAAGCTGAACTCAGAATTATCTCTTTATCATACGACTAAAACAATTACAGATGTTCTATTGATGGATGCTGTGGTCCTCTTCTCAGCACAATAATTATCTTTTAATGAGCCCACATTAATGTAAATTGGATTCATCAGGAAATAAATTTCCCAATGAATGTGAGGCACTCTACAGGTAACCTTTCATGAAAGCAAAGCAAATACTAATCTTGATCATTTGTGGACTAGAGATTTCCTTTCAGGTCTGAGACAAGGCAAAAACCCAGGTGGATCACATTGTTCCCTGATATTTCAGGCAACTGGAAAATTTAATGAAAATAAATTGAATTTGTCACTTTTGTAAAATTTGCTGTGGATAAAGGATGGATAATAATACATGTTTTATGTGAGTTCCTATTTCCATCATTCCCTAGTTCACCTCAAAGAGTCACCAGTGCCATGGTACCAATAGAGGGAAGCTCAGTGCCAAATCTGCTGTATTATCCAGCTGCTGTGTTTTAGGGATCTCTACTGCCTGCCTGCCTCTGCTCCACCCTGCACCACTTCTGCCCTTTTCCTGGGTGTCTTGAATTCTTTAAAAATCAAGTTCCACTAAATAAGAAACTTCCCAGCTTATACCCCCCAAAAAAGTGTAAAGAACAATTTTTTAAAAATCTTATGAATATATAAAATGATACATTATGGATATATGTGTATATAATCACAAAATATGCAGTGTTGGAAGGGACTCACAAGAACCATGGAATTCAACTCCTGGCCCTGCACAGGACCACCCCCAATGTCAAAGTTGGAAGATGTTGGATGGATTTTGGCTGCAAGTGTTCCTCCCAAGACCATGAGGAGTAACTAAACACATGTATAGACAAGAAGCTGTGTCTGCTGTATTCATGGGATGGAACATGACTGTACTAAATTTCCTAAACCTCTTCTATATTCTTTACCCTATAAACAGAGTTATTGAAGCAAAAGACACAGTTAAATCTGATTCGTAACAGAATATGGAGGGGAAGCAATTCCTGAAGGATTTGGCTTGGGGTAGACAAGCCTTTGCTCCAAGTGTGGAATGCTGAGAGTCCAAGTCACTAATCAAGGAAAGGGTAAGGTGGGGAGCAGCTTTCCAGAGGAATTTCACCTCCTCATTGGTTGTGTTCTTCTGTCACTGGGCTGATCACGGCACCAGAGAGATACAGAGGTGACTATGGAGCCCAGGTGTGACCCCGAGCTGTGGGGACAACCTGCCCTAATCTGGACAAGTGAGGTCCCAACATTTAGACATCTACAGCACTGCTGCAGCTGGTATTTAGCCAGAGTCCTGGGTGGGTTCATGGGGTTTATGCTAAAAGCTGCAGGTCCAGGGAGAAGTGTTGAGGTGCAGGTCCTTACCTGACCCCATGGGCTGTAGGGCAGCCAGAGCTGGGGCTAAGGCAGGAGCCAATGATGCCTAAAGCCAAAGGACAAAAGGGACCAAGGAGATGTCCCAGTCAGTGACAGGCTTAGCAGTGTCTTGGATCCATCACTGCCATCAAGCCTTTTGAGGGACTTTTATCTGTGCCAGGACCAAAAAAAAAAAGGCCTATGTATTACTCCAGGATTATTTTGAGGACTGAAATGTGATTTCTTAGGTACACAGGCTCACTCTGGCCTTCTGCAGGGAATGGTTTTCTCCCACATTAGAATATTTAAAATAGACTTCATTCAATTATGGTGACTACATCAGCTATTTTTCCCCCTGAAACAAACAGTGCCCTGAAATTCATCAGGAGATACACATTGAAATGCATGCAAATTGTGTACACGCATTTGCTCTCTCCCAGCTATGGCAGAAGCCTCCATTAAAAAAGCATTCCCATCCTTACTGCAGCATTTGTCTGCAGCTTCTAAATGTCAATATTATCCCCAGTGAGAGGAGGTGGGAGGTGGGAAGGTTGGGAGCATTAGGGAGCTAATTGCCACCCAAAACTGGGAGTTGGGAACACTCCACGCCTTGTGCTGCAGGGACCCTGCACTGTCAGGTCTCGCTGCACAACCCCCAATTTACAGAGCCACCCTTTGTGTTGCCATGATCATCACAGGAAATGAATTCATGGTAACGAGAAGGTACAGCAGTAGATTAAAAGAATGTTCTTTACAATTCATTAATAATAGGAGCCTTTGAAATGAAACACAGAAAAATGCCTGTGTAAAACTGACTTCTCCAGATCATTCCCTGTTTTCATCAAGGACTTGGCCAATAAGATGTGAGAGCTCAGCACTAAAGACAAGCTTGAAGGGATTTTTTTGTTCAGATGTCACAAATAAGAAATAACACTCTATTTGAAGCAGCCGCGATCACCAATTTGACTCCATATGGCATTTTTGTTGCACATCAAAAATGGATGTTAGTCAGAAACTCCCTCCCCCATCCAGTGCCAGGGAAAGCTGAACACTGAATGTCCTTGGGCACCAAGACCATGTAGTGCATGGAGCAGTTCAAAGGTTAGCAGTTAGGTTCTCACTGCCTCTGTGGACAAAACAAAACCACTGAAGGGCACTGCTTTTTATCCAAAATGACTCTGCCACTCCCTTTAAATATAGCCATCTATCAAAACATTTCACAAGGATATTTATTGAAATTAATCTTGGATCTTTAATATTTTCTAATATGTCACTCTCGCTTTTTAAGTTTGGCTTTTGGAGTAGACTGCCAATAAATAAGTGATTTTTTCCCACCAGCAGGTTACCTCTTGAAGACAGTTTTCTGTGGATGAAGGGAGAAGGGATGTGTTGACAGTCACAGATACCAGGACCATATGCTGCCTAATCTCATCTCGAGCACATACTCTGAACCTCATGAAATCTATGTGATATTTAAATGCATCTACACTACACAACTCCACATCCATCAGATCCCTGGTTCCATGATGTCTCTGCACACAAACACCCACTGCCCTAGGTGTTCTCCAATATTAGATCCTGTGGGCTTGGGAGTTATGACAGTTTGCTCTCTGGTTTCAGTGGATTTGCCGATGTTTTCCTGACTTTGATTGACATCAGAGGTTTGATTCACCTTCTACAATTCTAGCAAGTTTTACCTTGTTTCACCAAGGACCCTGGGCATTCACACAAGAACCTGAGCTGAAAAGATACTAGATTGAAGGCAGTACTTATGCAAGATATAAAAGTAAAAAGATCAGGAAAGTAAAAAGTTAAGAAAAAAAAATCTGGTGTAAAAGATCCCTTTTGTTTCCTTCTTTAAATAAGATTTATATTGTCTCTTTGTGTCTGCTTCTGCCTGACTGTCTCCCCCTCCTCACTAGGAACTTGTTTTAACCCACCACCAGCCTTTGGCAGACTGGCAGAATATCCAAAAATACTGCAGTTCTCTGGCTGCAGTTAGACAATGAGACAGAAAAGGATGATTTTATTACTGCCCTGAGGAAAAGAACCCTTTTTTTAAGCATCAAAGGATGCATATGGGACTAATCAGTTGGAGGCAAAGGCTTTTAAATTTTGTCTCCTGACATTGCCTATCACACCAAAGTGCTGCTCCTGGCTGGGGCTGCAAAACACCTCTGTAAATATTAATCCCAACATATCCCTCCCTGTCTCCAGCCTAGGAATAGCAGAGGTGTGGTATTTAATAAAACAGCCTTTTTGTAATTACAGAGGGATCACTGCTGCAAGCGCAGCCCAGACGCCAAATCTGTCTTTTGCCTCTACTGAGATTACAAGTGTGACAAGTGTGATTTGGAGAAACACACCATGATGGTACAATTTCATGCTCAGTTTGCCATGCTTACAATAAGGCAACAGGAAAAAAAAAGCCTTCAAATGGTAAATGGAGTAAATTTGCTATGGAAATCACTGAGAGAAGATAAATATAGAGTCCTACAATGTCATTTTTACAGTCAATTTTCTCTCTGTATCTGAAGTTTATCTCAAAAGAAGGGAAATTACATAAACATTTCATCTGGACTGTAATAGTACTAAATTAGGTGCTCTAGAGATTATTTATATGATGTAGAAAGGCTGTCAGTGGCAAATATGAGAAGTACAGTAACACTGAAACAGAATCCACTCCAATTCCTGTACAGGAGTAAGTGGGAGCTTATGTAACTTCTAAATAAATGTTTTTTACAGATATTTAAACCACTTTCAGCTGAGCCATGTGTCGGAGAGATACAATGGTTCTTTCCTCTCAAACACAGGCTTCCTTTTGGGAAAACCTGGGGTGCTTTAGGGTTAAATCTTATATGGACTTTTTCTGTCTCCATCATTTGAATGAGGAGACTGAGTGTATTAATGGTCACTGGTCCCACACCAGGTCCATGCTCAGAAGGAGCTGCTGGAGTGGAGGGAGGTTTGTCCCAATCATGGGAGTCAATCATTTGCTCCAACTGCCAGAGACATTCCCTCTCAAACCAAGGCACTGTGTGGAAGTTCCTCAGGACTCACATCTCCACCAAACATGAAGGAGAGCAGCCATGGAACATCATAGGAAAGTCACATCTGCTTCCCTCTTGGGATGCTGAATTAGAAGCAGAGCTAAAAGATGGCTTTTTCTCTTTGACCCCATTAGAGCTCTGTAGGAAGAATGGGAATGAAAAACTATTTGAAGATTCCTACCAGATACTTTCTGATGGGTGAAGACACCAGGAGATGCAGATGTGGAACAGCCAGTGCCTCCTGTCCCTGCAAAGGGGCATTTGTGGGCCAGGCTGGAAGAGGCATGGGATGGCAGCCAAAGTCTCCCTCCCAGGGATCCCAGTGGGATTTACACTCTTGCCTGTGCCCAGTGGATCAGGGCCCCAGAGGTGCCCATCTGTCCAGCCCCTCAAAGCAGCTGTGAGTGGGCACCCAGCCGGCCTCTCCCAGGGGTGCCTGGGCTGATGAGGGAGGTGGGTGTTTCCCTGGATTTCTTACAGCTCTTACCTCACCCACAGAAACCCCCTCGGCTGCAGTCCTGCCCTCCCTCCATGAACAGGATGCACTCCATCACCACTTGTTAGGAAAAGCAGCGAGTTCTGCTACCTGCAGCCACAGAGGGAGCAGCAAAGCAGCCCCTCCTGCAGCCCAGGACTCACTAAGTCTTGTGCTTTTACTCTCTAGTGACATCTAAAGCACCTTTCCCCCATTAGCTGATATTGCAGCAGTGGCAGATGCACAACAAATAATACATTATAGACCTGTACTTCAAAGGCCTGAGTAGTGCAAGTGCAGTATCTTCCTCACATTCAGTTTATTTAATGTTTTCCATAAAAACGGTGTGTGATATTTATTTATTTGTTTTCCAACTGAGTGCTTAGACTGTGATTCCTTCCAGTTTTCATTCTCCTGCTTGGTGACCTGGCTGCTCAGGTGAGTGCAAAGGGCATTTCAGAAATAAAATGGAGAGAAATACAGTTATTAATCAGCACAGCTTACCAAAAATGAGCATTCTGCACAGAGCTAAGCCCCAAGGAAGGGAAAAAAGTCATGACATTTCTAGGAATGCCATTGGGAGCAGTGTGGCCAACCTCTGAATAATGAGATGAGAAGGTAAAATGAACGTAGTTGGGTGGCCTGAGGGGTTAAAGAAACATAAACCCCTGGCTGAGAGTGGAAACTTCTACAGGACTTCACTGTGTGTTCATGTTTTAAAGGTGTTAAATTCCCACAAAACTCCTGTTTTCATTTCATTCAGTTTTTTCTTCTACTTAGATCTTTTCTAGAGCAACATCCCAGGACACGCCATATTCCAGAGGGAAGGGTGGAAGCAAAACCCCAGAGCATCCCAAATGAGCTGCAGGGAGGAGGCACAGCCAAAAAGCAAATTCCAGGGTCATCAAAGCACTGTGCACTTCTGTCTCTGAGAGGGCTGGCAAGGAATTCCAGAGCAGCAAACTGGATGAGATGGGATGAATCCCTCACATGGAGCTGCACTTGACCGGCCCATGTGGTGAAATGACCCCGTGACAGGACAGTTAACCCACAAGCAAACAACCTGGGCTGTGACTGCCCATGCAGGACTGATTTTAGGAGCACACCATGCCTTGAGCAGGACAAGTGACTGCTCCTGCCATGAGGTGCACACCAGGGCAGGGATTGTGTCTCCAGCACTGGTCCCAAGGTGTGACATGCAAGCAGTGGCCCTGCCTCACTTGCTGGGGAAGAACATCTCTGAACACCAGCTGCAATTAGAGATGAACAGCATTTTCAAATTAGCAGCCAACTGATTTCATCCCTACAAGACCATCACATATCCCAAAGCTCCTGGAGGTTTGGACACACACACAAGAACTGACTCCGATATTTAGATGAGTTAATCGGGTCTCAAGTTCCAGGCACAGTAAATTTTCTTTACTGTATCAACTGTACACTGCAATGGAGATTAAATTAACAATGTTGTAGCAAAGCACAGACCAGAGTTTATAATAGATTTATAAGTACTATATGGACATGTTTGTCTTATCCTTTATTTCCTCATAAGTGATGCTGTTATGACAGCCATAATTCTTACTTACTCGACTTGTAGGCTGCTGGCAATAGCATAAAAATAGATTTTGAGAATTTATATCATACATGCATCATAAGAAGGCAACAAAAGAGCACAGGTAAAATTTATTTGGGTTTAGAGCCAGTGTTCTTCATATTCATTTTCCCACTAACCCTTTTCCCCTAAGAGCCATCAGCTCTGCTTCCCAACAGCCCAAGGACCTGACATTCCCAGCACGACAAGCAGGAATTGCACTGGAACTGTCTGACCAACTTTGGGCTTAGAGCTGATACAGAAGTTGGAAACAGCACAAATAAATTCCCCCAGGAACACTGCTACAGTCCCAGAATATTCACTCCCCAAACTGAGGAGCTCATTTCTAATGCAAAATGCACCACATGTGACATCTCCTCTCAGCTTCACACAGAGGAGTTCATCCAGCAGCACTGACTCTGGGAAGGGATCAGCAATACTCTGCTGAGCTCCTTGGAACAGCAGCAGTGTGGGAACTGGACACCAGGGCTGGAATAACAACATTCCAAAATGGCATTGTGCAAGAATAACTCCACAGGACGTTGTTCTACTTGTGAAGAATCTTGCAAGCAGAGAATTTTATAATCACCTCTTTTCAAGGGTGCCTGTTCTCAAAGGCAATGTCTGTTTGCCCACTGGGCAGGTGCCAGAATGTGCACTCCCAGCACAGTGGTGGGAGCTGCTGGGAACTTCCCTCAGTGGGGCAGGGGGGCTCTCAGAGACTGAGAGAGCCAGGGCAGGTTGTGGAAGGGACCAACAGCACAAAACCCAAGCTCTCATTGTACCCAAGTCTCCCTCCATGTGCACCTTTCTTTGTTCAGTGACAAAGCAGGAACTGTTCATTACCTTCATGTTCTGAGGTGTTTGCTTTAACGGACTTTCCTTCCACCTATTACAAATGTTCACTGAAATATTCAATAAAAAAGGGAAGATTTGCAGTTATAGAGAAGAGCTCAAATAAAGTTCATGGTTTCTAAGTAATGCAGCTTTCAATTACCATACCCTTTTTAAACTGGGAAAGATGTAATGTTAATCAAACATGTAATTTGCAAGTGTTTTTCTTTAGTAAATGTCATGTACAAGTAGATATTTAGGATGTAATGCAAAAAGTAATTGCAGTTGGATAACTTTCCATGGTAATATTTATTTACATTAGAGCAGACGTGAGTATTCCTGAAAAAGGAAATGAATATTGTGCCTAAAATCCAAACCCCACTGAAGTCAATTCCAAAACTCCCTTTGCCTGCCAGGACTAGAATGTCACCCTTTCTTTAATGCAGTATGTTAAGTAATCCCTTTCCTGCTGCTTATTAAATAAGAGTGAAAAACGGAGTCAGCAAAGGGAATTCTATGGAGGAAATACTCAGACTCTTTCCAAGGTTAAAAATACCAAAGGTGAATGATGAAAAGTGCCTGGAAATCAGAGGAGTGTTGAATTCAGATAGGAACTCTGATGGAAGAGGTTCCATTCGTTCCATTCCATGCTCCTATTTGGTGCCTACAGGTGTATCATGCCACATTTCAGGATCTCAGGATCTTTACAAATTTATGGCAATTTATTCTTCTGGTCAGATATTTACATCAGAATTACAGCAGCCAGACACTTCTGTGGGGTCATTTCAAATATCTAAATGATTGTCACAAGTCAGTTCTTGTCTTGCTGGGACATCCCTCCCACTGTCACCAGCTATAAATAATAATGAAATGTTTTATAAAGCTAATAGCCAAATTCAGTTTTACAAAAAAGATAAATTCCTGCTTTAATAAAAAAGTGTTCTCTACCTGCACAGCTGGAAACTGCTTTATCCAACATGAAGGGGCCAACAGGAGAGGATTTTAAGCTGAAATGTTGTCTGACAGAGAGACCTATCAGGGCAACCGGGGAACTGTCACCAAGATGAAGAATTGGATGCACCCGGTAGGAAAACAATCTTTACATTCATGGGACAAGGTTTCACAATGGGCTCTCCCGGCTGTGAACTGCAGGCTCTCGAACCGCCCAGAGAGGTCAACTCTGCGCCTGAGTTAATGGTTCAAAAGTAACTGTGAACTCCTGAATAAGGGCTTTCACCAGGAAACAAATGTTCTTTCATAAATTCTGTGCCAATGGCACATTTCAAACTTCTGCAACATCCTCTTAGGAAGACGAAAGGCTCTGTGGTGCTCTCCACAGTTAAATACACACATCCCCCCAGCAGCAGCACCTCTGCCCTGCCCCTGAGCTCCCACCCAGACAAGTGCAGCTCATGAACTCCAGAGCACCCCGCTGGACAGTGGAGAGGGGTGAGGGTCACCCCACCGACAGCCCCACAGGAACGGGGGCTCTTCCCTGGACTCGCTGTCTGGGGTGGAGCGATGGAAACTCCACCCTGGCAAGGAGGAGGCGGCTCCGATGCTGCACACACGCTGTGTGGATTCCCAGTGAGTGTTACCTGCTTCACGCTGGTATTTTCATGCAGCATTTTTTCCTGACTTCCCACAAGCTACAGAATTCCTAGCAAGGCAACGTTTACAGGGAACCCATCAGCCAGCAATTTGCCTCCATTGTTTATGTTTACAAAGCATTTTGCACTGTTTCCTTTGCCTGGAAAATTGGTTATGTTATCAAAGAAAGCTATTAGCTGCCTTTTGTACTATCTACCTTAGATAAATATATGTTCTTTTAAAATCCATTTTTCATTTACTTCTAGGCAATTGGTTCTCTTAGTTCCTTCAAAACGTATTCCATGATGTTTATATTCTTGAGACTGGAAAAACAGGCCTCTTGCTACATACGTTATTTTCCCACTCTGTTAAATGTAGGAACTACGTTTTATTTTCTTCAGCTACACAATACTGTGACCAAGGAATGAATATGTGTCTTTCTGAGTTCTCTAGACCAGCATGGGGAGTGTTAACCTGGCTCAGCCCAACATAAAACATGCATAAAGAGGATAATTTGAAGGGAGGAGTGGGCTTGAGTGAGTTTCAACCCACTGGGTCCTTCCCAGCACCTGGGACACGGAGTGTCAGGATGGTGAAGACATTTACTGAGAGCAGGGGTGAAATGTTTGGATTGTCATTCAGCTGTGTAACTGTGATTACACTCTGCTGAGTGTGATTTGTGTGTAGTTTATGTGCACTGCTGCCTCACTCTTCTGAATACCAACTCTGAATAACTCCAAATAAGTAAACTTTGTGTGAAGCATTAACCCCATCCACATGCAACACCTGCAAGAACCTGGTCAGCACATTCCGGGCTCTGACAAGTGCCTCTTTCACCCTGGCAGGACTCATTAACCACTCCCTGCTATCAGGTCACATTTCCTATGCCGCTGTTTCGGGCAGGGCTGGCAGCTCACCCTCCTTGTGTTCCAGGAGGATATTAATGCCTTCACACTGGGCTCCTGCCTCAGCTGTGGCTGTTTCTTTCCCCTTCACTTGT
This sequence comes from Illadopsis cleaveri, assembly GCA_013399915.1. Classification (NCBI taxonomy): domain Eukaryota; kingdom Metazoa; phylum Chordata; class Aves; order Passeriformes; family Timaliidae; genus Illadopsis; species Illadopsis cleaveri. Next base: position 273,625 of record VXBB01019305.1, read on the forward strand.
TGTCTTCTTGACCCCACGTTCATCATCCCTACAGAAATCTGCAGAAATATCTGTCTGGGTTTGGTGACACCACTGTCCTACTCCATTTTCCCTAAAGCAGGACTCCCCCATCCTTTCCTTGTCTCTTTTTACTCAGCTGCTATTTTTGTAAATAGGCATAGCTTGACTTTTGGCAAATCTTACTTTATCCCTAATGTATTTTGACTTCTAAGTCAAAATAGTTTTGTCTGCTGTTCAGTTCTGCTTTCTATTCCTTACTACTTATCTGTACTCTCTCTAGTTATTCCAGCTATCTTCCCTTTTGATAACTAATATGAAATTGGCTCTGATGTCTCCAGCTACAAGTTTCTGCCTCTTAAATTTAAGTTGCTGATTCCTGACAGTTTTCTTAGAACCTGAACTTTGGGGTATTTATCACACAACATTTTCTGGGTGTTCCAAACCAAAACACATTCCAAATGGATTTCCTTAGTTTTGAATGTTTGTTTTATAGCTGTGCAATTCATAAATGACTGATGTTATTTTCTACAGCCGGGTCATTTATTCTATCTTCATTACCTACAATACTACATCTGAAATAGTATTTTCCTGCTTCAGTAATCTGTTGGCAGGAATATCTACTATTTCAGTAACACTTGTTCTCCAAAATATATCAGAGGAATTAAAGTTTGGAAGCGATACAAGTCCTCGACGTATTTCTCTCTGTGGTAACATTTGACAGGCATCTACACGGAGCCAGCTCAAGTGCTAAACTGAAAAACAGATTTCCAGAACTACACCACTCCAAACTTTTAGCAGCCTCTCCTGCAGTGATTCTGACCTAAACAGATGTTGATGTATCTTTACTATCTTTTATTTCTCTTAAGCTGATCACAGCCCTACAGAATATTGCTATCTGTCAGCTTAAGTGTCTTTTGTACATAAACCATGATAAAGTGGCTCTGTGCATTTTTATAATCATATAATTACAGGATTTTGTACAGGAGTTTATGCTTTCACAGATAACATCTCTTTGCACACAGCATGTGATGAAACCTTTACAGCTACAAACTGAGAAGTTTTAAGTCCTAAATGTTTAGGACTTGAAACACCAGCTCTGTGCAGAGTGAGTGTCTCAGAAACAGAAGGGACCAGTCAGATCTGTGGGTGCAGCTGAATTACACCAGGTTCTCCAGGATGGAAAATTTACCTCTCAATTCCTCATCCAGAAAAAGTGATTTGACTCTCTGGATTCTTCCAGCTCCCGTTTCCTCTCCAAACTCCAGGTGTGGTGAGGTGAGGGTGCTGGCTGGATCCAGCTGGTTGTTGACATTTTTGCTAAAGACCCAGTGCTCATTTCCCCAGTTACCTGCCCTGCCTGGGATTGATCCATCCCCAGTGTGAAGGCAGCCCCACCCCAGCAGGGCATCCCCTCACTCACCTGAGGGGGATGCATGGCCACCCCTTGCAGCGAGTTTGCAGAAAGCACCTGGTTGGGATTTTATGTGACATTGCCTTGGCAGAACTGACCTGAGAGGAGTTTTTAACTTCGATCAACCCAGGACAACATCCACGAGAATATTTTGATCACATTATATCAAATTTATATGATTGCATGGTGCAACAGGTTATAAACATGGCAGGAAAGAATATTCTGATTTTGTGAATGTAAGCAAAACATTTCTACTGAGCCTCTGGGAGATTTGCATGCCCGTGAAATGCAGGATCAATCTGCTCCAGAGTCTGACATACAAGGACTTTCTGTTTATGCTTAGGCTGATGTTTAGCATGCTGCAGTGCAGCAAACAGAAAAGTGTGGTTGAGCTGTCATGTAAGATAATTGATTTTGACACAACTACAAGTTAATTCGTCACTATTTTGCAACTTATTTGGAAATTCTTTGCAGCAATGTCCCAGAGGACAGCGTGTAATCGCTTGTAAACTGAAATTAGGTCCAGAGTTAAATATCATTAAATCTCAGGTACAGCCCGAGCTCAGCATGTGCCTACTAATGCGTTACCTTCCCTATTACATCAAGGACACAACTATAGCAAAGGTTATGAGGATTATTGCTCAAGTTGCAAATTGCACATAACCTGAGAATTGAGATAAATTTCCAGGCAGACTAGAAATGGGTGGAAGAGAAAAGTCACCAAATGGACACCTGACAATCACCGATGTCCTGTGCACTCACATTTTCTTGCTTTTCTTTTGCACCCACAAACAAAAGTCCCTGTGGGAAATAAGGAACTTAGAGAAGCTGTGGCTGCCTCATCCCTGGAAGAGTTCAAGACCAGGCTGGACAGGGCTTGGAGCAACCTGGAATAGTGAATGGCATCCTGATCCAGGGCAGGCGGTTGGAACTGGATGGTCTTTAAGGTCCCTTCCAACCCAAATCATTCTATGATTTTATGTTTCTGAATAAAATAAAGAGGAATATTAAAGCTCATCTTTGTACTAACATAACCAAATTAAATCACCACTCACATAAGCCATTCCAATCTTTTATTATAATAGAGGATGAAGGATTGGTAGATATTTTAAAACTGTATTGTGAAAACCATATTGTTTGACAGTTTTATTTGAGACTGTTAAATATTAATTGCTGAACAAAAGGGTGTATTAAAAAATTATGTGGAATACAAATAATTCAACTCCCTACAACTAGAAAGAATATTTGCATATTCACCCTCTTTCAAGCCACAGGTAAGGATCTCACTCTGGATAGGTTGGGGGAGTTTGGTGGTCATTTCTCCCAGAGTGGATGCACAGCTGCATTAGCATTTGACTCACAGATTAAGGTGAAAGTGGTGAGCACAGCCAAGACATCACACATGACCTTGTAACAGCAATTTAAGCAGTGCCCCTCAACAATTCCAGAGGTTTCAGCCTGAGACCAGTGTCTGGTTAGGATCTTTTGGGCTGACAGGGAAGGAATTCTATCAAGAGATGCTGCTGCTGCTATCCAGGCTCCCTGGGACTCCTCACCTACTCAAGGAATGCCCTGGTGGTCTTGGGCTGCTGCAGCCTCTCCCTCAGCTGCACAATAGTCAGAGCTGCCTGAGAGGGGCTGTGATTTATGAAATGTTTGTGTCCTGAAAGGGCAGAGGGAGCAGATCCCCCACCCTGCAGTGCTACACAAAGTAGGTTGAGAAGCCACAGGCTCTTCCTTCCCCAAGGCACAAACCTAGAGACAAACACAGGGACCTGGCCGTGCATGCTTTGATCCCTGGCGTGGAACATGAACTGTTGTGCCAGGAATTAAATTGAGATTCTTCACCATCCATCTTGTTCTCAAACAGACAGTGTATTACAGTCAGAACTCTTTAATTTCACTAATTACTTTTTAATGATGATAAGCAAACAAAAGACACAAGGTAGGTGACATGTGCCAGGACATTCAGTGCAGGGTCTGGTCAGAGTCAGAAATCTAATCATGCCCACCTGCTCTCCAAACCTGCCAGCATCAGAGATTGGTTTGGGTTCAATTTCTGAAGAAATGGAGACTCTGTTCATTCTAATTAGACTTTTGGAGCAGGGACACCTGAACTGAAAAGCCATCTGAGAGCAGGCTCAGATGGTGACTGATGTTTTTCAGCAGTAATCTCTGATTTTGCAGAAACAATTCTATCCCCATTACTAGAACTAAAGTGTGTTATATAGACTCTTATTTCCTAAATTTTAGAAAATGTCTCTTAAGCCTTTATGTATGTCTCTTTTTATTCCTCTCTTCTCCTCCCGCCACTTAAAGTTCAAATATAGAACTACATTGCTGAAGTCCCCTGGGGTGGCAGCCTGGCAGTTTCTGCAAACGTCGAACTCACAGAATCACAAATTACATTAAACAAGTGTTTCTGATTGCCTGTCTCTGTTTGTGAGAGGGAGACCCCAATGTGATACCAGTGGCACACTTGGCAGTATCCACTCAGAGGAGTGACTGGCTAAGACAGTAACCCCACAGAATAGCTAGTATTTGGCTGAAAGGCAGGCTGGCATTTTGAAACACATTAAAGGAATCTTTCTGTGATACAAAATGGGGTTGTAGACTTTTAGCCAGGCTACCCAAGCAGCATCAGGCAATCTAGGGAAGCCAAGGAATAAGAGAGAACTCAAGGCACTAAAATCCTGCCACTGCTCTGCTTGAGAGCCATTTCCTTGCTCTGTTCCAATGTCTCACTGTGGGTGAAGCCAGAGGCAGCTCCTTGAATCCCACTTTACTCCCTGCCTGCTGGAGGAGGCAATCAGGAGGCACTGAGCAGAGCTGCTGCTCAGGAGGCCCCAGCACAGCCCAGCCTGTGTGCTCTGAGTGCTGTGGGGGAACAGGGGGATCTCAGCCCTTCCCACTCAGGAATGAGGAGGAATTAAAGGCAACAAGGGAGGGGAGCACAGGAAAAGAATGGATAAAAGCAGAAAGCAAGAGCAAAATGACACAGGAGGGAGATGGTAAGAGACAGAAGGGGGGACATGGGGACAAACAGCCTCAGGTCTGGCTCCACCACAAAAGATCATCACTTCAGGCTGCTGTGGCAGTAGCATCTCAAGACCAGGGTGTTTTAGGCTGGTGGTGCCAGCCATGCCTCAATATGAATCCCAGCTCCCTTTCAAGAAGGAAAAAGCTGTACCTGCTTTCTGGCCTGTATTTGTTTGAGAGACAAACATGTTTTAGTAATGTGACATTGTTCACTGTAAATGAGCTTTTTAATAAGATACAGGACTGCACTCAACTACTAAACCAAAATTCATGTTTAACGTGCCCAGAGAATCCCTGTGTTGAAAGCCTGACATAAGAGAGTGGATGAGTGAGGAGACAGCAGAAAGCTGAATGTGCTGAATGTGGTTTATATTTACCATAACCTGTCAGATGTCCCTTTGTTAATGGGGACTGTGTACAAAGTGTTCTGGTCAGGGAGATTTTGGACCCTGAATAGTCTGGCAGCACCATCACCCAGGTGTTCCACAAGTTGTCCCTCATGCAGAACATGCAACCACCCCAACTACATGGAAAAACAATTTCAGGGATCACACAGGTGATGTCAGTGGGAGCACTACAAGCAAAGGACAGGGAGGAAGCCCTTTGCTTCCTGTCTTTGAAATATTTTTTTACTATCTGTAGGCTAGGCCGAGCCAGTCATGCATTGATGCTTACCAACTTAGATGGAAGTGCAATAACTAACTCACACAAGCCTCTTTCTTTCTCTTAAAAATAACAAGTAACCCAATTGTAACTTTCTCTGTGCTATACTTCATTTTTATGGAGTTTCAAACCTCTTACACACTCACAGAGCTCTGGTAGCTTTGTAGCACTGACCTGTCATGGGAAAGTTTGTTCTTTAAATCCTAACAAAATAACAAATATCTGCAACTCATTTCAGAACTGTGCTCTGCATTAGAAATTATTGTACTGATTAATTTATCTAATTACAGTAAACCAAACAATCCTGCAACTGTCTGCTATGTTCACTTCCTTAAAGTGCAATTACACACAGCCCCTGCTCAGATTGGATCTGTTACTGGGTATCTGAGGACTGGGCCGTGTTAAAATTTTAAATATTTCTTCTGGTCATGTTTCTGTTTTTCTGTCTGTTTCTTTTGAAATATCAGAGCCTAGTTTGACATTTAATTTCCATTTCTGTATTGAAACCAGGAAAATATGTGGCTCTAGAGGAAGACACTGAGAGAAGCAAATATAAGCTAATCAGTCATGGAGTTGGGGATGGTGATGAACGTGTTTGTTATGCCGTGTCCAGGGAAAGAAAAGTTCAGTTTCTGTGCAGAGAGCTCACACCAGATCAACTAACTCCTGAAATCCCCTTTAGGAGGGATTGGAGCTGGATCTGAGATCATCACTGAAATGTTAGTGGCAGAGGAACCTCATCATTCTTCTCCCAAGGGGTGAGCAGCACTGTAAGTGCTCAGTGGACAGACTTCCACTGACAGGAATTTTGCCACAAATGTGATTTATCTCAAATAGAAAACTTCAAAACTTGGTTTTCTCTGGAATCCCACTGTAATGGAAGTATAAGAAGAAATTCTCAATTATGAAGAAAAAGAGGATTTTTAACCTAATTTACTAGAATTTTAACTTGCCTTTCTTGGATGTTATGAAAACTTCAATTTCCTATACAAGCTCATGACCCATGTACCAGTACTGATCATTGCTTATTTTATTAAAGAAACTATTCAATTTCAGTAAAGAAATGGAGGAAGTCTGTGTCATGCAAGAAGCATAGGAGATATTATGGAAACTGCTACTGACAGAACTGATCAAGGCTGGACCCTGCTCCATCATTTCTGTTTCACTTTCACATGCTCTACTGTTATTGCTGGGTTTGGATATGTGAAAGACTTCCAGAAAAAGGAGAATTCGGATTTTGATCTGCATTAGAAAACAAAATATTAGAACCATGTAACTTGGAGGGGAAGCACTCTCCTCATTTGGCAGCACACTGGCCACAGTCCCATTACTGGGATTTCCAAAATGCACATAAAATGGCATTTGCAAAGATCCTGAGAACCAGAATGGAGATGGACATTTTATTTTACTTAATAGAGTGTAATATTTCCCTATAAAGACGTCTGGGTTGTGTTTCCCTGCCTCCTGTTATGGCAATACCATCCCAACCCAGAGAATGCCCTGCAATTTCATTCCTCAATATCTGATGTTCCTCCTGTCCATGTTCAGGACTAACAGACCCTTCCTGGGATATCCAACCCCCACAGGTCACACGTGGAGTTTACCTGTCTCCTTCTCTAATCAGCCTAGAAGGAATTTCAGGTGAGAGGAGCTGTACCTGCTTTAAAGAAAGCACCCAGGAATGTTTAATATTGACTTTAAACACCTGACAGTGGCTGAGTTTTTGTTATCATTTCTATGAACCCAGAACAATTCCACTTGTGTAGTTCTGTATTAATAAAACTGAGCTCCAAATGTGATCCCGAGATGCACCATGTCCTTTACAACAACAAAGCAAATGAAGCAAAAGAGAATGAAAAGTGAATTAAAAAAACATTGATCTTGCAGATACAAAACAAAGTTGGGATAAATATTAGCGCTGATGATTTCCTTTCCATTATCCACAATATGTTTTTTTGCCACAAAAAAAAAAGGTGAGGGGGAGAGGTTTAATACCATCTATCACTCATGGAATGGATGAAGCGTGAAAGATGCCTGGGAGCAACTTAACATCTTGGCTGTGCCTCAATTTGTCATAGTCATCCACAGAGCAAAAATGCACCTCCTAATGCATTCCAACATGTTGCATCCTGGAAGAACAACCCAACATCTGGACATCTCGGATACCGACTGCAACATCGTGACTGCACGTCAGAGCAATTCATTAACGTCATTTCTTGCTGTCAGATAGAACACGTGCATCCACCACACAGTACACAACAAAGGATCTCACTCATTTGAGGAGAAACATCTATTTCTTCTGTAGCAGTTTTCATCTGGAAACTTCAGTATTCCACCCAAAGGTGGTCAGGCTCACCATTCCATAAACCAGAAAATGAAATACAGAGGGATAGGATGTGTCCAGAATGATGCAGCAGTCCAGAAACAGAGTTGGGAACAGAGCCTGAATTCCTGAATATGAGCAAGGAATGCTAGTACTGTTGAATTTACTGATGAAAATACATCCTGTCATAAGAATTTCCATGGCATTTCAGGATTTTGGACTGAGAATAACCACATAATTCTTTGGACAGGCTCACCATAATACAGTTCTGCTCTCAGATACAGGAGATTCCCAGGGGCTTTCAGAATGCTCTGACCTGCTGCTTAGATATTTTGTTTTTCACCATATCCAGCAATCCACTAAGCCTCCTGCTCTGATTCAGAAATCACTAAACTTACAGGAATAAAATAATTCATGGAATCATAGAATTGTAGAACAGCTGAGGTAGAAAGGACCCCTGAAGATCATCTAGTCCAAGTTGTCAAGGACTGTATCAAGTTGAATTTTGAATATCTCCAAGGACAGGCTCCATAATCTCTTTGAGCAGCCTGTTCCAGTCTTTAATCACCCTTACAGTAGAGGAGGTTTTTAATGGCTAAATGGCACTTCTTGTATTTGACTGAGCTCTAAGCTGTGAACCTGAGCACTCCAAAGAGCCCTGGAGGCAGAGGCTGAGGATGAAGGTGGTGAGACTCTTACCAATGTCATGGAGGGGTGGTTCCCAAGAAACCCAGCCCTGGGCTGCCACCAGCAGATTCCATGAATGGGCTAAATAACAACACCTTCTTCCCAAAAGATTTCTGAATAAACTCTGACAAAAGGAATCCTTCACCTGATGTTAAAAACAAATTCACTGGGCTTTGTCCTGGAGCTCCTATGGCCCATAGCCCCACCAGATCTGCAAGGGAGAGGTACCTTGCTCTACTGGTATTCCTAAACTGGAATCTGGGGAATTCCAGTTAGAATTTATCCTAGAAGAAGGAGATAATATGTGCAGAAATGCATGTATTTTCTTATTGCTATCCCAACTGAATTGGATGCCATGTAATTGGGAAGCACTAACAGGCTCAAGTAGATGATGAAGCACAGGTTATTCTGGATTCCCAAGAATTCCTCAAACTCTCCCTATCTCCCACCCTAGCAGCAAAGTGTGCAATCTCTATGGAAAAATTGATCTTCCATATGAATCCTCATATCTTTCTGCAAACCTTCCTCCTTCTGCAGTTTGTTTCCAGAATTTCATCTTTATTTAGGAAATTATCACTGCAATGTAGATAAGTCAGAGAGGGCATCAGATTTTGGGCCTTGGCTAAAAGCTCTCTTGCAATCAATTTTTATGATTTACTCGCAGAGCTGCATAATTAGAACACTGCAGCTCTGTACATGGGGTTCAGAAAGGTGAGATTTAAGCAGGCAGTAGGAAAGTTGAGAGATTCAATTGTCTGCTGTTTCATTTTTTAGCTGCTTGTGTTAAAAATCGAGTCTTGCTGGCTGATTTCACCCTCTACCCTGAATTTGTTGCACATATTTTTAAGCATCCTGATCAGGGTTATAAAACCTGGCAGCCTCTGGTCTTCACATGAGCAAGCACTGTGTGATAGGCAGAGAAGCTACTGAAAATGAAAATGATGAACAGCAGAGACTTTTCATGTTGAATGACCACCCTCCAAGATCAAAGAATGAGGGTTTTCTCTCACTTTTTTCTGGTTGATGCCCATAAAGCTCTTCCTGATATAAAATAATCTCAGTAACAATATACACATCATTTCCATCTGGCATTTACTAGCATTCCTAAGGGGGCCTAAATCCTTCTTGCAGGGCACACCCCAAAGCCATGAAAGTGGATAAAACCTACTGCTACAGAGTAGTTGTGGATGGGAACCTTTCTCAGCTGCTTTCTTTCCCTCTTCCGCCTTTCTCCCCTGTAGTTCTTGAAGCAGAAGTCTCTGTGTAGTAGTAGGTCCCTTTTGATTTCCCTGCACAACCCAGAAACTCACTGTGCATTGTTATTCTCTGACTTTACTCATCTTTTAGGTCACTGATCATATTTCATGAGTTCTTGCTATTACAAAGACAGTGACACCCATATCTGTGACACTTGGGTCTCTTCCCAGCTTCCCTGACAAATGGCCTTCACTGGGCTTTCTTGGACAAGACTGAGGTCTTTAGAACTCTCCTTTTCACTCCCAAACATCCAAATATTCTGCTGGGCTAACACAGGCATGTTTAATAAATAAAACCCTGCAGTTTTTCTGCACTGAATCAGGTCTTTAGGAGCTGTAAGGAAATGACTGGAAGATGTGCTTGTTATGTAGCACACATTTAAGGCAATCAAATGGTGTTAGGAAGGGTCAAGACTAAAGGTGTAAAATATTTTCATGAGTACAGAAATACAAGTGAACTTTTGACTGTATAAATTTTCCCTAATGTGCAAAATTCCTGGTATTTCACCTCTGCTTTTGTCTGTAACAAAATAAACCCTGTCTTTTGAAAACTGCACTTTCTTTACTTGCATGATCCTTCCAGGCCAAGAAAAGGTTTTTTTGGCAGTTGAATGCGCTATAACTTCCAGCATCCCACTTCAATACATTGTGTTTAAACATTATATAGTGTTTATTGAAGCCATAATGCTGTAAAACAAGTTTACATCCCTTCATAAACACTTCAACAGGTTTCTTTGCCAGCACCAAAAAAAGACAAATGCCACTTAAACCTGAGCACTTCTTCTCTAATCCTTCTTGTGTCTGGATTTCATCTGGTTCAGATTCTTGTCCTGGTTTAAGCTCAGATGGCACAGAAGTCCCACAGAGCCTTTGCTCACTCTGCTCACCAGTGGGATGGGGAGGAGAATTGGAAAAGATAAAACCCACTGGTTCAGATAAGAACAGCAATAATAATACCAGGCTGAAATTGTAGGTACTTCACCTGCATCACAGTGTTCATTTGTAAAACATCCAAATTCAGCTATGCATTGTCTCAAGTCAGATCTGCTCACTGACCTCATTTCCTATCCCCACCTGCTCCTGCCTGTTGTCTCATCTTGATTATTTTCCCAACTTTTCCCCTGAATTCCTTCTCTGTCATGTCTCAATCTTTATTTTGCCCTGCTTTTTTATTCCATGCCTCCATGCATATCACCTTCCCCTGTTTTTCTTGGCTTTGGGCTCTGTTCACAACTCTGTTTGCAGTCGGTGGTTATGCTACAACCACCTCCTCTGGAGTGTCAGGTATGATGCTGGCACACCATCTGCTCATTTATTTCCTTAGGTCACGACACATTCCCTCATTTTCCATGTTTTCCTCCTGGAGAGCTGCAGGCCTGCTCCTCTCCCTGCCCGAGCTCGATTAGCAGCAAGAACAAAACGCTCACCCGTGAGGGCTCTGATCTGCCAGCCCTGCATTTACAGCCACGTTTGCACTTGTTAAAGTCCTCTGCTATCTCATTATTTCTCTCCCCAACACCAAGGCAGACAAGCTGTCAACAAACACTCTTTTCATTGGGGACAAAATGTATCTGCTCCTATGCCAAACGCTTTTTCAGGGTTTTGTAAGGACTACAAATAGGTATCAGAGTATTATTTGAGGAGCTTAAGAGGGATTTTTGTGAGTGTAATTTAGGAGAACAGGATTTCTCAGAGAAACTTCTGAAAATATTTCACTTCAGAACCTTGCTATCAAACTCACAAGAGCACAAACACTGGGTAAAACAAAGAAAACTCCCTGAAACTTTCTCATTTTACACAGAGTGATTTAAGATCACCATGGACTCCTCCTGCATGGAGAAGCTACCAGAAATGCAAGTTGCAAGACTAAAGAGCAGCTCCAGAGTGTCAACCTGTACAATGGCAGATGCATCTCTAAGGAGTTCTCTTATTCCTACACAGATATATTATTGACATGGAAAGAACTTTAAAACCAATACATAGCAGAATAATCCATTCTGCTGCCACATCCTCATTAGGAGATGGAGGAGCTCGGTGCTGTCACTCTCACTCTAAGCTGTCGTGTTGCATCACTTCTGCGTAGTCTCCTGCAGATCCGATCATCACACATCTCTAAAGTTAGCAAAGCTGCCTCCAGGCTGTATTTTAAATGCAACCCACCCAAGACACTGAGGCCAGCTGTACATTAGAGCCTCCCTCCTCTTTAGCACAGATATTAACTGTGTCTGAGCTCTTCCCAGCCCACCACTGCTATTCCTTTTCAGCTCCAACATGGGCCCAGTCAATCCAGATGACAAATATACTCAACTCCCACTGAAATCAGGGATAAATGAGGACTTCCTGCCCTGTGGAGGCTGAGCTAAGTTCACACAAAATTCGGGTGAAGCCTGAGGACAAATCTCAGCGTGTAACACTTTCCCTTGGAGCAGACACTGCCCACGTTGAACACCAGGTCAGTGGGAGGGGACATGGATGGAGACTGCTCAGTGCAGCAGCCAAAGAGCAGCTAAAATACACCCAGCTGCTGTTTCCTGAAATAAAGTATTTTAGTGTCTTGGTATGTAGACCTTGAAGTTTCAGCCTAAACAAAGAAACCCTCAGTACCAGGGAAAGTTGTGTGTTCATGTGCCTGCCCCCCATGCCTGGGCACACTCCCTGGTGCTCTTGGAATGATTTACTGGCTGTGCCTCAGCTCTTGGGTACCCACACAGAGGCAGGCTGCTGTCTAACACTGATGATGAATATCTGCCATCTTCTAGCCAATTTTTAGCAGCTGGAGGCCCGAGGTAAATTTCAAGTCTAACTTTTGAATGAAAGCTTTGGTTTCCCTTTTTGATTTCAATCCTTAAAGACTACCCAGAAAATAGTATTTTTATAAGAAGAACAGTAGCTTTTAAAAAATCTTAAGAGCATGAGATGAAACAGTAGGGCCTTTCCCAGTTGTAGCACTTGTCTTTGGGGACTGTAATTCATAACCCAGAAAAAGTCAGAACAGGCCTGAGGCTTCTCAAGATTCAGGTGCCTGAAATAGCTCCTGAGGGATTTTCTGATACCTCAGTGCTGGACAGTGAGCAGAGCTCTTCCCTCTCCAAGCATGCCTTGGAATCACTCACCATGTCTAACACAGGAAAAAGTGGTTTAAAAGCTTTCCCAAGGATCACTGATTTTTTTTGTGTGTATTTTTTAGCAAGCAGAAACCCCAGGAATACTTTTGAGTGGGTGTCCACAGCTGAGCTTTTTGCCTACGCTTTGCGGAAGGAAATTTTGCTCTTTTCTCCGAGTGACAGCTCTTAGTGACCAGGCCATAAAATTATACCAATGGTACTTTTAAATTGATCTAAAGTCTGTTCATTTGTGTAGTGCACATTTAAAGCCACATTATTGTAAGATGCTCCAGCAGTGAAATTCAGCATTAGCAATTCAGTTCATTAAAGAGGATATTTTAGTAGGTTCTTTCTTTTATAGCTATTACTCTGTCTAAAGTGAGAAAAACCTCAGTCAAATTAATAAAACTAACAACTCGTCACACATACGCTGCCTCTCTGTGAAGTCTGCTCTGCTCTCACCAGTTTGGCAGCCAAGGAAAGATGTACGGGAGCCAAATTCCCTCTTGCATAACCACATCAACCTGCACGGGAATGCGTTTAGCCCATTCAGTGCTTGTAACCATGGTTGCATTTGCTGAAAGTTACCCTGAAAATTCAAAGTTTTAGTCAATCATCAAGTCATTCCCCAGATCAGAGAGCAGCCATACAGCTCAGCTGTGCTCCAGGTTCAGAGGGGCTGTGCTTTGGGAGGACTTTGCTCTTGCTCTGTTACAAACACCACAACAACACTGCTGGATGCTCTGGGACACAGCTTCCCCAGATAACCCTGCCTGTTTCCAGAGCTTCTCACCCAGATCTCTGCTCCAAAGCCTAAGTGCCTTTTCTCACTCCCTTTTAGAAGCACCAGTCCCTGACATACTGCCCTACTGACAGGCAATCAGTAAGGCTGTACACAACAAGATTTGCTCACAGCTTCCCTTTCAGTTTTCAGCAGGAACTCAGTGTTGGATTCAAACTGATTTTGCAGAGATACCCAGCATAACGATTTGCAGTTCAGTTCCATGGAACACAGAATTTCCGTCCTGCTCAAGGATAGCTCACCAGGGGCTGTGCCCAGGTGGTCACTGGGTCTTACCTGTCTTCTCACCTCCCATTTGTCAGCTGTGGGTCCCAAGAAATGTTTGTGCCCTTGCTCATCCTGGATGACACTCAGAAACTATTGGTCGCTGTAAAAGAGATCCTCACCAACCTGATTTCCACCTCATGTCAGGAGTTCCCATTCAGGTAATGGCTTAAGCACTTATCTAACTTAAAGAAGTTAAGATTGTTCCTTATTGACTTTAAAAGGACTATTCATATGTATGAAGTACAAGGCTGGATCAAGCCTTGAGAGCAAGGCACAAGCTGGAAGACAGAACTCCAGGGACTGGAACAGACAGAGTCAGGTCAGCTCAATTGACTCTTCAAATCATCCAAAAGAGGGAGTCTCAGAGGAGGGCTGGGAGTGCTGGGGAAATGATCTGTCACTACCTTGGTTTTAGGCACAAGCAGCTGATTTAGGGAAGGAAGAACTCTCCCAGACTCTGACAGGGAAGATGAAGGTGAAAAGTAAAAGGACACAGGGTGCTGAATTTCTATTTTTCACTCACTTTAGTACAAGACAGAACAACTGGCAGCTGATCTATTCATCACCAATGAATCACACAGAAGTACAGAAAGCAGTTCCTTCCCAGAGTAAACCCTGGATCTACTTTTCCTTTTCCAGAATCAACCCTGCTTCTCTGCCCAGCCCTGTTACTGTGGGAGAAGCCCAGGCTCGTATGACTCCAGTACCTTTCCATAAGCTTGCAGCACCTCCCAAGTGGTTAATTCATGGAAGCTGAGAGGATACAGGATACACATCCCTCACAAAGTGAGGAGAGACTGCCACAAAAGACTGGGCAGATATCAACAGCTTCAGCAAGAGACAAAATATTCCCACGGAATGAAAAGTGATGGATTAGCCTGGTTTAATGCAGCCAAATTATCTGTGTAAACATACATGCAGGACATGCTGCTGTGCCACCAACGGCACTGCACAGCAGCTTGTGTTTACATCTCCTTCCCTGTCACAGGCTGTCCTGCGTGGGCTGGGCCCGGGAAGAGCTGCTGCCACAGAGCCTGGGAACACACGAAACCCAGGCCCTGAGCCCTGGTGCGTGGGCCCAACATCCAGCAGAGGCAAAAATTAAACACAAGCTGTTTACCTGATTACACCAGCTCAGCAGTGATTGAAGGGAGATGGGTGTTTTTTAAGTTTAAGGAAGAGCAAATTGTTAGAGCTGAGAGACAGAAATCAATTCCACTCTGTAATTGCTATGGAAAGATCCTCGTATGAGCCTCACTGGAGTTTGATTTTGTACATTTGCATCTCTTTGCATGATGCAGTTGTCACTGAGTCTGCAAATCACATCAAAATTAAGCTGTAATTTGAGCTTGGCTTAAATAAAAAGTGTGCTAAAACTTTGAAGTTCACATGCTATAGATATGAAATCCTGTTACAGTAAAGCAATAATTAAGACTGGATCCCAATTGCAGTTTAACAACTTCAAACAAATCTTCAGAAACTGCCTCTAAACCCAGCAGCTGGGATGGCAGATGAAACACTTGGGCTGTGGTGGAAACAGGAACTGTACCTGGTTCTGTGACCTCATCTGGCACTTGGATACAGCAGTCACTGAGGTACAAATCCCACAGTGACAAATTCCCAGACAAGAGCCATGGGCAGGTGTCCCTCAGGGACTGGATCTAAGCAGTAGCCCACTAACAGCTTAGAAGAGCTGTGGTCTTGCACCTTTGCCCCTCTTTGGTGGACTCTGGTGGTTTCCTGGTCAATCCTCTCCTAAAAATCTGAGGATGAAAAATCAGCTAATGATTCTGGCAGATCAGCCTCCCACATGAATTTTGTTTGAGTCTGAATTCATGAACCAGGGATCCTTCCTTTGAACTTCATTTCCTCTTCAGAAATAGTTCAAAGCAGCTGGAGAACATGAATGCCAAAATCAAGCCTGAAAACCACCACAGCCTCACTTTAAAACACTTCATTTTTCTCCTGAGAGTTCTGCTGTTGCTTTCCATGGCTTGTCAAACAACCCCGTTCAGATTTAGCACAGGATCTGTTGTTCCCATTCATCACGAGTCTCAGGACTGAGGCACTCCAGCTGCTCCAGGGCTATACCCTTAAAAGTGATCTTGCTGTGATGTTACAACAGCCTCTTGTTATGACCTTGGCTATTTTTGACAAAGAGATAAAGATGAAATAGGCTCTTGTTCCTAATGACAGCTTGTACAAAACATCCTTTCCAAGGAAAACTCTGTTATCCATATGTATGTGTTATGGATCAGGCTATGCCAGACAGCAGCACTGTAATCTCTCTCCCCCAGGTGTCACAGCAAGAAAGATGGTTCAGTGTTATTATGCCAATATCTCTTTAGTTACACTTTGGGCAAGTACTGTGTTTTCTCTCAAAACTAATAACAAATCAAACACTTTGAAAACCACTTTATTTTTTCCCTACAACCTCTGTGTTTGTTTACTTGGAAATTTCTCGACATGGCACACACAGTTTTGGAAGATTTTTTGCTTTTAATTCAGGGTTCTTGCCCTGAACTTTCTTTTTCCTACCTGTTGCCCCTTTTTTGAGAATGCCCTATTAATCAGAAAGATTTCTGTGACCTTCCTCACAATAAATAATGCTCGTGAGAATCAAAATGGTCTTCAATAAAATTACCTGATTAACATCTTGAAAGAAAGACCACTTTATTTCTCACAGGGCTGATGATTTCAGTGAGAGTTTTGTATTGAAGTCACTGAAGTTTTTTCAGCTGTTTCTTTAAAACTATTTCAACAACTACCAAAATACTTAAAGCAGATGAAAAGTCCTATTTCTGTAAGGATAAGCCTAAATTCTTTGCTGGATGGGGGCCTAAGGGCCTGTAAATACAAATGGCTGTGAGCAAGACCCACAAGAGGCCAAGTAATCACCAACAGGCAGTTATATCCCCACCAGAACTTCAAGCCAGTATATCATACTGTTTGAAGCTAATTGCTTTGAAGTAATTGGAAAGGTGAGCAGGTAAGTTCACACAGAGCATTTGCAATCTTGCTTTGTATTTAAAAAACCAACAGTCCAGATTGCATGGACAAAACAGGCATGATTCAATAAAGTAAGTTAAAAGGGAAGGGAAAGGTATGCAGTAGTTTTTAAAAAGTATTTTCCTTTTAATTTTTAGCATCATTAAAATGCTGAAAACATTTTGTTCAAGAGCTTCTTTAGTTAATACCTCATTACTTCTCTTTTTATTGTTATGGTAATCAAGCCTTAATATATTGCAGCTTTATAGCATGAAATCAAGGCTAGGCCTGTGGGCATGGACAGATGTACAACAGCATGCAGTAAAACACAGGTACAGAGACATGCAGAGCTGAATATGGCACTGGGGTTTTTTATAATTGTTTAGCAATTCATCTGAAGTTATTTTAACCTTGACAACAGATGAACTCTAACACGTACCATGATCAGTCACTGGAAAGCTGCACTGAAAAGCAAGTTTTGTAACTGTTGTCTTAAAGGCTGGGTTCTAGGAAAGCATGAAACCAAGTCTGAGCAAGATTATTAAGTTGTTTGCATGACTACAGGCTGTAGCTGTAACTATTCAAAACATTTAATTGAGAATATTTTAGCCAAAGGAGAATAGTAATGCTGGGAAACTGCATTTTACACCAGAACTTTGCCTCTCCGTGGGAAATTGGGGCTCAGTGTCAGAATTCAGACCCTCTCCAGGCATAGGCACACTAAAAAAGAAGAATGTTTGGATCTGACTTCTGGTTCTGAAGTGCCACTTGGACCTTGTGCTGGAGCTTTGCTAGTGGTTGAATTTCACCCATCAAATCAAGTGAAAGTCAGAAATAACTTTTAGAAAGTTATAATGGCTGTGTCTGCAGGGTGTTGAAATCGCATCTCAGAAAGAGTGAGCACCCTTAGATCTTCCCTGAGTAAATGACAACACACGACCCCCAGTGCCAGGGAGGCTCCACTTCTCAGCGGTGCTTTCAGGAGAGATCACTCAGGAAACCATTCCAGCTCCTGGGAGCTTTGCTCAGTTTTTAAAGGGAGTGTTTTGACTGGTGATCCGTCTCCCAGTGAAAGCCTTCAAACAGCCAACATGAAAAGCAATATGCCTTTGACTGCATCAAATCTTTGATCCTGAGGAATGTATTGGGATGTTCTCAAGCCCCACATGGGGTTTGGGATGGCCCCATTCACCACCAGCCTCGATTTCCCCCGAGCACACCCTGCAGGAACATCCCAAACAGCCTTTGGCACTGCAAACACGTGGCCTTCATTGGTTACCCAACAGTCATGAAGGAACAGAAAGAAAGTAGGTACAGGTGACACATTATTCCAGTAGAAGTGAAAATTGTTTTCCAGATTATAACTGGATAACAGTACAATATGATTTAACACATGGATCATGCATCAGAAAAACCAGGTTAACCTCAGTTAGGCAAAGCTTCCAGATTCCTCCTTTCTTGCAAAAACTTGGAGTGACAGTGTGCTGCATTCAGCTGAAATCTGTTCCTTTAAACCTTTGAATTTAAACAAAGTGTCCTAACAATGAAGAGTCCAGTTCCCCAAATTTCTAGTGTCAAGCACAAATGTGAGCAGCCCTCATGTGCAGTAAAACTGACTTTCCCTCCCTGGAGCATTCCACTGGGCAGAGCTTGTGGGATCAGACCTTAGGACAGGAACACATGTTACCCAGCATATAACAAGTGGAATGAAAGACAATGGGCACTATAGGCCAGCAAACACACTAATTATATTAATAAAATGAAAGCTTAAACTTTGAAGCTAATCCTGGGCTATCATTTATAAAAGTTAACAGGGCATATTTAATTTAGGAATTGGCTAACACTTCTCTTTCCACCGCTGAAACCTCATAAATGAAATATACTGGATCCCTGCCCAGTGCGGAAATAAAAGTTATGAATAATGTTTCTATCTCAATCATTGTCAGTGCTTTAATATTCCTAATTACTTTAAAAAGCTAAATATTCAATATAGGAAAAACCTTCTTTTTCTTTTATCTCCACTTGCAAGATTAGAGCAATTTAATAAGAGTCACTGGGTAGTTTTAGTCCACAAGACCATTCTGTACTTTGACATCCTTTCCTGGCCATTTTTACACAGAATGAAGTGCTTTTTACTCTGTGAGTGCACATGTATATGTTATAAATGTATAATCTATATCTGCATGTCCTTATTGTCATAGCCTTTTTATTATTATTATTTTAAACTTCTGTTAGTGCACATGCACTGTACAAATACTCCCTAACTAAAAACTGAACTAAATCTAGTACTAAGAATAATCAAAATATTAAATGAGTTCCTGAGAATCCATACAATATCTCACAACTGATGGTATTATTTTTCTTTTTAAAAACATTTTTAAAGATAGATATTCAATATGTCATGATGCCCAGTTTTTCCCTTGTCTGCATTCCAGGTAATCCCAAAATGTTGCTTCAAGACCCATAATATGGCCTTTGTTTCCATCTTTGGAATCATGTAATCCCAGAATGGTTTGGGTTGGAGGGACCTCACTGATCATCTCATCCCAACCCTGCCATGGGCAGGGATGTCACCCCCACACCAGGTTACTCAGGGCTCTGTCCAACCTGGCCTTGAACACTCCCAGGGCTGGAGCATCCACATCCTCTCTGGATTAGTCCTTCCTCCCTGCTCCCTTCCTATTCCCTTTTCTGCTGGAATGGAGGGGATATTCAGCAGAGCTGCAGACAAAACCCCAGGAAGCCATCCGGGAATCTGCCCTGCTGCCTTCAGCCTCTGGTTGTGCTCACCCTCAGGCACATTTACCTCCCATTCCCTTCACCCTCAGGCATATTCACCTCCCATTCCCTTCTAAATCCTCTCTCTATAGATCCCTTCTCTGTTACCTTCTTGACTGGGAATAATGCTTTTTTCTTAAGATCCCAATCAATTTGGGGGAAAGGGAGGAAGCCAACACAAAACGAAATGTCCATTCAGTTTCACTTCACAGCATCTCTCCCCATGCAGCTTTATTTACTTGCCTGATGCACAAATTGACTCCATTTAACAAGCTTATTCCTGTTCTGTCAATAATGTCTCAGGCCTGTGTTACATCACACTCAGGTGTTTGTGCTGCCTGTTCCATTCCAGCGTGAACCAGCCACTTAAACTCACCGTTCCCAATTAAGAGAGTTTAACAAACACAGCCTTGCCAGCTGAAAGAATTGAAAGCCTCAAGTGTGGATTAATTCCCCAGCAAAAGGTGCAGAACTCCCAACTCCCATTTCCCTAACTTTGCCGTATGGATTTAAGGAACGGATTGTAAGTCAGAGGAGAGAATCTGGGCTGCCTGAAAAGTCAATGGCAAAACTCCCACTGGCTTGAACAGGACAAGAATTCTATCTGGAGAAAGTGCTTTCCAAACAGCTCCAACACTCCATAGAGTATTTAATGAAAAATGTGCTATATTAAAGATTTGAGAGAGAAAAAATTCTTTATAGAACTCTATTATCTGTACTGGTATCCTAATAACAGGACCAAAAGCATTAACAGCATCCTCCACTACATTTCACATTTCTTTGCAAAACACAACCAAAAAAGTCCAATGTCATTATCCTAGGAAAGGGTGTTCTCACATATTCATAGAACCACAGAATGGCTGGGGTTGGAAGGGACCTTAAAGGTCATTTTGTTCCAGCTCAGTATGAATTCTTACAAAATAACCAGCAGACAACTCTCATTTTTCCATTCAAAGCATCCAAGTTCTAAGGCCACTGCATTATAAGGCCTGGTTTTTAATAGCAACACATATTTTTATCATATTTTGGTATCTTTACTCACCACTTGAGCAATCAGTCCCTCCCCAGCCTGGTTCACAGTGACACGTGTCAGGAGAGACACATCTTCCATGCACACACTCTTCTGTGCACAGTGCTGTTGAGAGGAAACAACACACAGCATTGTCAACATATTAAGTGGTTGCTAAACATACCTTAAACAATGCCTAATATTTTGTTTAAAAATATTAAACAAAGCAAACACACAAAAAATAATTACTCGCAAGATTTAATTATTGCTAAGTGACCAAAATAAAATATAGGTCTCTTGACAGCAATGAATTCATTTGTCACTTCAACCCTGTAATGAAAAACTCACACACCAGAAATTCCTTTGGTTAGCAATTTTGCTTCGTAATAAAGTTTTTACCAAATTGACATTTATTATTATTATATTACAGAACAGCAGCTTCTTATATCGCACTCAAATTGCGACTGCTCATAAGACAAAATGGAGCTCGGTCTTGAAAGTGTGTTAAGATCCAAAATAGATTTGTTAAAAACATCTCTAGGAAAATAAATAATTTTACTCCATGATGCAGTGGCTGTAAGTGCATTTGGGTCTTTTCAAGGTCAGCCAGTTTTCCATAACTGCATTTCTCTCTCTCACTGGTGGAATATTGGAAGTTCAGTATCCTCAAGTTCAAACCAAGACAAACAGGTTGGCTGAGGAGCAGCTCATAGGATTCTCTTTTAGGATTCTCTTTTCCTGTACTGTTTCAGTGTCTAATAGTTTCCAATGTGTGCCCATCACATACTAAAGAACTTGGAGAGCACTCAATAACTGCTTTAAAGACTGAACTTTGTTGCTTTGGGAAGTAGCTTTGGGTTGCTCTAGTGAAAATGGAGCTGAACTATCCAATTCCTTTGAAATTAGCCAGCAAAGCTTCTGGAAGTTTCCCTGATCTGCAGGTGACATGAAAGTTGGAACCCTTTCAGTTCCTAGATACCTCCTGTGCCAAAAGCTCTCCACCACTGCCTTGTAGCTTTGAATGGCTCCTGCTACTCCTGACATCCTCGTTGGACTCCCAAACTGGATCACACCTTGGACCCACACCCAGGATGCCATCAAAGCTCATGGAAACATTTTGCTGCCTATTCTGTGGTTGAGTCATTGAAAACGAAACCCATTGAGCTGTTCACAAAATATTTAAATCCAACTTCAAAATGCAGGTGAACTTAGAATAATCCTGTGGGACAAACTTTCCTGCTCTTTATCCAGCAGTGATTAGAACGCTGCCTCGTTAAAACGACTGCAAGATCTTTCTAAATTAATCATTTCCTTTCTACGTTTGCTGCATGTCAAAAATGCAATTTATTCTTATTCCATATCTTGTGTTTAGACAGTATTGCAGTGGGCATGAAATATTCATAGCTAATCTCTAGTCACTAATTGTCCTAATCTTTTGTGCATTTATTTTACTCGACTTAGGCTTTCTGGAGACAGTGAAGCATCCTACTCTACAGCTGTAGGATGAGATTCAGGACAGGATATTAGATTTTCCAATAAAAATATACACACCTTCATGCAAATGGGATATAATGGCTGGTTATCCAGAACAAGGAGAAGTTCACATAGAGAATAGTCACAAACTTACAGGTTTTTATTCAAACTGCAGTGTGCTAATAGATATAGGATATGCTGGGATAGGGATACCTTGGGAATTGTGCCCTGCACAGCTTCAGCTGAGAGTACATTTCTCATTGATGTGACATCCTAGTTTTGTAAGAGATGTAGAAGTCAAAACTGAGATTTTGCTGTTGCCTGTATAGACATTTGCAATAACAAATCACTCTAACATGTAAAATGTGGAGCATTTTTTATGCTTTTAAGTGGGCCATGTTCTCACCTCAAGGCAAACATTGTGAGCAAGAAGGTTGATGAGGGACTGGTTCTTTACTCTTCCAAATAGCAAAACTCCTGCACATTACTGCTCTATATTTAGTTGATTTCCACACAAATTTATCACACCTTAACTATGTTCGCATAAATATGAAATAATAGTAACTAATTAAGCAATAAAGTTTCCTTAATCACTTGTCTAGCTGCAGTCCTGTGGGAAGAGTGCAATGTGAGACTTAGCAGCAAGACTCAAGAGAGAACTCCTCATTCTAAAGCACTCAGTGACATGAGAAATAATAAAAAATGTATTATAAAGAACTGTATCCTTGTTTTCAGGTGTTCAGAAGTCCCACATCGCTGAAGATGACAATGTTTAATGAGCAATTAAAGATTCAAGTAATGTGAAGATGCTTCTTGGAACTGTGGGTTCTCTCATCTCTGGTTGATTAATTGCTAAACAAGTAGCTGTGAGCTCAGAGCTCACTAGTGACTAATCCCAAATGTGGAGGTGACAGAAAACCCCCCTTTTCAAACAGTGAATCTTTGACAGAAGTAATTTTATTTAAAGTGACAAACAATCAGATTCCTGCACTGACTGAGTCAAACCAGTATTATAAAGGTCATATTAGGGTACAGCTCTAAAGTTTTACCATAGCAAATAAAATTTTGTATTTCTCCTATAAAAGGGAAGTCTTGCCTTGCTCAAGTCTTTAGAGTTTAAATTAATTTTTCATTCTATTAACATTCAACATAATAGGATACAATGGTCCCCAAGGCATTCTTCATAATACACTTTGTACAGTGGTTTGCAAATGATCTTGCTAGTTAATGGAACTATAAAAATTACTTGCACATAAAGGTCAAGAAAAATAAAGATAAGTATATACTTTCTGACACTGTCCTGTTCAACACTCAGCTAAAGGCCCCTGGAGTAAAGAAAACTTCTCCTAATGCAAGGAATATAATTTCTCCCAGTATAATAGTCCAAGCACTTCAACCTTTGGAATTCCAGACTTTTTATGTCTGCATTTTCCCTCGACCACTTCACTTGAGCAATCCAGCACCTCATTGATCAGTGTATTATTAGCATTCTTGGCATGAGTTTGACATCAGTTTGTAGTTTGATTCAGCCTGGTAATAAAATGACCTACATCAAAGCCCTGCCAAAATGCCATCTTTGTCGCAATGTGTTTAGCATGAGTTATTTGCCCACATTCAAGGTTACACAGCAACTGCTCCTTATCATGCAATAAAGGCAACCAAAGGGTTCTGTAACAATCCATTTGATGCTTATCACTTACTTTATAATTACAGACTGGCCTTTTTTTTAACATATAAGGTCAATCCTCAGGGAAACAGACCTAAAGATTAAACTCTTTAAACACCTGAAATGGCTGCACTAGAGAAATGGATTCATCTAACACTAGTGCTTATTCTTTAATTGTTGCCCAGAATTCAGATATGATAAATGGTTTGTCTGTATCTCTTCTCTACAAAGGTGTGAAGTGGCCAGAATACTGCAATGAGGAGAAGAGCTAAGTGGAGCAGACTGCAGAATATTTCCACTGCAGAGTTCCTTCAGCTGAGGGGAACCACAGGGAGTTCATCCCAGACAAAAGCAGGGATGGAGTTGCTCTGTCTTCCATGATGCTGCATTCCTCTGTATGGACCCAAATTATGATGTTGCAGGGTTTGTTGTTACACCCACTGTGACACCCTGCTCATCACACCATCCACCCACTGACAGCTGGCACCACTGAGCTCCACAATCAGCCTCTTTCCCAGAGGTTGAGGTGCATTTAGGGAAGAGTTTCATCCTAGAGGAACAAGTATGGAGTGATTAACTTGAAAATTTTTCATTGTCCAGAAATATAACCTGTGCATTTATTTCACAAAAGACAGAGACACAAACAACCTAATTTGTGCTTGCACTGGAGTGTGGTAACATTTGTGGTGGACCTTAGAACCTGTGGGAGTTCACAGCTACTGACCCAGCAACTTCCATCTGCCATTGCCCCACTTGGCCGTGCCAGACAAGAGAAATATCTCCAGAACAAAGAGCAGGATGATTCCAAAGTGCGAAGGACCCAGAGCAGAACAGAAATCAGGCTCTGTGAGCTGTGCTCGCTCACAGCAGCGCGTGCTGCTGGAGAGCCGTGCCGGAGCATTCTGTACACGGCGGAGTTTCCTGGGCTCTGTGGGATTCCTGCCCAGGATCATGGAGCAGCCAGGAGGTGACAGAAAGCATAAATAACTGGAGATACATTATGATAATGGAAAACATTGCTAAATGGAGATATGGATGCTGCTATGAGACACAATGAGAAATCCAGGCAGTCGCCTGGAACCGCACAGAATGAATTGGTTTATTTGGACTGCACACGTGGCACAAGGTCATTGCCTCTAAATATCTCCTTTTCTCTGTCTTACCTCTGCCAGGTTTTCTTCCCTATACACTGATCTTGTTCAAACTCTGACCAATTTCATTTACTTTCTGTGCACCAACAGTAAACCTGCATTTTTTCTTTTATGTTGCTGGTATTTTAACTCCAGATTATTTAACCACTTCGCCCCATGCTTGATAGTTGTTGGACTAAACAAAGCAGAAATTTAATGGAAAAAGTGATGTTTCCCTTCAATATTTAAAATGTGTCCCTGAAATAATTTGGGCCATTTTAGCCCATTTCTGTATTCCCTCACTCCACTTTTAGCATAAAGAATGATTTTGTCAGGTGAAATTGCTGTTATCCTGTGGCCAGTGGTTTCAGATAAGGCAGAGAGGTCAAAGTAGATGAAAAAAGATGAAAAAGATTCTTGCTCCTTATCCATTAGGAATCTATTCACTCAGGGCCTCTCTGGTGCTTCCATCTTAATGTGCTGGCCTGGGTCCAGCTTGTGCTGAGTCCACAATATCAGCTTCATTAGATCAGCCTGTAGTCAGCTTTTGGCTGGATTCTCTTTGCCTGTGCTCAGGAAAGGGAGGTTTGATAGCACAAGAAAGATGACTACAGCTAATGCATCCAGGTAGGTTTTCCTCATTCCTAGACTATTGCTTATTTGTGAAATGGATTATTTCCTCCCTAAATCACTAACTTCNACTCAGGGCCTCTCTGGTGCTTCCATCTTAATGTGCTGGCCTGGGTCCAGCTTGTGCTGAGTCCACAATATCAGCTTCATTAGATCAGCCTGTAGTCAGCTTTTGGCTGGATTCTCTTTGCCTGTGCTCAGGAAAGGGAGGTTTGATAGCACAAGAAAGATGACTACAGCTAATGCATCCAGGTAGGTTTTCCTCATTCCTAGACTATTGCTTATTTGTGAAATGGATTATTTCCTCCCTAAATCACTAACTTCCATCAGGAATCAAGCTGATTTGATGGTTTCCTGGATAATTGCTTCAATGAAGTGGGATAATAGCTCTTTGCATTGCTTAACGTCTATTTCTGTGGTCATTGCTCAGGATTCATCCATTAATTTATCACCTTGGGAAGCACTTTCATGCAAGGTTTAGCGACTTCCAAAGATGAAGAGATCTCAAAGCCTACTCAGGCTTTGAGGAATTTATTGTTTCAGTGCATGGCAACCCTTCTTTTTCATCTTCCCATGAAAGTACCAGTGAAAAACAGAAACCCAAGGAGATCAATGTGAGTAAAGGAAAGATTAGAGTGATGCAGAGCAGATAACATCAATGAGTCA